>OX101791.1:9160119-9582619 GCA_944452715.1 Ophion slaviceki
TCGACAATTGTTACCGCTTGGATTAAAAAAACCAACCTCGTAAACGGCAAAATACAAAGAGTAGTCATTAAAATTCAATTAAAACTTGTTTTCTTCATCAAGGATCAATGATATCCAAATGCTCGTGCCGGCTCGGTCCTCTTCAACCGGTAGAAATATATACCGAATATATTTTCATCGTCACGTTTTGCTCCTACTAGGTAAAAAAATATACTGCCAGTTCCTACCGAAAAGCCAATAAACCAAATAATGTGCAAAATATTGGATTATTACGGATTGTCGGATTTTCTGGTTCTTCCACGTACGGTAAACCGACCAGCGAATGGTCCAATAACGACACTGGCTAATTCAGATGAACTATAAAATGAAAACATTAGAAAACTCACTTTTTAACTGCTATAGCTAACAAAAGGTATTAATCTGACAGTAGAAAAAAAGATTCGATGTAATTGCAATAAATAATATTGGAGGAATTGATAAATAAGTTGCGAAATGACTAAATCGTTAGTGAATGGACGAAATTAACAGTAAATGAATACTCGAGCGCCAGCAAATGGACGTGCAGTGTAGATGGACGCTCTAAAGAATAACGATTTATTATTTATTTTTATTAAATGCCGAATTTGGAGATCACTGTGTTGTCAAAAAACTACCAAAGTTTGTTTCGAAAGAGAAATAGAAAATTAAATTTTGTCACGATTAAGCGGACATCTCTTAACATTAATTAAGCTTGGAATTTGCAGCAGACGAGCTAAGCTTTTTATTCTGCTTTGAAAATTATCAGAACAGAGCCCATACGGCCATTCACTGGGAAGAGATTATAATACAGTACCAGTGAATAAGCATGTCTAATTCTGACCTATAATTACGAATTTATTTTTAAAAAATTGCAAAAAAATGAAGTCCGATTCTATCTTTAGTAATGAAAGTAATACTTATTCTCACAACTCATAAAAACGATTGTTTTCGCCTTTAGAGCACCTAATGAGCACAGGCGTATCATAACTAAGTTGCGCGGTGTGCAAGTACCACAAACTTGATAAATTTCGTGTTCCATCGAAATTCGCTTTAAGGGCATGTACAAGGTCAACATAACCTCACAACTTTCCCAACCCAATTTTCTCATAGATGGTTTAATTTTTTAGGATAAAACAAAGGCTCTGGAGACTTCCCTGACGCAGAGCTTGATGATTTCCTTTTGCCCTAAATATTATTCATCTCTGAGAAATCTCTGTTCGAAAATTTCAGCTATCTCTCTCGCTCTTATATGTCACGTGGTAGATCTTCTACTTCGCCTTAAACAGAGAAATTGGTTTTAACGACATCTTTGATTTCTTTGCAAAATTATAGTGATTCCCATTTTCATCGACAATTCACATTCTTTACTTATTTTAAATATAAGTCAGCTTTTTGTCCATTCACTGGTCGGTTTACCTTATACCGCACAGCACTTTCGGCGTAAAATTACAAACTCCAGATTGTTTACTCTTGTTATAACGGATCGGCGTCAGTAAATCTTGAACACTAGTCAAACAACGCGGGATTGGTCAAATGGGCGGTAATGGAAGAAAGGCTAATTTACTGCATTACGTTTGCTTATATTCTGTTATGAAAATGATTTAACTTAAAAAATATATTGAACAGGCCGGTTCATCAACGAGGAAATGTCGTTATTACTTGAATCCACGAACTTATTTTTATTGATACGATAGTTTCTGAGTAATCTTGTACACCGATTCGACAAATATGGTTTTGAGAAAAACGTCTTCAAATTTTCAAGTACAAAAAAGTGAAATTTCTCTGACACAGATTCTCAGCTGAACCGTTATTTCTGGCCCTTAACTTCCCTGTGAAATCTTTGATGCTCTAGTTGTTACCTCTCCTAACAGGGTGTTTTCTTTCCAAAACTTTTGCCGCTGTCCCTTTCAGGTTTATTTCCACATGAGAAGTTTTTATTACATAATAACTAGTTATTTAATGTTCCATGTTGTTCATACTCATCTTTCTATTTGGTAATCTTGCTTAAAAGCTTCGCGCGTCATAAAATGATGAAGAGAGGTGGCGTTATCTGTAGATGCATGATTCGACGTTCAAATAATTTTTTATTCTGTTTCATAAATGAGAAAGGTTAGATTTTCAGTTCTTTTTAAATTTTTCACTGCTAAAATTGCGACATACATTTACGGATTTGACTTATAGAGATGCTGATTAATTTATTAGTGAGAATGCAACGAAGAAAGCTAAATAGATATATTGTGCCATTGTAAAACTATATGGTATAGCAACGACGACGGCAAAATCACTAGATAACATAAAAACGTAGTATAAAATGAAACTCGCTACAAAGAACACGTAATGTTGTATTCACGACAATGAAAAAAATGAGAAAATCGCAACAACAATAAGGTGAAGAGGGCGAGAGACAGAGAAAGAGAGGGAGAACCATGGGAGATAAAAGTGGACCAAGAAATCATGGAATCATATTCAACAAAAGAATAAAAATTAATACACAGTAATTAAATTGCAACCAAAACAAACGAGAGTGGGAGGGAGATTAATACAATAGTATATTATGATTATGTATATGATGATTAGAGGGCCGGCATCGCGACGAAGAGACAGAGGAAAGTTGGATATGCATAAAAATGTACTCCATCGGGTTCGGCCGTGCACAAAGCAGCTTTCACTTCATTCGCGTTTGTATCAGCCGCAGGAGGAAAATCTCGAGGGATCCCTCCGTTATATAACCTTTCAAGGATCACCGACACGATTCATCTTCGTTCTTGCGAGCCACATAAACAATCTTCTCAAACAAGTCCCGATTTCATCTCATTCTACGAAAGTCCCACAAAAGTAGCAAATTTTCATGCATTCCAGGACTTAATAGCCGTTCTACGAGAAAAAAGAAAAGTCTTTTAAATTTATTTTGGAGATCGATAGCCTGCGAGCTTCCAAACAGAATACAGATAAAATTAAAGTATTTGCAACTTGTTTCCATTTTTTACATACTCTGATATATTTTTTTCGCGATCAAAACTTCAAGTTCGGTATATAAGAAGTTAAAGAAATGTGCATCGATTGTCAGCGATCATTCACAACTTCGAAGTGTTTTTACGTATTTGGAATGATTGCGATGCATTGAAGATCTCGTGAGGATTGATGAAATGAAAAAAAAAACCTATCGGAGATGAAAACACAGCAACGTTACTGCGAGTTGAACCAGCGATTCGTAGTTACTTTTCTCTTCGGGGGTCCTTGGCAACTATAAGAAGCCACATAATGTTGGCATGTCCGTTCATCCATCCGTCACAGCATCCCTTTCCTTCTATTCTTGAAGTTCTTTCGTTAAAATATCTGTGTTTATGGGGATGTTGAGTAAGTTCTCGCTGTTTTTCCGCTTTTTAAATTAATGCTTCATTTTAAAAAATCATTCCTAATCTTTCAAACGATTCGGAATTGTTGTGTGATCAACTCATAATGATTCTGCAAGTTCAGCTAGCGTCGGACATGAGTCTTCATCAAGTATTATTCATTATTAAAATCATTACTTTTGAAGCGTCTGAACCAATCTCTGAATGTTGTTTCCGACAGAGCATGGTCGTCGTAAGTCTTAACAAGAATTCTGTGTGCTAAAGCTCCAGATTTTTTAAAACTAAAATAGTGCAGTAAAATTCCCCGTAAATACTCTTTTTGGGCGCGAAATCTGGCATTTTTAACACTATGAAAAAGAGTTGGTTGCACTTCGGCGAAATGACATACACTGAATTTCAAGCTTGCTTATAGTATTTCTTCATAGATGGCTTACCAACGCACGCAGTTCTGGGAACGCCATCTGCTGGAAAACAGCGACAACTTATTCAACGTCCTAATAGTAATGACAATAGCATTAAGTAAACATTTTTAAGTGGAATTGTTGGGTCTACTCTAACAAGCAACGGTGAAACGTTGAATACCCGAGTAGAATGCTACCAAGTTTTATTGTGCAGGAGTACGGGTGATGGAAAAGTATTTATTATACAGCAATAGCAAAAACATTCATCGCACATTTATTGTACAGTAGTCGTAGGATCTTATCTGGGGTTTTTTGGACTTTCCCATCCCTAAAATTAATTGTTATATAATTTTTAAGCAATAAGAATCCTTAAAAAATGTCTTGGTCGAGTTTGGGGTGCAGTCCTTATTTGGCGCATAGTCACCGAAAGTAGTTAGAAAAACCGATTATAATTTGCGAATCCCTCTACAATATTTTCGTCAATGTCCGAAAAATGTTTGCGTGTCAAGTATTACTAGCTATCGGCGTTTGTAAAATATTCCTGTTAGATTAACAACGAATTAATTCGCAACCTTTTGAAAGTATTGAAGTTTCAATTAAGATGGTTCGGAAGAAACAATTCAAAAATCGACTAACGTTTTGCCTCCTTTTTTTGTGAGAAAGACATAGTATGTCATTAACCACGTTGGAATAAAATATTTTAAGCGACTCCACCGTACTATTTCCGAGATATGAACGTTGAAAGTTGGCCTAAAATACACGCACTCAAACGTAACCTCCGAAAAATTTACTGGAATGATAACTTTACGTAAAATTTAGTCGTTCGACCCAACAAACAAAACTTATTCGAATCTTCGATTAATATGGAATTCACCTGCAAAAATTGTAGCTGACCGTGTAATTTTTTCACAATAATTTATTAAAGTTTGCTATGCGGCATCTGTCTCTCTCTAAACGGTGATCGGAGCGTCAGCTGTGATTGCTAGGGGAAATTCCTAGACGGCACTTCACGCAGAACGCGATATGAATCTCACCGAGTGCCTACGCTGCAGATCATGCTAAATACAATAAGAATAGAGTAAAAGTAATAATAAAACGAAGAATAAAAAATGATTAAAAATATGTTGATTGTAGATCTTTTTTTTTAAATTGATTATTACGTATACAAATATACATATGAAGAACGTCTGTGAACATTTTTATTTAGAAAACTTTAAAATTTCTTTCTGTTTTCGTTTTGCATATTTACCTGAAGATGAAACTTTCAAAACTGCCCAATCATTCTCTTATTGTTTATCTGCGTGAACAAAAGCAGATTAATTTTCTGTAAAAAAAGAAACGACCACTTAGGCGTAATTGTGCCGTGTTTTGACATTTGTCGAATCGTTGAGAGGTGATGATTGAATTCTTCTAAAGTGAGGTTATATAGCGTTGCCAACTGCTTAAAGCATGAACTCACTAGTAAAGTTGATAATGATCAACAGAGTGCTCAATAACCAATGTCGATGTTAAGTATTTATGAAAATCATCATAAATTTTCATTATAATGGGTACCAAAATAAAAATACTTCTTTATGAGATTAAATTCCATCTATTTTAAACATTCGAAAGAAAAAAAAAAGAAATATTTATAATCGTCAGTTTGACTTCCGGTTTTTCTTCCGAACTACCTTAAATATGACAATTGTGTGCGTACTGAACACGGTATATGTAATAGTATTTCATTGTGTGCTCTGACACGCTCTTGACGGCGCATTTCTTTTCTTTCCCTCGGATTAAAGTATTATTCGTCATGACGATCAGCAATCAGGATCCTAATGGGCTTTTCCCGTGCGGAGTATTCACGAATGATAAATGACTTAGGCTCTTCTCTCCTACGCTCGTATGTGCTTACTGGTGAACGCGATAAAAGATATGGCAGAGTCAACAATACGAGCGAAAAAGATATACGAGAACACACGTCGTGACGAGACTGATGACCCGACAATTCCTACGCTCGAATGTTGGCTCTGGCACTTGGAACGCCTCGGACAAAGTTTACCCAAGCAAACTTCACGCAGTCCAGTGATAGTTGACAAAACGAAAAACAAAAAAGTAGGAGATACGACAGCTCGAGACATTGAGGAGTGTTCGTGCTTCGTCATCTCTCATTGCCGAGACAATGATTTTTGTCTCGTCAATCATGAAGGTTTATTGTCGTCGATTTTTCTTTTCTTTTGTTTCCATTGAACTCCAAAATTAAACTCGTCGATGTCTCTCTCTCCTTTTTTCTCTTCCTCACTCATCACTGAAGATTGTAAAATTGCTGAAACGCACTTTTTTCCTTGAGTTTGTAGTCGGAAAACCCCAGTGATGACACGCTCGAAGAACGTGGAATTAAAAAAATTGACTCTCCAGGTCCGGAGCTATTGAATCGCTAATTCATTATGCTACCCCTTATTGGCACCATGAAGAAAAAAATTCAGCCGAATTTGATTGCCTCGTAATGGAAACTCGTCCGTATGCTTTTTTGTTCTTTCAGCTACTCGGGCCTGTGGCTTCGGAATATTCAGAATATTTAAATAAATGCTTTTCGGAAAATACCCTAATAACAATCGGATGTTGCTATGAGATTGGGGGAATTCGAAAATTAGCATGCACACACGGACACCCACGATATTATATTTCGTTTACAGGCTGCTTTGTCTTAAGGGGCCTGTAAACCTCGACATTACGTAACGCCAGATTTCCCAATGTTTGCCCCCCCCCTCCCCCACGTAACAGAATAACACCTGGCCTTAACCCTCCCCCCTCTATTCCGTTACATAACGGGTGTTTTGTCGTCAACAATTGCGATTTTTTCAAAGCACGAACTAATTATGAAAGGATCGGGTTGATAATCATTTTATGAAGTATATATTCATTTAGTTTAATACCAATTTTTATGAAAAAGAAACTTATAAATTAACCGAGATATATGCCATGATTTGACGACGAAAAAAAAAATTCCCTTCATTGTCCCTTATGAAAATTTACAGATATCTCCATGAAAGGTTGTCTGTAAATAAAAAGTCAACAATTTATCGATATCGATACAAAAGTAGCTATCGTTTTGCGTAGCCGGTTTTTTTTTATTACAAAATACTGATAGTTCGGACTTCATTTTCTGTTTTCAAGGCCCCTTTTTGTATTCAGGCAGTCTTTAAAAATAGTAATTATCAAAATTTAAAAAATCGGCTACGTACAATCTTAGTCACTGCGAATACAAAAATTGCAGAAAGAAAAATTGAAAATCGGTTGCTAAGTTTTTGAGTATTTGCTGGGACAAGGTAAAAAAAGGTAATTCTGAGAAAAACGCGTTCAAAGTTTTCGTTGCGTTTTTCTTGATATAAAGTTATGTTTTTTCTAGAATATTGATACCCGAATAGAAATGTTGCTACGGGGCAGACTACAGCTGCATCCGGCATACCGTATTCCGTACCACGGCACGGTACAGGCCGCCGGATCAGAGCTTTACCGGGCGTGAAACTCTGTTTTGAATCCGGCCATGACGCGGTTACCGGTAACGTAACTGATCCGTATACTTTTTCAGGCTCTGATCCGGTTGCCGTATCTATGCCTGAAATGAAAAAAATTCAAAGATTAGGAATAAAAAAAAATTGGTAGTATTTTTTTTTCCATATGCGTTATTTATGATCCTGCTTATACGATAATTGGATAAAAACGTATCCTGCCTCGTTGAAGTTTTTAATCTCCCCTCGGAATTGAACCTATGTCTTCTAATTCTAGAGCTGACCGCGCTACCTATTTAGCCATTCCAAAACTTGTGTAAACCTTTTTTTGATTTGCATATTTTTATCATTCTAATTCTATTCTAAAGAATGTCGATAACTTTATTCATGGGGTTGAAGATTGCATTGCAGCAATGCAACAATAATTTTTTTTTAACTGGATTTTGTCTGCCTATTTAGGCTGTGAAAATAACTCACACGTTTTAACATATTTTCATGAGAATGTTACGACCGCCATGTGTAAAAAAGGCTTCTGATGATGATTTTGCGAAAAAAAAAACAGTTTTTAAGTTGTGCCAATAAAATTTAATTTTATTGATTTGATTGATTACCTTTTGATGATGATAAAAATAAACAAATAAAAAGGGAAGAAAAAAAGCGTTGCATTCCCGCGATGCAAACTTCAAGTTTATTTTTATTTGTTCTTTGTATATTGATTTGATGATAACGGTGTCCGCATGGACACCATTATACTTTTATTAGAATCTTGCCAAAATTATGCATGGAGCAACTCCGTTGTTTACATTTGTCACGTCCTTGCGTAACTGCATCCCCGCGAAATAGTGTGCGACACGTGCGAGAGAAACTCTGCTAAAGATGGAAAGAGAGATCTCGATACATATTCCTAAGCCAAACCAGACTGCACACTCCATATTTCCCCTTACATAAAAAATTATTGAAACAGAGAGTTCAAGGCCAACACATTGCGACCCTGCACGAAGAATGTATCGCACAGCCCAGCCGAAGATCTTGGTCGTAAAAATTTGAAACTACGCGACTTCACGGCACAAGACTCGGACAAACGAACCGGCCTAATCCTCTGCATGCACAAAAAAGTATATTCTTCCAAAAGAAGGGGCTCTGCCTCTTGCAGTAATAAAATTAGACGACATAAGCGGGGCTTTCCCAGGCGGGCCAACTAGCTCTTTCTCTCTCGCGTGACGCATTCCGTCACGAACAAGGCCCTATTTGTCTCCTCTCGGTTTCTCCATATAATCGATAAGAGAAGCTGCGCCGTGTTCTCGGAAATGCAGCGCTCATCTCGATTATATGCGCCCTTACCCAATAATACACCGACAACTCGTTCTCGCTTCCTTCTTCCGGCCAACCACACGAATCAGGTCATGTTTTATGTCCGGACCACCGATCAAAAAAAAAACTACGTCACCTAAGTTTCACTCTCCCAAAGATTTCTTCCTCCAAAAATGTATCCCACCCTGATTTCTGGTACTCCGAAAGAGTTCTCCTCGCATCAGTCTCCGATTAGAATCCAACGAGCTCAGACCTAGAGTTCGCTTACCGATATCCATCGCATTAAACCTTTGTTCTCTTTTGTAACGCGAACGTTGTCATACGATTCAAGCTTGGAACATCTTGTACTTCGAAACCTCTGTCATGTTACCCGAAAACCATAAGAACCTTGACGTTGTATTCCGCGCATTACTTTATTGTAGATTCCATTCTCGATCCGTGAAACTCACAAATATTAGAATCTGTGTCGTCGAACATCTGTATCCGTCTCACTCACACACACACCATCTGTGAGCGCTTCTGGCCCTCCGGCGCAGGGCTTTTAGTTTTACGACCCCTACCTGACACCCAAGCGACTGGGTCATCACCGAGGCGCACCAATGTAAGCGAACATACTCTTATATTTTGTTTCCGATTTGTATCTCAAAGAAATAATAGAATTAACCCATACGGTTAATTTTAATAAATTACGAGTCAATCGAACACAAGTGTCACAACCATTATTTCAATAATTGGATCATCCACGGAATGCCTTGAAATTCCCTCTTCCACCAGCACGTCCCCTTTTTAACCCTCATCCCGTGCTATTACGCTAGGCGTAGGCAAGAAAGAGGGATACCACACATATATATATGCCCACGTCCCCTCAGGATGTGACACATTGATGACCCCAAATAAGGTTATCCGGTAGACATGCGGCGCAAATCAGACGTACACTTCGAAGTGCAGCGATCAGGCCTTGGACAGGTAACCTTAACAGAGCTATGTGAGGGACGCGTTGCAGGTCGTCTGATGTGGGCCTGATTAATGCTTACATCGGTATCTGCGTACTACTGATGAGGCAAACATACGGCGCCGATCAGGCACGGACTTCAGCGCCCTAACAATGTCCTCGCAAGATTACCTGATTGAGGACTGATCAGATTGTCTTTATTACACCCGTTTTCCGGATTCACTGATCCAGTAAATATCCAGCACAGATCAGGTTGGTGCTTCCACGGTATTCCGGACCGTATCTTCAAACCTGCCTGATCAGTGATCTGGCTGCCGGAACAACATTTCCAGTCGGGTACTTTCATTAAAGTATCTAGTCGCGAGCGATGTGACGGTTCTTCATCTTCATTATATTTCACAATATAATAAGAGCTTGCACTTCATCTATTGTGAACGATGACGCACCAGTAGGGACTGAGGGCAATAACCGGTCGCGCTACCCATCCTCACTAAAGTGACTATAACTCCGTCAATTTTCGGACTTGTGAATTAAAATGTTGCCAACATATTTTTCAATATTTGTACTTTCAAGAATTATAAAAAACAAAATTTCAGAGAGCTGTCAACTTTTCGCAGTAAAATTGCGCGCAAGTTTTAAATTCAAAACTTGATCATGCAGAAATTTTGCTATTTCTGGCAGTTCTCAAATCGTGACGTAACGCAACCCCCCCCCCCCTACGTACATAGACCGTAATGCCTGGCCAGACCCCCCCCCCGCAAAGTGCGTTACGTAAATTGTCTAAAACGTCACGCTCGTACATTGGATTCCAATCGGGACTCGCCATTGGAATCCAAAGTATGAATTCAATTTTAATACTAAAGGACTCCCACATTATCGAACAGAATACGATACTATTTTTTATGGATGCCATCGCATTCTGTACATTGAATTTTCTAACCAAAATATATAGATATACAAAATGATTGGTTTAAGAAAAGGATAAATGTTATCTTAAAAGTATAAATCGCTTGAAAAAGTATATCTTAACAACACATTTGAATCACAACACTGAAAATCCACTGTAATTATTGTTTGTTATTTATTGTACTGCACTTTGACATAACATCACCACACACGGAAACGCTCACGAAAACCGTACAAGTTATGTTTCAACATGTAGAGTTTTTTCTCGTGACTTTTCACATAGTTTCGATTCGAACGTGGCAAGAATTCTCAAAGGACGTTCATCAGGAAACAGTGCAGAATCCTGTTGAATCCCAATAAGGCTCCCTATGTGCGGTGGCCTAAACAAATCCCTATACAGATGTGGGTGCATCTTGGGGCCCGCAACAAATTTCTGCACGGTATCACGCAAGGATATTTTTTTGGCGAAGTCCAACAAATTCCGTTTGAGAATCTTAAATAAAAATTTCTCAAACTACATCAATCAGGAAAAATTATTTTAAAAAATTTAACCACGTTTTCAAAGAAATTATTTTATACTTTTTAGTCCGTCTTGAAAACGTGGTTAATTTTTTTTTAAATTTAAACAATGTCATTTTCTGCTTTTTAGTCTTTTGTGTGAAATTTGGCTTCTCCTTCTCTTCTAGGCGTCGGTTGCGTTGGGGAGCTGTCTCCTTGACCATCGTAGAAATTGTCACTAATGCACTATTCGCTATTAATATTATTATTATTTTTCAAACTTTTTCTCTTTTACTAAACTATATTTTTTATTTCTTTATTCATTTTTTCACAATTTTTTTTCTCTTTTTCTCTTTCTGTGACAGACTTGCCTGTTTGTTTATTTGTCTATCATCCAGATCTGAGCTATGTTTAAAGTTTCAAGTCTCTAGCTCATCCGCACGTTAGTGTAAAATCGATCGCAAAATTTGTACCGAACAGACAAACAAACAAACAAACAAACAGACAGACAAGAAAGCGAGTTAATATTTCATTGTCATCCAGTTCTGAGCTATGTTTTAAGTTTCAAGTCTCATCCAGAAGTTAGTTTAAAATCGATTGCAAAATTTGTATCGTATAGACAAACAGACAACCAAGAAAGCGAGTTAATGAAAATGTGCTCAAAAATAGCACGGAATCCACTTGGATTCCAAAGTGAGGTCCCTACGGGCGGCGTCCCTATTAAATCCCTATAAAAATATAGTAGGATCTGGGGACTTCCCAACACATTTCTGCACGGGTAGGGTTTCGAGGCGAAAAGTGATGGTCATGTCAAATTTGCTGGTTGAGGCGTCAAAACCGCATTAAGGTAGTTCTGTAGTTTTGGTAAAATCTTAGGAATTGGCTGAAACCTGAGTATGGTATAGATATGACCTTCATGGACTGATGCCCAAAAGTTCAATTCGATTCACCGTTTAGTTCATGCGATAATTGCAATTGAATGTGGGTATTTTTGTACGCGATCCCTATACCTAACACGTAAACCAATAGGAGTTTGCTCGCATTTCTCGATATAGGTTCTAAACGGATCTTAGGATTTCAAAATAAAAACACACGTGTACGCGGTAATTGGAATGGATTAAGAAAAATGACAAACTTTGACCGTTTAGTTTCGGAAATATCGACTTATCAAGAGTGGTAATTTTATTCCACACTGAACTCGGGCCCCACCATCTGAAACGGAATGGCAACAGTGTATGCTGCAGCCAGCTGATCGGCGTGTGGTCTGGAAACTCGAAGCGTGTTTTTTCCCCCCGAGTCCTAGTAATTCTGAGACGAATGTGAAATAAATTTATGCTGCACATAAATTTCATTTGTTCAATTTGTGCATGTATTTGTCTTTGTTACAGCGAATACAATTTAAACTATCGGCAAGATGTTGTAAATCCACGATCCGACATCCTTCGACAACGAATTTTTGTTGCTAATCGTTGAGGTTATAGTTATTATCATCGTATTTAGCCACATTTGCTTGACACATGGCTGCCATAGCTTTCAGTCTTTTAGCAAGCGCCTTTTTTCGTGTAAACTTTTCTTTGTATCGCATTTGGGTTGAAATTTTCACGCTTTTTTAATTTACATAAAATATTTCGCGAAAGACGTATGGTAGGAAGCTCAACGCTATGATTGCAGGAAAATCGCGCTGTTGCCACGATTACGAATGTGAGACATATAGAGGGTACAAGCTGTGTCAAAAATTTACAACCAACAGCATCGTATAGGCATTGGATGTTACTATACGCTTCGACCGAAACTTTTGGCTCATTCCTCTACCTACAGAACTACCTTAAGGGACCATTCCAAGTAACATTTTTTTTAAATCGTATTTTTTTGCACTCTCCAAAGAATGTTTTAAATTTCACATTTTTTTTAACGAAAAACTCGTTTATCCGAAAATTTGCAAATCATGAAATCTGAAAAAAGCACATTATAATACATTTAGGTATAATAATTATTATGATACGGAAAATAATTATTTGAGAAGTATAGGTGATAGCTGTGTGTATTATATTATGAAAAGTGAAGTATTAAAATAGCAATCAGATTTGGCTTGTGTTGTCTTACCGGCCGTCATTTCATAATTCTGGCAATATCAGTGGCAACGATGTACTCAGGCGCTTCCGATAAATGTCAAGGGTGTGTTTGTTAACCGTGTGTTATAGTGTGTGTATAATGTGCGTATTGTAACTTCGGTCTTACATACACTGTAACAACAGATATGGACCGACATAGCATTTGTTCGAATTTCGCACGTAATAAAATTGCGTTAAGAACCTAAATCTTTTGTCGTTGCATTCAAATTGACCCGCTCGATTCGGCCTGCAGGTTACGAGCACCGCTGACGACATGCGGCGTTGCCAAATCTACCCCATCTCTCCCGTCATGGCAGACGCGGCTAGCGTACGCGAAAATTAGTCGATTCAATTGATATATCTGCTCGAAATTTCCGATAACGTATATTTTTTATGGAACATACGTGACCGCGACAGTTTTCTTGTTATTTCTCGCTTTCGCATAGCTCCGTATCTAATCCCGAATTATTGTTATTTCCGTCTCAGTTCGATCCGCACGGATTCCCTATATGGTGTGGGTTAAATGCATTGATTTCGTGAATGAATTATAATTTTATTTAGCCGGTAAGGCATGCGAAGTTTTCGCAGACGTCATTCTGGATGTCTATACTACACATACAAAAAAATATATATTTTTTCTAATGCGGAGGTTCGTGCACACACTACCTTAACTCTAGGAGTACACTCATATATCTCGCTACTTACAATGGGAGGAAGTCAATCGGGGCCCACCGATGTCGCCGAAACTGCGTGGGTAGAAGGAGGTACGTCCTCACTTAACGTTCCTAAAATATTTCGCCTGAGTGGGCCATAGGAAAAGGTCAAACGCTCTCCAAAGATTTCCGTGTAAAGCTTGAGGGATATTTTTTCAACCATTTCCAAGTCACCGGCGTAGCGCAGTGGTCAAGCGCATTACCTGTCACCCCGATGGCTTCGGGTCGATTTTCGCTGCTACCGTTTTTAATTTTTTTATTAAATTTCTCTCAATGTTCAACTATTTATTGTAGAATTTAAATATATTCAAGCAGTTAGTTAGTAGTAGTAGTAGTAATTCTCTTTATTTTCGTGTACACCCTTACGGGTTTTTTACATCTCCTTTCTTTCTTTACGTTTTCTTATTCCTAGGCTTCTAGTTCTTACATTTACTCTTAATCATTATCTCTACCCTGCTGCCCGCGCTAAATAGAATAAAATAAAAATATAATATAATTTCGCACTTATTCCTTCGCCTTCCACTTAACTGTTTCTAATCTCCAGCCAAAGTTTGCTGCTTCGTTCTTTGCTCTTTCTCCCAGTCCTTAAAATTTCTTAGGGCCTGCTCATCCATCTGCCTTCTAGCCTCCTCGCATACCCAGATGTGTGCCAGCGTCTCCTCCGCTTCTATGCATATTCTGCAACTTGTCTCCCTGAATCCTTTTTCTGCCTCTCTCCCCACACTCCCGCACCTCATTTTCGGCCATATCTCTTTCGTTTTCGGCCATATCTCTCTCATTTTCGGCCATATCTTTCTGATTTTCCCCCTTGTCGTTCCTTTGTCGCAATATTCCTCCATTCCCACCTCCCTTTTTCTTTCTTTATAATCTTTACAGAAGTTGGACCTTTGAATTTTCCCCCACATCCTCTGGATTTTTCGTTGCGTCAGTTTCTCTACCGTCCTCCTGGTCTTCATCTTCCATTCTTTCTCGTTTCTTCTTCTTATAGTTTCCCCTATTTGCCCCTATTCTGCTTGCTCCATTGCTGTCTTCATTTCTTTGCCCCATTAGCGTTCGTCGTTGTTCGTCAGTCCCCTCGCCGCCTCCATTGGGCACTTCCTTGGGCATCTTCCTTCCTCCATTCTCATGATTTTGCGCGCTTTACGATGATGATGTCAATTCCTCTGTACCCTGCTTCCATTTTCCGGATATACTCTGGCGTCTTTTTCCTGAGTCCCATGGCCATTACTGTATATCTGGCTCTCCACTCTCGTTCTCCTTTTCCACCCCCACACCTCTACTCCATACAACAGCCCACTCCTCGCTATTGCTTTCGCTATCCTCAGCCAATCCGTCAACCTCCCAATTCTCGCTCTCTTAGCGATGTCCCAAGCTCTGTTTGCAGCCTTCATTTTACTTTCCACCAGCTTGATGTGCTTTTCGAACGTGTTTCCTGTCGAAAAGTGCACCCTCAGGTATTTAAAAACCTTTACCACCTCCACTGTCTTCCCGTTTATTTCCCATGCCTTTTCCTTCTTTAGCTTCCCTCCTTTCCTGAAGATCATTATTTTGGTTTTGTCGATGTTGATCTCCAGCTTATTCCTGTTGACGTATTTCTCCAGCACTTTAATCATGCTCCTTAGTCCCTCCCCCGTGTCCGCCACCAGTGCTACGTCATCCGCGTACTTCAGCGCGTATATTTTTTCTCCCCCTACCACGGTGGCCCCTTCTTTTTTTCTTTTCCAGCCGGTCTCCATGTCCTCTATGAACAGATTAAAAAGCGTGGGGCTCAATGCGTACCCCTGCCTGACTCCTCTTGATGTTCTGAACCTTCTCGACAACCCCTCCGCTGTGATGATTTCATTCTGTGTTTCGCAGTATATGCTCTCAATCATCTCCAGTAACCTTGCTTGTATTCCCGATCTCTCCACTTTCTTATCATTCCTTCCCTATCCACCGAATCGAATGCCGTTCTGAAGTCTACGAAAGCAGTGTAGAGTTTTCCTCCCGTTCTCTTCAACTTATTGTTAATAAGCACGTTCAGTACGAATACGTGGTCCCATGTCCCTCTGCCGGCCCTGAATCCCGCTTACCCTTCTCCCATCACTTTCTTTCTTCCAGCAGAAACCTTACCCTGTTATTCATTATTCTGGTCAATAGTTGGTATCCTGTATCCATCAGCGTTATTCCTGTGTAGTTTTTCGCGTCTGTAGAGTCTTCTGCCTTGTGGGTCGGATATATCCTCCCAGTTTCCCACCCCCGTACTATTTTTCCCTCCTTCCACAGCTCGTTCAAGACCTTGGCTAGTTTCTTTCTCCCCTCTTTCTTGCCCTTTTTCATTTTCTCTAGTTCCTTTTCCACCTCTCCTAAGCTTATCTCCCGATTTGCTATTTCTTCTATTAGCTTTTCTGTCGTTGCTTTCCCTAGAAACGTCTTCCTCATATTCTCTTCTCGTCTCCCACGCCCCTTTCCTGCCTGCTTCCATTTCTTGGTCGTTGTATCTGCTTCCGAGTATTTTCTTGAAATGCTGAATCCATTCCTTTTCCGCTATTTGCCGGCTGGTGTTGCTGGTTTTCCTGGACCTAAAGGGTCTCAAAGCTCTCCAGAGTTCCGTGGGGTTTTCGCTTTGGCACACCATCTCCCATCTTTCCTTCCACCGTTCCTCGTTTTCCTCTTTCCTTATTTTCTTCTGAGTTCTCCTCGCCTCCCTTAGTTTCTTTTTCCCCTCCACCCCGGCCTTTTGAGGAATTCTTTAAGCCGTTTCCATATCACCCCGTTCGGTTCTTTGACTCTTCGGCTTACCCCCTTTTCTGCTGCGCTACTTTCCCCTACCCATCTCACCACTCCCACCTCTGCGGCTTCTTTCATTGCTTCCAAGAATGCGTCCCATCTGTCTAATACGTCGCTCTTCTTCTCCTTTAGATTCCAGATTGCCGTGAAGCTTTCTCCGTATTCTTCTCCTTTCTCCTGCTTCCACTTCAGCTTTTTCTCTCTCCTTCCTTCCTTTCGCTGATTTCGTCTGCTTTGTCGCTCTTCTATCCCCTCCCTCACGCACCTCTCAAAAGTTATCACTATTGGCATATGATCCGATTCCGTTCTCTCCTCTACGTTTATTCTCTTTAACATTTCCTCCGCTTGCCCCTTTACTACTACGTAGTCGATAACCGAGCCCCCCTCCCCTTGGTGTCCTACATATGTCAGGTTTCCTTGTCTGTCCCCTTCCCATCTTCCATTCGCTACTACAAGACCGTTCTTACCACATACTTCTAGCATTTTCTTTCCTTCTGTGTTTTCAGTTTTATCTTTGCATGTCCTCTCGTTTTTTTGCCCTTCCCCCTCTGTTATTCCCGCTTGTTGGATTCCGATTCTGGCGTTGAAGTCCCCCATTATCACTACTGCCTCCCCTCTTTCCTCTGCTTCATCTATTATTTGTTGTAGTTCCCCTTCCAGTTCTTTCAGGTTTTTATTATAAATGCTTATTGGCGTTACCTTCTCGTGTCTGTTTCTTCCCAGTTGTATGTCCTTTATGAAGAATCCCCCCTTCCACTGCCTAACCTTCCCATTGCCTAATATAATTTTCCTAACTTCTACTAAATGCCTCCCATCTGCTCTCCCTCGCCTCTTTTCTGTTATTGCTGCCTCAGTGACGCAAACAAAGTTATCCATCTCTCCTGTTTCCCTATTAGAACTTCCTTCATTGTCTCGCTCAGAATCATATCCCGATCCGTTTCCTTACCTTCAGACGCGTCTTGCATCTCCACTTGTTCCCCTCTCATTCTTCTCCACGCCTCTTCTACCGTTCTCTCTACCACTCTTCTTATTTTTATTTCCCTATCTTCCTCCCGTACCCCTGTCCACTTATTCTCCATTTTTCTATTTTTTCCATGAGTTCTTTCTCCCAAATGTGTCTTTCTTTTCGCCCCGTGCTGCCTCCTCGTGGGCTCTCTCACTCTTCTTCTCCGATCCGTCCTTCCCCGCCCAGTCCTCTTTTGCCCCCTTTCTTTCTTTTTCCTGCTCCCCAGTAGCCATCAGCGACCTAGCAACGTGGATTTTCCTTTTCTTCAAACCTAGTGCCCCCCTTGGCCTTCCTCTTCTCCTCTTGCCTGTTTCTTCCCTCGTCTCCTCTCTCGGGGTTCCAGCATCCGCCGCCATGCGTCTCCGTCCGCCATGCGCACTTCGTCGTAGTTTAGCATACTCCGTCAGTCTGGTCGTTCTCGCTTCTGCCTACCCCGATCTCATCTTCTTGGTCGGTATTGTAGACCTCCTCTCCTGCCTGTTCCTCGTGCCGCCGCTTGCTGCTGTCTCTGCTATCGCCCCCGTCGTTTCCGCTTGTCGCCATCTCGCTCGCTCTTTCTCTCTTTTTTACCGTTCTCACTTCCTAACCTCTTTTCTTGACGCCCACCCATTTCTTTCTTCCCTGCTCTAATTCCACCGTTCCCTTTCTCACCAACACTTCCACTTTCTCCTCTCCCTCTCTGGATGCCTTTCACCGGTTTTCACTGTTTTTCGTTTTCTTTGTAACTAGAATTTTTCCATAACACCCGCTCGCCAAAATACTGCGCGTCTGTACCGTATGGTGTCCATTCCAATCACCTATATATTCAAGCAGTCGAAAACGTGAATGAAGTATGCTTTCCAATGAAGCATGTTCTGGAAATATGTAACTGGTTAAACAATGCTTTTATAAAATGTGCCGGATGTGAAAAATATGTACGTTTTAAATGTTTCTACGATGAATATCACCCTAAAAATTGTTAAATTATTTCTGATAATGAATAAAAAGCAGAAAACATAATTAGTTGGAAGAATTTTCATCTTCATTAAAAAGTTTACCCAATCATATAAATTAACTGCTTGAATATATTTAAATTCTGCAATAAATAGTTGACAATTGCGAAAAATAAAAAAAAAATTAACGGAAGCAGTGACAATCGAACCCAAGCGATCGGGCTGACAGGCAATGCGCTTGACAACTACGCTGCGCCACTGACTTGGAAATGGTTGAAAAAAATATCCCTCAAGCGCTACTCGGAAATCTTTGGAAAGCGTTTTACCCTTTCCTATATGGCCACTCAGGCGAAATATTTTAGGAACGTTAAGTAGGGATCCACCTCTTTCTACCGACGCAGTTTGGGCGAAATCGGTAGGTCCCGATTGACGTCCTCCTCTCGTGAGTTATACACACTGGGGCTGTGAGACCGGGCCAACTTTCGAATGATGTAGTTTGCTTGAAATAACGTCTATTCAGATTTTTTTTTCACGGAAGAGCAGACTGTCTGAAATGCACCTGTTAAGAGGAAATGTGAGTTCGGTTCATATTTTGTCTGAAAAAGCTGTATGAGCAGATACAAATGTTTCGCGAAAGAGGAAAAACGCGCATGTTGCACTTTTTGGAAGGGTCTGTAAAACCCAAGTGTGTATTCCTGGGGTTGACTACTTTCCATTGTATAAAGAGACATATTTTTTCGTCGTTCATACTTTTGTTGGATTTACTACAAATCCGACGAGCTTGTGGTGAATTTTACTAAATTCAAATTTGCCAAGTTCTTTAGCAATTCGCATAATAAAACACTAAACAGGCAAAAGAGCTTATCGTTTTTCCAAGTCTGTGGATTGCACGACATGGTACAGTTTATAGGGCCTTCTGGGTCTCCTAATCTCCCTTCGCTGAATGTTTTACGGGGCTTCCTAAACGATTTGATTGTACGTGAACAGTCAAGAACAAGAGCAGGGATAATGAATCGAACCATCAATGTTTATTGAAGGATTCCTCGTGATCCTCTTATTAATATAACATAAAAAAACCGAGTTCGCGTATGTGTCAAAGTGTGATGGCGAAAGATTCGAGCAGTGTCTGCAAAGAATCGGGCGCTTCGATCCTTCACAGACAGTGTCTGTATGTCCATTTCCCTCTTCCTTACAACGGTACGTCCACGTGAAGACACGGTTGGAGGATATTTTTAATCCACTGCTGCACCTTCTACGCGCTACACTGTGAGCAATGTAGGCGGTGAAGGCCTAGAACTTGTCAACTTTGATGCGCCATAACTCCGTAAATTTCAAGATAGAACATTTTCAGACACGAAGGCAACTTCGTGTGTCAAACGGAAGGATGATAGCAGTACGGTCATCACCCCCTCCCCAACGCACTACAATTTTTTTTGTAAATGTTGTTTTCTATAGGGCTAGCCGGTTTCGAGACGTTTCGCTGTTCCACTTGGAACGAGACACCCTGTATCTACTAGGTATTCCCCGTTGCGTCGCTCGCGTATTCATCTGAAAATTGGTCAATGTGTATACATCGGGAATGGATTTTGGGCTTATAGCGTATTGAGACGAAGTTGAAGCTGTTCCACGGAACATATGAGCGGGACCGCGATAAGTAAACCCTATTAACCGAGATTTCTCAAAGATAAATAATATTCAGGGCAAAATGAAATCGCCCAGCTCTGCGTCAATGAATGGTACAGAGCCTGATGCTTTGTTTTTTTCCTAAAAAAACTTAATGATCTATGAGAAGCTGGTTTAGAAAAATTTGTGAGGTTATGTTGTTCTTGTAGATGCCCTTAAGCCACGGATATTTTCTATGTTTAAAAAAAACTTGTTTTCTATACAGATTGACACATACCCATGGGCATGTCGCTATCTTAAAAGAAACCCACAGGTTGAGTTGGGCAACAATTAACGCTAATTAAACGATTCACACAGAGTATTTGCTGAAAGGCTTTCTTATAAATGCGAAAGAATATCGTACACCCTTCGAAAAAGAAAATCCCATTTCCTCAGGTTCTACCTGACGAATTCAAATAAAACAAAGTGCAGGGGAATTCTGGATCCGTTTTTTCTCCTACCAAACGTTGAGGAAAAACCTTCAGTCGTTTTCGCGTCAACTTTCTTTACGAAGATATAGAGACCGTCAGAAGTTATGGAACTTACAGATACTGTCTCAACATCGTATTGCAACCGCACGAACTTAATGTGCGGCTGAAAGAACGGATATGCAAAATGACATGACATGTTTTATTGTATTTGTTGAAAAAATACTCAAAACGTGAGAAACGAACTTACCCATTGCACTTTTACGGAGTTTCTTTTCCAATGCATTTGCAACGTTTGCTCTCACTGAGAAAACCAAACTTCAAGGGGAAAAAATGCTTCCTGGATGGTTTTTATATACCTTGGAAATAGAGGAGAAAGAAAACAATCAGTGATGTGGTGACACATGTCGGCACTTTCAATTTACACTTCGTGGTTCATTATTTTTCTCAGCGTAAATGACACGGAGGACACGCGTGGATGTGCACACACCACAAGGAAACAATGTACGCAAGATTTGTATGTTTCCTTTCCCTACATTCTACTTTTATTGTTTCCTTATTGCAGCGAAGCAATCGTTTTTTTAAACATTTTGTTGATCCTAAACAATCAAGAGGGATCGCCATTACAAACGTATGTACGTTGACAAGTGAGAAAAATGGATTTTCATGCATTGAAAATGAGATGAGGATCGTTTAAAAATAAGGGAGCAAGGTCATCGGCCTCATTTGCCTGAAGTCTGTAAATCTTTTCTCGCATCTTCGATTCTGCCTCGTGACGGTCCCTGACCTCTTTTCAACTGGCGGAAAATTATTTCGGTTTTGATTTTTATAGGAGGAGTCTCTTTCCCCTCTCTCTCTCTCTCTTTCTCTCTTTCTCTCTCTCTCTCTCTCTCTCTCTCTCTCTCTCTCTCTCTCTCTCTCTCTCTCTCTCTCTCTCTCTCTCTCTCTCTCTCTCTCTCTCTCTCTCTCTCTCTCTCTCTCTCTCTCTCTCTCTCTCTCTCTCTCTCTCTCTCTCTCTCTCTCTCTCTCTCTCTCTCTCTCTCTCTCTCTCTCTCTCTCTCTCTCTCTCTCTCTCTCTCTCTCTCTTTTTGTCCGTCTCCATTCCTTCCCCTCGATATACTGCACGTTTCATGCCACTAAGTGTTCCTCGATACGAGATTCCAGTCTCGGCGCTAAACTGGATAGCCGGACAGCATCGCGCACGGCCACAAGAAGTTCTTTATATTTCACAAAGCTTCGAATTACCATTTGGCCTTGGCCCATAAAGAAACAAATAAATAAAATACGGGCCAAAAAATAAGAGGATTCATTAGCCTCATTAAGGAAACTGTTATATCTCTCGTTGAGCAAAACTACTCGGTGCAAAGATTACTCGAGACGCGATTTTACAGCTATTGACCTAACCCCTTTTCAACCCACTATAAAAAAAGCTTTTCTCTTAATTTTTTTTCTGCCCGTATTCGCGGCTTGCGAACTTTCATACCCTGTCGCATTTTTTCGTACTCTTTCCGTATGTGTTGCGATTTTTTGAGACGATGCTGAAGTTTGCATTGTTCGAATGCAAAGAAAATTCTCTTTTATTCTTTTATTTCCTTGGTCGTTTATTGCAAATTTGAGCTGTCCATCTCTAATAAGGATCGTCAAAAACTTCCAAATTATTTCCGTAGCCCAAATTGGCAAAAAAAAAACAATCAACTACTAGACTTTTTTGGGTTCCAACAATGCAAACTTCGATGTTATCTATAATACGGGAGGAAGAGATTCGAAGGACGCATCGTGACGTTGACTTGTGGAAAAATTATTAAAGTTTTTGATTTATTTTATTTTATTATTATTTGCAAGTAACCGGTGCAATGGTCTAGTGGTTAGCGTGCTCGCCACTAAACCAGCGGACCGGGAGGTCCCGGGTTCGAATCCCAGTCGCGTACATTTCGTCGTGAAATGTTTTTCTTCGGCATATCGCGGCGAAATAAAACTAGTTCCACGACTGGGGGGCGAACTCGACGACCGGCTGTATTGGTATAGGTTTTCCGCAGTTTCCCTATACCCATGACAAAAATGTCACGTTGCATATAATACAGAGGGGGAAGTCGGCTGCGGCCGCAAGAGGGAGGAACAGGGAAAAAGATGGAGAAAAAAGGAGTAAACAGTAGAGGAAAGAACGGTCATAATGAGGGGAAAAATAGGTAACAAACGCGAAAAGTGTGTACCTAAAGAAAAAACCAATTAGTTATTATTCGCAAGTATTTCTACCAATATTGACAGAAAACAAATTGGCCCTTCTTCTCACGCCGTGTCAATACTTTAAAAAAATGTTCTATTCGGGATTTCATTATCTTCACTAACTGAACATCAACGATATCATAATTATAGCTCGATGAAATAAAAAGTTTGATTCTGTTTTTCGTTTACGTAATAAATGCCGAGGCCCTCAGACATTATTTGTCTGGAATGTTCCCGACTCCTGCCCCAATATATCTATATATTTGCCTGTATCTCAATATATATATATATATATATATATATATATATATATATATATATATATATATATATATATATATATATAAATCGAAGTATAACTATACACACACACACACACCTGCTACTGTTACTACTACACTACTACTATTACTGAAGTACACCTGGCTGTCCTTGGTACGTTCGTCGAACGCCTCTTTACGCATAGGAGATTTACCAATAGTCGCAGCGGCGGCGAAGTTAAGCCACGTCTCGAGGAACGAGCTCTCTTTCACTCATTCCTTTTTCATTTTATCGCAAGGTTCTCCAGTGCCATGGACAGTAAGAACGAGACGCAAAGAAAATTCGTTTTTTTTGTTCATTTGTTTTTTATCTAGCAAATAACTTATTGCTAGATCTAATTGAATTTAACGTTGGCACCTACCCTGTGGCAAAAAACCTTCGGTGTGCTTCGATTGACAAAGGGGCAAGAAAGAGCGAGGCAGTTTTTGGAGAAAAAAGTGCAAACGTGTGTGTATGTAACAAATATATTAGGGTAGGTCCAAAATAGTGAAAGACCAAAAAAGACCAAAACTTTTTTAACATACCCTACTGCACATGCACGCATTACATAAATAGCTTAAGGGAGGACACAACCGTAAAATTTTCGAAAAATCGTTTTTCTGGAAATATTTTTATAACTCCTTCGAACCTTCAAAAATATTATACATATTCGTTTATAGCTGAAAAAAAACGGTTTTCAAGTGTTTTTCGAACTATCTTTCGGGAGAGTCTCCGAGCGCTGAAAAGCGCCTTCGGCGATGTCACGCCGGTGACGCAGTTCTCGACTCTTGTAAGCCTATTATCTTTGGGGAAAAAGTTACCGACTAAAAATAGTTTTATTTTCTACCAATAGGTGGCATTAGATAATGGAAAAAAAAATCATCAGCTGTAGCGTCTATAAAACCGTTGACTTCAAACAAACGGGGTTTTCTGAAAAACCATGCTGTTGAAACCGGCACGCAGCAGAACTCGAACAATTTTCGTTCAAACAACTTGAAATTTTAACTATAGCGTCTTAGAGTGCTTTAACTGAAAATTGTACAAAATATATTACTTTTGAAACATATTTTTTTACATACTTCAATATATACCTGATAAAGCTTAAAAGTTCTTTTAACCATGTATTTTATTCCTTTCTTTGAAAAAAATTCCGTACAAAACGGTCAAAAATGGGCAGTTATACAGTGGTGTTCTCCCTTAATATCTGAAAAAGGCCAAAATATTTTTGGTTCGTCCACTTTTAATTACAATTGAACATTCTTTTCCCTAAGAGAGAGCACAAAAAACATCGTTATACCCTACCCTTCATTGAATTTTACTATAATTTTGTAGTATTTCTAAGAAAAAGGCTGGCTGACGGTCTTGTGATTTTTTACTTTTTGCTAATCGAGGCACCTCTTGTGATTTTTCCCAGGGCTTCTCTTTGACGCGAAGCAAGGGGAAATCTTCCCATTCCGATAAAAATTGGCAAAACCAAAAAAAAATCGAAACTTATAACGCCACCCTATACAGTATGCGTTCGCGCGTGCGTATGTGTGCGTATTCGTATAGAGATCGTACGTCTGGTTTGGAACGGTATTCGTATCTGTTGGGTCATATTCTATGTAGCGTCCTTCACACGAAAAAGCGCGTTGCCTGAATCGCGTGTAAGAAAAATGCCCTCAGGCAAGAGCCTCTCGAGACGGAGCGGCGGGTCAACATGCCCTTAAAAATGCCCGTTTTTTGCCCTTAAAAATGCCCGTTTTTTTCTCAGCTATACGGTCCGGTGAAGCCGTAGAAAAATATTAATACCGTCATTTCTAACGGCAGACCATATTAGTTTAGGTCTGCGGGGAATAATGTAGAGTAAATTATGCTATACATTTTGTTAAGGCCAATAGAGAGAAACAATCCCATGACCTTGGATTGCGGAGTTTATTGTTAAGTAATTGTGGACAAAAATTATACGAGGCTTCGTTTAGATTGTTAACGAGAAAGTAAAATAATGTACCCATCGTGGATGCGATGTTTATTGGTTTTGGATCGTATAATTTTGGAATAAATGGTCGTGTTAGTTTTGTTTATATTATCGCACAGCCGGTATATTTTAGGAATTGCGTTTGTTTTCAAAGGTTTTTCAGCTCATAGTTAATAACGACGGATATGGAATTTTACGTATCCAGGCAGGCCTGGTCACGTTTTAATCAGTATTTCCTTTTTTATGTTTGCATATTACAGAAGTCGAGTGCGAAATATCGAGCCAAGTGGAGTATTCGTTGCAGGCGATATGGGGTGTCAGTATAAGGGAACTACATCTTGCGCTTTGGAAGCCCTGGAACGCGCTCAGAGACGCCTCACTCAATGGAACATTACTTCAGGGTCATGCACAATATCTGACTCCACCGCAAACGTATCCTTGACATCGATGTTACAAGCCGTTCTTTGCGTCTCGTAGCCAGTAGAAACCCTTAACGATCGGCATAGCAGTCCGTCCATCTCTCACGGCAGCAGTCAACCGCCCCCCCCCCCCAACCCCTCCGTTTTCGTAATGCTCTACAAATCGGAAATGATTCACAAAAATAGCATGTAGCAAGAACTTTGAAGTTACATTTTTTGGATTACTGCAAAATAGTTGAGCTCAGAAAAAAAATTTAAAAAAACCGTTTCTTATTTGGCAAAGTTCTATCTGCTATATTTTCATGGCGTTCATGTTGGAATCGTCGGAACGCAAAGAAAATTCTTATTTACATTTTCATTTTCTTATTTTCTTAAGATCTTTTTTCGTAGATTTATATAGGATCGCTAACTAAGTATCAAAGATCGCTAGCTAAGTATCATAAAAAATGATTGTGGGATTTTTGTACGCGAAATATGCCAAACAAATTAAAGAAATGCAGAAGTATTCATTTTCATTGCGTTCGAACGATACAAACATCATCCTCATATATTTCCAGTAGTATTGTAAGCTTTTACGTGTTAAATATTGATTATCAGCAGATTTTGTAGAGAACGGTTATTTGACAAATAACAAATTAATTCGTTAACTTTTTTAAAGTGATGCAATTTCAATAAAATATTCTATCTATGTGTGTACCTTACTAGCCAGGGGATTTTCATTTTTGTTTACAACGATCATTTATTTACGTCTTAATATAAATAAATTTACGCTTCAGCTTATTACTTATGTAATCAATTTCTCACCCAGTGGTTAATTCCATCATAGTAGTAATTGTTAGTATGATCCACTCGATGTATAATGGTTTAATCATCGTCCCGCTTTTTAAATTGCATTGTCGAATAATAATTAGATCGATTATTCCATTGTTATTCGAGAATCATATTAAAGTGAATTAGCGATTAATAATTTAATAATCGTATATACCATTATTGGATAATCATATTGAAAGTCAAATAATATTTCATGAATTGTTCATTCTCAATCGATTATTAAATTCGATATGGGCGAAAAGAGATGATTTTTTTCCTTAACTATGTGAGAAACAGTAGGCAACCACACGGTGAGGAAACCCTCAGGCTTTCTTTACCCGCACCGGAACTCGAGCTCGGGACACCACCTCGACTCTGTTATCCCCTAGTTATTTTTCTAACTCGCAGAGACAACCGAGATCCCCATCCTGACGAAACTGTAAGTTGATGAAATTCGCGGAATGAATCATTGTTATTTTATGCCACGTTAAACCTGCTAGCAAGTTGGAACAAATATGATCAATGATTATTAAATTTTCTTAAAAAGGTGGTCTTTGCTAACGTGTGTAAAGATCGTTCAAGTATTTATAAACAATTGTTAAGTGGAAACTCGCTTATTCTTTAATTAGAACAGCAGGTTTGACATTTCGAAATCTAATCGTTACTCGGCGCTCTGTTCTTTTCTTTTCTCGATAAATGTTCGATCCGCATTGTTTTTAAAGGTCGCTCTGGTGAATGTCGTTCACATTAAGGACAGCGTTTGCACACTGCCGACCTCGATACTCGCACAATATCTAAAACAGGCGAATGGCCAGCTGTCTTGTCTTAAGGTGAGTCTCTCTCTCTCTCTCTCTCTCTCTCTCTCTCTCTCTCTCTCTCTCTCTCTCTCTCGCTCTCGCTTTGTATAAACTTTAAAGAAAATGGAAGAAAGCCCGTAAATTGGACAAAATTATAATTTTTCCCTATTCTAAGACAGCGAACCACAGACAAAAAGGCTTCACGCATGTTCGAAGGTCCTTTAGGAATCGTTGATTGCACCGCTGTGATGTAATACAGCCGATTATTATCATTGACATTTACATCTGTATTTTTTCGCCTCAATATTGTACTTCTCTTGCTTGTCGACTATGTTTTGGTCAATAAAAATGCATTGCGAGTTCCCAGACATAATCTCGCAATTGCAAACGCAAATTCAGGCTACTTATTGAACGAGCAAAGCTTTACGCATTAGAGTAAACTCGTGAGATTGCACACGCTGCAAGGTAGAAAAAATGGCCGTATCGACCACTGGAACATGGAAAGACCGTAACGGAGCACTCTCCTTTAGATTTGGACAAGAATATTGATGGTGTAAAACAGCGGTTCCCAAAAGGTGTTCCCTTGGGTTCCGTGGAAGGGTCACAGGGGTTCCGAGATTTGGGTGTATTGTCGTAGAAAGCAGCGAGCCAGACGCAAGCGCTTTAAGGCACGCGTCCACATGAATGGGGACGCATGCCTTAAGGGGGGATTGTCTTTTTTTTCGCAAAATTTACCGCTTTTTGGGAATTTTTTTGTGAAGAAAGTATACAACGGAAAACTTGTGAAACTTGGCATATAGTTTTATTGATCTGTTTACTACATACAAAAAATTTTTTTAACAATTTCATCAAAAAATCCGCCTCCTGCAACAAAAACCCAAAAAGCATTTTACTTTAGACACATATAGCTATCGTTCGATGAAGGGAAAACAAAAATTGACGATTTGGTGACGTTTTGAACTTGAAGTATCGATTTTTCGAAAAAAATTGATCGATTTTTTGTTATAAATAAAAAACTATTAAACTTATTGCTTTTTTGCTTCATCAAACGATAAAAGGATGTCAGCTGAGCATTCTGTCCAAATTTGAAGGCAATCGGTTGAATAGTTTTTGAGAAATCGTGCACACCATCAAAAAAGGACCATCACGCGTCGAGGGGGGTGGGAGGCGGATTTTTTGATGAAATTGTTTAAAAAATTTTTTGTATGTAGTAAACAGATCAATAAAACTATATGCCAAGTTTCACAAGTTTTCCGTTGTATACTTTCTTCACAAAAAAATTCCCAAAAAGCGGTAAATTTTGGTAAAATAAAAAAAAAGACAATCCCCCCTTAAAGGTTCACCAAGCCGCAACACGTACTAACGTAGCGCGGGCGATGGACGGCAGAGGGCGCGGCAGTCTCGCTAGTTTGTGCAAAATTAGGAACCGCTGGTGTAAAAGATTGCGTCGTTTTTTCACAAGTTTCAGTCGTGAATCGCTAATATGGATAGTAAAAAACGTTTATTTGATTTCTTCCAAAATCTGACACAAATATAGGCAATTCGAAAGAAAGAAAAAACATTGAATTTCAATTATGGGAACTGCAACATCGCCAATATTCTTCATTATCGATCGAGAATCCTGTGGCAGGAACACTGGCGCAAGGGACTAACAGCGAAATAACTTTATTGCGATTGCGAAACCATTGGTTTCGCAATCGTGCGCTGCATCAATTATTCATGCATCAAATCTGTCTTTGAGATAAAAAATCATAAATAACGAGGAATAATCCGAATGGAGATTTTTCGAGTTTATCCTAAGAGGCCAAGAGGAAAAATTCGCACTTCGCCACGACGATTAAGAAATCACCGATAACAATGAGGTTTAAATGTTATTTATCAATTTGTTTCACACATTTGCTTGGCCAGGCCGACCGTATCTTTCTTCCTTCGTTCAACCGCATCCAATTTATACGATAATCTGGAAGTTTACATCCTTGGAACGCAACGAAATATCTTTTGATATTTGGTTTGATATTGGAACATTATTTTACAGACTCTTTTTGCGCATAATTAAATTCCAAATCTCGAACAGAAATTCAAGCAATTAAAAAATAATCATTCTCATTGCATTCCAGACAAACCCAAATAAACTTCAAACTCATTTCATACGAATGATAATTATTTATACAGATAACCAATAACGCAACTCTTGTATAAAAAAAATGACAAATTCAGTTTAATAAAACCTGTATAAACAATTTCTAAAAGAGAACCGTACCGGTGGACGTTTAAGATCGGAGAATTCTTAAGGCAACCAACTTTCCGGCCGAAAACCTGCAAAAATACATTTAATATTTCGATCAGTAAAAAAAACCGCACCGGAAGTTTTTAACCTTCGATTCATCAAAACATTTTTTCAATGTTAAAAAAACGTCTCTCAGCTGTACATACCAATCAATTTGACTATTTTTTTTCCAGCAACTGTATCTGGCGACCGGAAATTCGACGAACTACGAAGAGAGCGACGTATCCTCGGGACTCGGACCTGCGCTCGCGTTGGCCGAGCCGTGCAACAACAACGGCGGTGGATCGAGGGGTGCTCTTGTAGCCTCGGGGGCCGGCGATTCCGAAGGATCACTTTGGAACACAGCTGGCGAACAATTGTGCGTTGTTTGTCAATATTTTCCACTCTCTAGAGCGCTATTGCCGTGCAGGCACACATGCATATGCGCATCTTGCTTCGGCAAACTCGACAGGTGTCCGATGTGTCGGAGCCCGATAAAAAGCTACTTCTGTATTCGCGGCGAGGAATACATGCCGCCGGAGAAAGAAATAAATCCCTGCAAACAGCGTCAGGCTGCGCACGGTCCGTCACATTGGCTGCACGACTGGAACGACAGACTTACCGATTTCCTTGGATTCGCTCGATAAAACCGATCGGGATCAAAATAATTTTTTACACCTTTCAGACATATACGTCCAAGTGTCGATTATGGAGATCAGGCGGCTTTTAGGCAATAAGCTCGCGAGAAACGACAGAAATAAAGGAACTCAATGAAGAAGAAACGCCGAGACACAAAAGCCGCTGTGCGGCGGGTGATGATACATTTTTTTTCGTTACCCATAAAATCTTGAAAATCGAATCATCTCTGTGAAGAAACAAATCGCGAGCTGATTCTCACAGCCTGGGATTCATAATCGTTACGCGCGTTTGTCCAATTATCCGGAATTGATTTAAAAAACGTATGGTATTTGTTTAAAAATATCTCTTCGGCTTGGGACAACGACATGGATTCTTCTTTATTCCTTACGTTCTCGTCAGCTATAGTAGTAATTTTATTTCAATTGACTAGACTAAATCCAAACGTCGATTGATCCTCGTAGTTTTTGACTATTAATAACACGAAAAGCCATGCGTGCGATGTTGTAATATAGGTGCATACCATCCTACACCGAGATACGCAATCCTGGAAGTTTAACGTTCAACGAGGTTTAAGATTAATTACCAATAGTGAAGGGAGAAGAGGATCGATGGAACGTGGCGAATAATAGTAAGATTTTAACGAACGGGCAGGGTGCAAGGTAGTGGAACGAAAGAGGTGTGACGAAAAAACAGAGTATTTTCATCAAGTATTGTCCTTATTATTTTCTGTTAACTTATATGTAAACGAGTATTTTTTTTAACACTGCAACAGTCGAAACAATCAATGTATCGTTCTTTTTCGCCAATCACATTGAGAACTGAGAGAATCAAGGGGAGAAAGGGAGAGAGCGAAAAAGCGATTGAAGAATCTCCACAGTGACAGAATTAAGTATGAATGATAAAAGGATGTTTAAATTAGCACAATAACAAGTCAGTCAACAATAGCGGGAAAATATAAGCACCGAAGAAGGAAAAAAAGATACAACAAATTATGCTAATTTGTAAAGTTGATCGTCTCTAGACTTGTAAGATGTAAATACACAGACTGTGATAATCCTGGTAATATCTATATGTAGATGCGGTATCCTCACGCCTACATGGGAATAAAAAAACGTATATAAATAACGGTGCTCCGGACATAAAATATAAGAGGAATAATGAAAAGAGTATACGGATCCACGAAATCGCGTTTTGGAATTTCTATTTGCTACGTTCACTACAAACTAGTAGAAAAAATTGTACACAAAACTAGGCTCTTCTGTTGCGTTTCTACGGTTAAAAATAGCGCAAAAGTCAAGGAAATAGGAATGATAGAAAACAGTTTATTATAATTGACACATAAATAAGTAAATGAAGTGTGCGTGCGCGTGTGTGTGAGAAGGTAATTGTATATTAAGAAGAACATAATGTAGCGAGAGAAGGCAAACTTGTGTATGTTTATATAGGTTTTACGAGTTATAAGTAGATGCGAAGGCCTATGAAGTCAATGTATTTTAGTAGGATAAATTTAATCACTGTATTAATTTATGCGGCGTATACCTACGATTATGATTCCTCTGGCGATGGAAATAAAAATAAGAGAATAAAGCACGTGGTATACAAGAGAAACACGATGCCTGTATGTAAGGAAAGAACTTGTACATAGTTTATTTAAATAAATAGCGTTGCTCGTAAGAAGCATAATTATACGTTGAACGATTATTAGATCTCAACACAATTCTTTACAGATTTCAGCAATTTTCGCAATTCCGTCGTTAAATTGTTCATTTTTTTCTCGATATCGATCTCGGCAGTGTTCAATTGTTTGGTGGTTTTCGCGATGTAAATTTCGGCCTCAGTGTCTTCCCGATGGCTTCTTAAAAGACGCGAAATGCAAGAATCCCTGAGGTTTTGCGGGTGCATCGATATTGTCTCCTGATTGTACAACGAATGCAATCTCTTCTTTGTCACGTGACGTAACAGAGTAACGAAGCTCGATAGGTCGCTGCATTGATTCGATCTGGCAGATTTCGCCGTTTCTTTTTTACTCTCCTCGACTACAGTCACCTGAAATACGAGAAAATGTATAGCAATTCACGAAATTGAAGTACTCTACGATGATGTCTTAACTTCTGTCTCACCATCCAGTCGTAAAACACGTGTTCCTTTTTCTTCCATTGCGCGTGAGTCTCGAGCATCATCGCCATCGAGTTTAATTCTTTGACAGACTCCTCATCTTTTCTCGTGTACGCGGTGGTACTCTTGCCGAAAGATATCTTAGTCAGAGCGATCTCGTGAACGTTTAAATGCGGCAGACCACTCGTGTTCAAACTCGCCGCGTGTATCTTCGTCGTTAACTTGATCTTTTCCCGAATCAATTCGGATATCTCTTTGATATTGTGACCCGCGTGACCACATTTGCTGACAATCCTGTTCATTTGAGACCTTGGTTCCATCGGCGCCGAGTGACGATTCTTTACTTTTTCCTAGAAACCCCCGTCGATCCGGTTGCAACACATAAATTACGACATGCCAGTGTTTCTCCTTTTTTTCCTTTCTGCGTTTAATCTTTTTTTTTTATCCGACACGAGACTCGCTCACGCATAATGAATGACCTTCGGAGGAATTAAGTTGGCGAAACTTTGCAACTGTATTCAACAATCTTCTAATTTGTCCTCTTTAGTCGTATATGGCGATTACTTTCCTTGACCTTTCTATTTCCGTTCGTTGATTATGATATTTTACTGATAATCGATAATTGTCTGACGGAGCACAACGGTTCACATTTGACACATAACTCTCTACATAGCGAAATTATATGTGGTTCATACAAACTTTAAACGAAACATCTTATAGTTTTATCCTTGCATGTATTATGATAATTGTAATGCTGTATTGAATGAGAATGCGATACTGTTTGGAAATCTGTGCAATATACTGAAAGTTTGCGGCAAAGTAACACATTTTAAGGAGGTTGGGGCGTTACCCACAATCCAAGATGTAAAAAAATGTATATATTTTATTGTGTAGACTACATTGAGGCTTTACAATTTTTTTGAATTTTTTTCACCACATAACATTACAGATAAAAAATAGTGTAATGTGTGTAATTTTTCGTGCGGTTAAATGGGCAAAGCGTTCACGCTACGGGTGATGTACCACGATAAACCATTTCTAACAACGGATAAACGTAAACTAAACCCTTGTAAACATTTAGAGGAATTTACCAGTCTTACTCATCGAAAATCATATATATTCAATATTGAACCATCAAGGTTTGATGAAAGATTACGAATCTTGGCTGGCGAATGAAGAGCATTGCTGCCAACCTCAATGACCGCGACGTTGCCGTATGCCGACCACACTCAATATTAATTAATGGTAATAATAAATAATCTCGTGATATAAATATTCCTAGCATGCCACACTTATTTTTTCGCGACATACATGCCACACTCGGGTTTGTGGGACCCTTTTCAGATTTTAAATCATAACTCCGAGTAAAATAGTCGTGTTTCGATGGGTTTTTTTATCGATAGCGAATTAGTCGAGAAATCTGTCTATGCATTGACCGAATCGTCAAAATTAAGAACTTCTGAGATATACTCGTTTAAAAAATATTTTCTCTCGAGAAAAGCGAAAAAAAATTTGATTTTTCGTTTTTTGCTCGGGTTTCTCAGATCCCAGTGGGACATGCGAGGGATAGTAATAGGCATAATTATAAATGACTCAGAATTTCGTTTAGAGTTGCATGAAACATTCACTGACTCAAATTTTTCGAAATAATCATCGATAATGTTTTACTTCCTCAAGTTGGTAGTAACACAAACGTTTTTCTTTTTCACTTTATAAGATACAAAAATGCATAGTTCTATCCTTGAATTATAGATTTTATGAAAAATTTGCATCTACGGATGCATTCATGTTTTTAGGTTTATTGAAGAAAAAATCATAAACCGTCATTTGACTCAAATGGACCACCCCAACCTCCTTAGTTAAGAAATTAGCGCCTTGATATAGTTAACGCAACGCGGGTCAGTAACTGCAGTTATTCCAGCTCATTTCCTTTGCTTGAAGAACACTGCACTTTATGCCTGCATTTATAGTCATTGGCGTAGCAAGGGGACGCCCGGCCCCCAGGAGAAAATCGATCCAAAATAATTCAAAGCAAACAATGTATTCATTTCATTTGAGTTTAACCCAAGCAAGCATAAAGAAATAATTTGACAAGACTCTTCGTCGTAGTTTGTATAAAAAGTAACTACACTGCGACTTCTATTATCAGGACGTGCACAGATGCAACAGCCCCCCACTATGTGCCGAATTTCGATCTACCTTCAGGCTTGAAGCATGCTAGACAATAAAGCGGGCCATACACGTCTGGATTCCGAACCTAAATCGCGGGGGTAAAACAGCTATTCGGCGGGGGTAATAAGGCTGGTAATTTTGAGGACTCCGTATGTAGGTAATAAAATTACAGATCAGCGCCACGTGGCTTGCGCCTTCCTCCGCTGCATGTACACTCTTATCGCAGTAGTCTGGTCTAAAAATTTGACAAAATCGATTTTTTTTTTCATTTTATTATTCCTTAGACCTTTCTTAATACCCTCGTGAACACCGTTTATTGATATTTTGAAAATTAGCAGAGTAATAGAAATTATAAGCAAGCCGCGCGCAAACCTCACCTAACGGTATCAAAACTTTGAACGCGTTTATCTCAGAACTATGTTTTGCAAATCGGCGCCCACGATATCTCGATAACTAATTGACCGATCGAGCTCAAATTTTGTACATGACTTCGGTAGCCTCTTTCTGAGGATTGGTAGCAGAATTGAGTCGAACAATTATTTTGCGCACATTTTATAACTCGTCGAATACTCGAAAATGTATGAAATATCGTTAATCAAAGTTTAACAGGCCGCCATTTCGTAACAAAATTTTTTTAAGTACTAATTCTGCTACACTAAAAAAAATTGTTCCTCCATTCAAAATTCAGTTGGTTTAACAAAATGTATCTTTAAATACGTTTGACTTGATTTTTGATTGGCATAACAAAACAGTACAGTTGGTGGTAAAATAGTCTAGTGGTGTGGACTGTAGCTTATTTAACATGTCTAAGCAACTGTTAAAACAACAAAATTTCGAGACAACAAAATGCATTTTGCACATTCTCCGATTCTTTTTTCTCAGTGTACCAGTGCTCAGAATACTCATACAGATTGAGAATATATATATTTTTTTTCTCAGATGCATACAACATCACCCAGACTGGGCGCCGATTGAGGCGGTTTTCGGCGGACCATGTTGTAAAAAAAACTACATGAAAATGTTTAAAATATTTTTTTTAATGTACCTACATTCTCAAAGGAACAATACATGCATATGTAAAATTTCATCAAGACATCTTCAACGGTTTAAAAGTTATTCCAACCCAAAAATGACGTCAAAAATCTCGCTCTAGATCAGACTACTGCCTTAAAAAGTATGGCGATGTTTGTGTGTAGCTGGGGGGGGGGTAAGTTTCCCTGATAGGTCATAGGGGTAACAAGACTGAAAAGGTTAGGAAGCTCTGCGCTAGGGTATATCTGATGCGTTTACCTCTACAGTTCGACTGTACACTTAAACAGAAACGTGTATGTCACAAAACTGTGCAGGTTTCCTCAAAGTTTTGTGACATACGCTTAACAGAGGGCTTTGAGGGGTGTTGCTATCAGCTACGTCAGCTCCACAAAGTCGACTTGAGTGGATGGTGTACAACCTTCATTCTTGCAAGTGTGATGCGGAGCCAAGCCCACCGCTGTGCCGATAATGAAGGTCGCATTCTATTTCATTACACAAAATTTTGCCGGCCGATACACAACTAGAAGAATACTAGAAGATCAACAGAATCTACATAGATAATATCATTGTAAATCTAAAATGCCGATATGTGAATCTACCGTTAGCTCATGCAGTTGACGCATTTATGGAATTGGGTATGAAGAACGGAGAGGATTTTGTCAATAATTATGAAAAATGTTAACAATTGATACGTTAGCCTTAGAAGCTGGCGGGATGGTCATGAAGAACGTACTGTCATTAAAAAATTATGAAACAAATGCTGGAAATTTAAGAAAGCATATTAAGACGGAGCACTGCTTTAACTTATATGAACTTTCCCAGCAGTAGAAGTACTTTCCGCGAGCTACGCCGGCTGTGAGGAGTTTTTCTGTCATTAAGCGGTTAAACCGTGGCTTAGGAGCACAATGGATCAGGAACGATTCTCTCATATGTCACTGCTGACCTTAGAGAATGTCGAAAAAACATTCCAACTAAAAAAGTGATGGGCTGATTTGCAGAAAAAGATAGAAAACTAACTAAAACGTATTTAATTGAATACCTACTGAAGGTAAAGTTTAAAGACTGGTAACTGCACTAAAGAATGAGAGGAAATTAGTTGATTGTGTTTTAAGGTATTGCAAGAATTTCATATTAATGTTAATATGGCCGTGTGATTATAGGTTCATATTTTGTGTGTTACGTAACAATTGACTTTTATGTAAATTTTATTAAGAAACAGGATGATTGTGAACAAAACCACTTTTCCAGACAGATTGCTCCTCCCCCCGCCAGCCGCCCCAGAAAAGAATGCTGGCTACGTCTCTGCTTATCGTGACTATTGATTAAGGAATTGAAATTCGTAGCTATTTTTAAATTGGATTTTATCGACCATCTTACCACCGAACTGTTACCCATGGGCGAAAATTCTTGGCCAAGAACACTCGTTCCCAGTTTTACTGTGACAGCGATATCCAGAACATTTTTCGTCGCAAATAGCCAACCAAGGGACAGTAAAATTTCTCGGCAAACGGTATTATCGTCGGCTGACAATGCATAAAACTCCACAATTGGATATTGCATAAACGCGAAGTATAATTTCGTGCTGTAAATGTCGTCTGAAACAAATCAATGTCATCAGAAAAAAGGTACACTTGACGTTTCTTCGCTATCCAAGGTTTTCTCGTATGTACGGATAATATCGTACCGTAACGATCAAACTCGTCGATAAATTGCATATCTTTAACAGCATGGCGACCGAGACTGTGCAAAGTTGCCCAGAAGGCTTGAGCCTGCAATTTTTTCAAGATAAATTGAATCAATGTATATGTGTGTATCATACTCGTTTACTAAATTTCAATACTCACAGCATCTCCATCGGTTTTATTGTACTTGGCCAATCTAAAGTATTCCGGCTTAATTGGAAAGTCGATCAAAAAATCCAAATGCTTGCACAGTAGTGCGATAACATTTTTTATATCGGACATATTCCCTCTAAAGATTTGTAGAAAAAAAAATGAAACTCTAAGCGACCCGCTACACTATGGTCAACTCGTAGTCAAACATAACCTATATTTAATTACATATATACATAGGTTTTGAAAGCAGCCTCGATGGCCTTTGAGCAGGATATTCTGGCAGGCTGGAGGGGGAGTATGGAGGTGAACACAGGGTGTCGTTGGTGCATTTTTTTGTTCTCTTTGATTTTTTTTTCAGTGGCGCGTCCTACAAATTTATCATAACTGAGCTTTTATATGATTTGAATCGAGCCCTCGAGCATTGTCGAAACGATTACTTATTCAACCGCTATGAGAATAGCGTTTTCTTTACTCGTTTTTAACGTCATCAAATCAAAGAATTCACAAATGTTTCCAGATAACCTTCATAATTCGATAGATCAGGAAAGACCACTTTCCAATGTTCCACACGTGATACAAAGAATTCTTATACATTCAAAAAATACAAAACTCAACAAAAATGTCTTCCAACATCCCAGCACTATTTCCTCTAGAATTATTTTCTACATCTCATACCTGGTGTACAATTCGAACATAATTGATAAGAATATTTTAAATCGGTCAAAATCAAATGATTTTCCTCTGTCACATTCGCACAATTTACTGACAGCGCAGTAAAAAACGCAATATAAAGTGATAAACTATAAAACAAACTGGCTAGACCCTTATTCACTCAGATCGATCTCAATTATTTAATTCATCTAAGCCGTATTGTGTTTTGGCGAGATCACACGGTACAGTATAATAAAAATCCTAAATCTATCAGGCATAAAATATTATGTATTTGTTCTCAAACGCTTCTCGTGCAACGTGTGACAAGTACGAGAAAAAAATGCTGAATTCCTAACGATGCTAATCGTGCGTTTACGTCGCAATCTCGGGGACTTCGTCGCCAAATTTCGAGTCTCCATTGACGGCATTGTTAAGTACTGGCTCGGCGACGCCAAACGAAGTTATAAAAACGTTGAGTATCGTTACGAGAAATATCCCAATGACGGTCAAATTATTGACTTTGTCCGCAGGCAGGGCTTGCGTGTCTTTCTTAACATTGTAAGTGCTGTTCCAGATGAGGCCGATGCCAACGACGATTTGAAGAAATAAACTTGTGCCGATCATGCTGAGCGACGTCACATAATACGGATGATTCGAGGACTGTAGAACGTAACGAAATTGATTGGCATTGGCGGATATCAGCGCCAGATCCATCATTCCTTGAGCCAGCGTCTTTTTTTGTTGATAAATATTTACGTCGAATGGAAAACGACGTCTTGGATATCTCAAAGTCGGACTACCATCTTCGGTGCGACGATCGTCGCGATCATTTCCCTCGTCGTCTGGTCTCTTGTTGCCGGAAAGGAGATTGTCAATTTCGGGTCCACGACCTGGCCGGTTATTTCTTCTCGAATCGTTATCGCTGGCCAATAGAGCTGCCGGATTATTAGGGCCTCGCGGTGTATGCGATGTACCGGCTGGTGTGCTCCCGATAGTCGATTTTCCAACTCCGTGGGTTCTCAGAGGCTGCAGAACGATATTCGTCCCCGTCAAATCGTCCATGTAGAGAACCACGTCCTCACTTGAATACGGCAACGTATCCATTCTATTCATCATATATTCTTCTGGTTTTTTCTAATGATTTTGTATACCGTTCCGGTCATAAAGATTCGCAATTTGCAGAGACCAGCACGAATCGTCTGAAAACAAACAGCAATTCTTTTATGCATACATTCACACTGAAATACCTCAACTAATGTTTGTTATTTTTTAACTGTAATAAAATAGACAAGTACAAAAATGTGACTCCGCCGCTGTAAAATACTTATACTCTGAAGTTTTGAACTTGTATAATAATACAAAAAAGCTGAGATGACAATAAAACGACGAAATTATTACAAAGCGTTTATTAATTATTAATACAAAAACTTCAATGGTTCTTGCTTTCCGTGAGCACACAAAACAATTCGTAAAATGTTATTAAAAAATCTTTGACAGGCGTGGACAAAAATATCCAGCAAGAACCATGCCAACAGTTCTCACAAAAATTCAACTAAATAAAACTGCTCAATCAGTAACCTCGAAACATTCACATCATTATATGTGCAATCAGGCTGTCGATACATGCAATAATTTGATGTTTCCTTTATCGCTTTTTTTAACGTTGGTACATACTCAAAATTGAAATCTTACCCACTATATGTCGCTAGCCCTGAGCAATTGTAATTGCATTGTTACCTCGATATAATCATCCTGAATTTAATTTGAGCAAGTAGCATTATCGCGATTTGTATTGACTCTGCATGCGTTCCCTTGCGCAATGCACTGAAAACGAATGGTCAAACCCTTTATAGAATAGTGATTCACCGTTCATACTTATAAACACTGCGAGCTGCCTAAAAAAATATATATGAATTTAAGGCAATCGTTGAAAAAATTCACTCGAGCTTAAGGGGTTAGGATACTGTGAAAATTAAGAACACCCGTTCGTCGCTTGAAGCAACTCAAATTAAAGAGGAACGTTCACCATATGCTGCAGGAACCGCAGATTGAAGGTAAACGTATCATTACAACGATAGAACTGCTAGTAAAACTCTAAACGCGTTTCTCTCAAAACTACGTTTGTCAATACGGTGTATACGATTTCTCGACATCCAATAAACGGATTGATTAAAAATTTCGCACACTTTCAGTGTGATAATAATCGAACTTTTTCTTCTTAACATATTTTTACATTTGTTATTAATAACAATGATGTCGGTTTTCTTCGAAAAGTCGAAGTCATTTTTTTCGATGATTGAAACACAATAACAAAAAAGCTCGGTTAAATCTTGGCCAAAATTATCTGTTTTAAGAAAAAAATAACTCGTATTCTTTCAGATCAACCGGGTGGTCAAAATCAAGTACACCGTTGAGCCCCTCACGTTTGAAGGTCCTTCGCGAGACTGTTCATAACTTCTTTAATTATTAATATTTTTCCATGAAATTTGGTACACAACTTCCTTTAAAATTAATTTTTTAAATAACCCCGATTTTCAGGTCGCCACAGTAGACTAATCCTTTAACAAATATGAGGCACGGAAAGGAAGAATTAAAATCACTTATCGGTGCCTTACTACTATTGTGTGATTCCCCGAAGACTCCGACGGATAACTTTCTTGCCTTTGCAACGTGCGTGCAAACAAAACTGCCGTGGATATCGATGTGGGATTTTTTGTTGTGATTCGTGGAAAGGCGAGGACACAAAAAACTTAAATCGTTTTCACGCGATCAGTTCACACGCGCACCGTTGGACACTGGTGACAAAAAAACAACAAATTATCAATGGATAGATCTCGACCGGCCTCGTCGATGGTCGTAAATGTTCTAAGATCGAACGTGGTTTCTCGTTGACTCGCGCTCGCACGCGAAGACTGTACGCATTTCTCTGTATTTAGTTAAAATTGCCGGAGAGCTCACCCAGACTGAATCATGACACCGTTCACGGGATTCCGAGGCTAGCGCGTCAGCTTGACAATAAACAGTTACTTTTTAACGCAGAAACGCGTTCAATAACGCCTTTTAGTTCCGATCTTCGCAGTGCATAACGCTTCGAGAAACGTCGAGGATTAATCACCAAATACCCCGGCTGTATTTTCGCGAGAAGAAATGAGTAAATCAAAGTTTGCGTGACAGTTCAATTGACATGCAGATCTTCATTTTTTTTAGTTAATAACGCTATTTGAACGAGTTCCCATTTGTGTGTATACACAATATTGCCATTCGTCGCACAAATCTTCAGTTATATTTTTTTTTCATTAGATGCGATTAGCGCTAACAAATTTGAAGCTTGTGCGAAACTCTCAACGATGAATTATGTTTTTCAAAATATAATTTGCTTTCGGATAAACCTTTCTTCACTATATATCCCACAGGGTTGCGAAATTTGTAATGAAAAAGTAATGCTTATTGATTACTTTTTTAATGGGTAATGGAAAAATATTTCATTACCCATTACATTACATTCAGTAATGTAAAAAATGCCATTCCTCATTACATTATATTTTGTATTGTAAAAAAATTCCATTACTCATTACATTACATTTTGTAATGTGAAATATTTTCATTACAAAGTCCAATGTAATGGGTAATGGAATTTGTTCGCATTACTAGTGTAATGTAAAAAATCTCCTTTACTCATTACAAAGTAATATGGATTATTATTCGTTTGCCATCGGGTCAGATTGAACCAGTGCAAAAACCGCTGCCCCTAATTGGAAACGAATAATAATCCTCATTACATTGTAATCAGTAATGGGAATTTCTTACATTGCATTACATTAGTAATGTGAAAAGATTCCATTACTCATTACCTTATATTTTGTAATGTACAAAAATTCCATTGCTCATTACCATACATTTTGTAATGTAAAAAAATTCCATTTCTCATTGCATTACATTTTGTAATGTTAAATATTTCCATTACCCACTACATTGCAATGAGGAATGGCATTTTTTTACATTATAAGATTTAATTCAATGAGTAATGAACATTTTTTACATTACAAGATCCAATGTAATGAGTAATGGCAATTGTTTGCATGACAAAATGTAATGTAATGTAATGGGTAATAATTTTTTTTTTAATTACAAAATGTAAAGTCCTGAGTAATGAAAACGCCAATGCATTACAAAAAGTAATGCATTATTTACATCCCTGATGCCCCATCGTCTAGTTTTCGGTGATCCAATTATCTAATAGTGCACGTCGAGTCAATCATACCATAACTTGAAGAAAGAATTTTGAGAACGTTCAACTTATTGTTGTAACTATATGAAAATCAATTCAGCCATCAACGACTAGACCGACCCAGCTTTGACCAAACCGCAACAACTCAACATTTTCCTCCATCTCATAAAATTCTATAATCGTATTAACTCCTGCACGCAATTTATAATATAAGTAGTACAGGATATCTACTAACAAGTACTTCGGATGGTATCCCCAAGTTGAATTTTCATCGTATTGCATACATGCGACGATGAAACTACGATAAGGCACTCACTAAATTTTCACCGTGAAAATCGACGTTCGTTCGTTCGTGGTTTGTAATGAACAAAGGGGGTTCCGCCTCAAAGAAAAAACTAGAACGAAAGAATACATTTATCTGAGGAGGCGTAATTGAAGACGAGTAATTCCAATAGTTTTTTGCATGATTGATCGTTTTTACTGATCACAAAGAGTTTCGGATTGTTACGAGTTTTTTTTAAATTCCTGATCGATCGAGTACAATGGCCCAACGTCCTACTTCGATAACCATTTAAGTGCGCGTCGACGCAATTTACATTCGGTTTCTGTACTTTGTGCTGGTAATCGTTTATCACCTAACCAATATGAGTTCGGTTAACATAATGGACTTTCATAGTGCCACGATATAACGTTATTACGCTAACATTGACTATTGACAAAATTCTTATGGACTCTCCGAAATAATGATTAGAATAGTGTTTTACATGATGCATTTTTTCGTATCAAAATAATCCAAGAGAAAAAGGTTTGCCCATTCTTTCGTATGACAAAGCCGACGGAAAGTAAGCTGTCCCAACATTTCGGCCATGCGATAAGGTTTTTTCAGCCTGATTATGCTACATTTGACGGAGACGTCCATTGCATTTATTTTCCAAATTCCCGGCATGATTCAAATCCCATCAACTGACTGTTGGTTGCTTGTAGACATACGTTTTTAAATGTATGAGTATAATAAATTTACAAAAAAAACCGTATTGTCTGGAGGATCGAGACTAAAAACATTTTCTTCCCATTGTATTACTATATTGATGGATTTTTATGTTTCTAATATATATATATATGTAGCAATATAGGAACATTTTTACGCTCTCTTATTATTCGCGGCTGCGGAATGTTACATTCGAGGATATTGAACTATCTGGTTGTCAAGCAAAACAACGTGGCACGATGGGTGGAGAGTTCGATCTTACGCGAAGCTCAAATAATGACCTAAGGGGAACCCAAAAATGCCTTCAGTTCGTGGCAGCGACGGAATCCGGTCGCTCGCCACGTTCCGTCATATATAATAGATATCTATTCTTTTCACTATCGTTCTTTGTTTGTTTGTGGTGACAAAATCCTCGGTTTTTCCATTATGAAATTATTATGCGTCTGGAAAACGGAATGTGCGGTGAATTCCGGAAATTCAAGTAAGTTTTCAGACCTGGTTTAAGTTAGTTTGAATAATCGTCGTCAAATATTTGAGATTTAATTAAAGAATGTCTTGTGTTAAAATTGCAAAAATACGGAAATCTTATTTTTACTACTGAGGAAATCGAATTCTGAGCTTCTTTCTATTTTTTCAAGCATCCAATCATTTTCGTACCTAAGTATGGATTTTTAGGCCACCATTTAGAAGTTTTAAAAAACGGTAAAATCTTTCAAATGATTAAAAGCTTCGTTAAATCTAAAGAGACATTATCATTTAATTGTTTTTTTTCACTCGAAAAAATGCTTTACCTTCTATTTCTCTATAGATATTTTCTCCTCGATATATTCCGGCTTTCTTCTTCTCCCGATGCAAAATTTTGTACCGTTGTGCATTGAGCTATGCAGCAACGTGAAAAATGCTGTTCCCAATGTCCGGGCAATAGGACATCCAGCACGCCAGTATTGCGGACCGAACACGCTTGCTGTTTGCCCACATACGTACGTGGAAATTTAAAGTTGTCGCCATTGAGTAAAATGAATCCCGGTGAGGCCGAGAGATCCGAAAGACTTAAGGGAAAAGTTTCCAATTCCAAATACGAAAATGAACGTCCGTCCTCATGCTGCAACAGATTCAGCATCGCGAGGAAGTTTCACGCTGAAAATCTTCAGCATCAGCCTCTACCCGATCGCGTCGATGATTCGATTTTTAAAAATGTGCGTACCACGAAAAATGCAGAAATTCCTTGTCGCGAGTCGGAGATACAGAACATCTGCGAATATTCTCGACCCTCGAGATATCCGCAAAAGATGCGCACCGGTCTTCAGTACGGGCCGACTCTTGGCTGTAAAACACCAACGACGAATATGGATCTCGCTATTTGTTGGGAAACACCGTTCGATCCGACTTATGAGGCGGCTCGCAGGATACACATTGACGGCACGAACGGCGGTCCAGCTCCGGCAATCTTTGCTCTCGTCGAGCCTGAAATTGCACACGAGAAAAATCATCGCGAAGCCGGCAAATGTTTGCGACATCCGGTCGAGATTTACGAGGCCAAATTCAGTAATTTGAGGAATTATTGTCGTTGCATCTTCGATCAACCAAGCGATCCGAAGGAGTTGAAGGTAAACGACAGATTATCGGACAATTCGAAAAAACCCGATCATCCATGTCGAAGATGTTCCGAAGATCTGGGAATTCCGGAAAAAGTCAAGGAGCAGGAAAAACATTCGGCATGTTCGGACAAACATTTGTGTGACGATTTTGAGTCTCTTCGCATAGCCGATAGACGGCACGAAACGTTGTCGCGCTCTGTCGGCTCGAAACGAGAAAAGCCTCAGCCTCTCCACTTGAGAAATTGCAGTTCTTGCCAGTGTCGCGGTGATCCTGCGGCGAGAAAACCACGACATAGATTGACCCAGTCCGCACATGTGGGACTGCGAAATATTCGTCGAAATGGCTTACCTACGAAAATTAGCGTGCCCAGACCAAGAACACCTTACGCCAAGAGATCCTTTTGTATCGATACACTGACACCTCCGTTCAGTATTATCAATGGTTGCAGAGACGCCGATTATCCGGAACACTGGAGGCTTACATCCGTTTATCAACAGTCTTACAGAAATCCACTGAAACAGAGGGGCACTATTTTAAACTGGCATTAAGAATGTGTGTGTGTGTGTACACACACACACACACACACACACACACACACACACACACACACACACACACACACACACACACACACACACACACACACACACACACACACACACACACACACACACACACACACACACACACACACACACACACACACACACACACACACACACACACACACACACACACACACACACACACACACACACACACACACACACACACACACACACACACACACACACACACACACACACACACACACACACACACACACACACACACACACACACACACACACACACACACACACACACACACACACACACACACACACACACACACACACACACACACACACACACACACACACACACACACACACACACACACACACACACACACACACACACACACACACACACACACACACACACACACACACACACACACACACACACACACACACACACACACACACACACACACACACACACACACACACACACACACACACACACACACACACACACACACACACACACACACACACACACACACACACACACACACACACACACACACACACACACACACACACACACACACACACACACACACACACACACACACACACACACACACACACACACACACACACACACACACACACACACACACACACACACACACACACACACACACACACACACACACACACACACACACACACACACACACACACACACACACACACACACACACACACACATTTCGTTGTTCCCTCGATGCCCTCTTTTCTGCTTCTATAAACTACTCCTATTCTTCAGATCCTCCGCAGTCTTACTTGCAGCCGCAGCCGATCGCATTTCACATGACATGTCTACCACAGATATAGGAAAACTGCGTAAAACCTATGCCAATAAGTTCACACACCAGCTGCACACGCACACGTATCGGCCCGTGTGAATGACACCTGAATGTATATCAGGAGCTATGCCACGTCCGTATTAATTTCCTCTGAAATTAAGCCCGACACCTCCCGAAGTTTTGGCTTAGATATTAACACGCTAGCTACTAAACAAGCACTCGGGTTTTGATCAAGAGTATGTATTTATTCTATAACTACATCCAATCACCTTTACCACTTCTACGTGAAATACGGAAAAAAACGACACAAAATCATGCGCAAAAATATGTTGATAAACAATCATACTGCCGCCTATTAAATTAAAAATAACGCTCTCTTTTTTTTCATCGCATTTCTGTTTACATTTAAGGACGATTCATCCTCACCATGTTGAAGTTTTCAACCGTCTCAGAATGGTGATGAGCGTGAGAATTGAATGGTAAAAATAGCATAGTTTGGTACGTTTACAAAATATTTGTCCTTAACATCTTATATAAGTCCTTGACATTAAGACAGTACATTTACATTTCTGGAAATACAAAGTACAACTGAAGAATAATAAACGTTAATAACAATTCCTTGGAATGGTAGACCGAAAAATCTTTCCGGGTTTTTCAGATTCTTTCACCGTATTCTATTTTAGTGACATAAAAAAGTATAATATGTGTATTTATAGGAAAATATGCACAACGCTCATACTTATAATTCATGATACTTACACAAAAAGTAACGATACGACAGCTCAATGCGTCCTATTATCTTTCTTCCCGATCATTTTCGGTTCCAATTGCTTTAGCACTATTTATTGCGGCTATTCGAGTTCTGCCGTATTTATGAGCCCGTCTTCGAAGATTCATCTCCAGACGATCGACGGCGATTTTCTGAAGACGATTTAGCAAATTTGGATGTGGAGATATGCACAATATGAAGTCGACTCTTCTAAGTATCCAAATTTCGCAAATTTCGACCGCCACTACATCGGCCGTCCTCTGCTCATTTTCCATCACGAGAGAAACTTCACCAAAATGGCAACCATCGTCCAGATGACAAACCTGGGAGTTTGCCGATATCAATAAACGTGAGAAAATATCGAGATTAGCGAAGCGTAAAGCACAATAATGAATTCTTGAGCATAAGGCCACGCGTATAATCGTAGATCAATTTGAAAATAATTCGATAACCTCCTTTCCAGTACTCGTGTAAACGGCGACGGTTCCAGCAGCTATGAAGTATAGAGCGTCACCCGGTGTTCCAGACTGAACGATGGTATCGTTCGTAAGATAAACCACGGTCTTAAAAAATCTCAGGATTTGAGCGATTACTGACCGCGGCAGATGTCGAAAGTAATCAACATTATCGACCACTCTCGAGTAATTGTGGAGTAACAACTCCTCGCGTAGATACGGCGATACTTGATCAATTATATACTTGTCTCTGTCGAATTTCTTTTTGTTGCGGTACTTGTAATAATCAAGAAGACGACGCTGAATCGAGTATGGTAGTTCTTTGTACTGCATATACTCTTGCAATTGCCTCAATAGCTTCAGAGTTCTCTTGCTGGTCGATTGAAAAGTAATCATCAGCTGAAGAAATTGCGCTTTGAGAAATGATATTTTTAGTGTGCTTAGAATGATCATGTTTACGCAATCATAAAATAATAGGTAAAATCTTAAAATAAGACCTATGAGGTATTATTTATTTACCAATTATGTAAATAAAGCCTATTCGACCGACTACGGTCAGTACGAGATTTAGTAACATATCTTCTGTTGTCTTCATATCTAGATAGTGATAGGACGAGACGAGAGACACCGTTGCACGATTGGCACAAGCCAGATATATCTTAAAATTAGTATCTTTGTCCCTCATACGTTCCGACACCAACCAGGACCTACGGTATTCCTGTATATCACCTACATATCGCTGTGCTAAAGCTGAACACGTTAGGTTATGGCCGTGTTTTTTTTTACAACTCACCCACGATCACTCGTTTTCCAATCGATTTCACGACCAGCAAGGGCAACGTATAGCTCAAGACAAGTGGCCCAGTGAATGCACAAAATTATAATGGTTGTCATCTCGTAGATCTTGTATTTTTGGAATGAGACCTTGTAGAACTGCGCTTCCAAAAGCAAATAAATATTTCATTAATCACTTATCATATGGATTAATTTTTCTACAATGTTTTCCTCTGAGTGATGAACCTCAAGAATAATCGTTAAAAAAGTTGACTGCTGAAAAACTGAAAGACAGTCTTGAAAACATTTGTTCTCAATGCTCTCAAAAAACTAACCATTGACCCATCAAACTTTATATTAATCATAAAAATTTCGTCAGCACTTACGTAACGGAGCTTTTTAGAATACAGCACTATCGTTCTGAGTCTAAATATCTTCATCAAGTTAAGAGATGTATAGTACCATTTTGCATCTTCGCTTCCAATTATCATGAGATAAAAGATTTCGATGGGAAACATGGACAAAAAATCCAGTACGAAGAAGCCTTTGACATATATACTGAAAACATTAACAAACCAGATTCAATTGTGAAAGAGATAAAGAAAGTACAGCATTAGCTAAGTATATTTCTTTAATTCCTTATAACCAACAGTTTAAAAAATCAGTTTGATGGAATGGTTTTTCAAATTACGAGACTGATTTTGTTGTTTATGAGAACAGAAACGAAAGAATGTTCCGAAGGAGGGAAGGAAATGTATACAAAAATTTCTCCAAACAAATGCAAACTCATAAAAACACCCTGTGCCCGTGACTTTGTACGTACAGACTACTGGAATACACGGTGATGCCGTTTTTTTAATGAACCTTTGCAAACTTTAAATTCATATATCTTTTGACTGAGTAAGCCGATTGCAATGAAATAAATCTCAATGTTACTTGAAGTAGAGCTCTATATTTTTGTGAAAACTGTATCCAGATGGAGCCGGTATTTTTCACACCATGCCTGCACAAACGCACAAACAAACAAACAGACACGAATTCCAAGAAGCATTTTGATGCATTCTACAACTTATCCTTTATCTCCTGAATTAATTATTTTGCAAATATTTTCAACTAACAGATACGCACAGTTTACAGTTTTATTAAGTGGATAGAAGATAGATGTAACAAATAGATTTATCGTTTTCAGGAGCAGTACCACATTGTATAGCAGAGAGCAAAGAACGTTATCGCGAACCTACCTAGCGACAATTTTCCGATCGAGTATGATAATTCTCGTGCTGTCGTCGTAGTGTCCAGTAAGAAACCACAGTATCATGTCAACAGCAAACACAGTGTCGACAAAAAGAATGGTGTACAATGAATTGCGGCTGGTGCGGAAGTCGAAAGCAAGAATCAGGGGAACAACTACGAGTGCTATTATCGTAAATACGTTCATCAGAGTTTCCCAGAAACTGCGTACATCGCTAAAAGGATACAAGGTGTATGGATAGGCTCTTATGTGTCGACTAATTTCGTAATTGATTGCCGATGAGCTTTTGATGTAGACTCTCGTTGCCGGGTGGCTTTTCGAGAGTACCGATTTTCGAATGCACCAACGTCGTATTTTCTCAATGATACGATCACCACTGAACATTGCATCAATCTCATCTTCTTCCTCGGATACTTCGCAGTTGTGAACTATACGTGGATCTTTCTGTTGGAAAAATTATGAGGCGCCCAAATTTATCCGTTATTGACAAATATTAATAACGTATATAAACGCGACGTGAAAAAAATAAATTTAGGGAGGGACAAAGCGTGTAAAAGTTGACAAGAATCTGAAACGATATACGACGTACGCGATAGTTATCCTCGGGTAACAGTTCATTGGGTACGAGAGACATTAAATCCATAATCTTTTGTGCCAAAAATTTGTTCCAAATACTCCTTCTTTCATAATTCGTTGTCACGCGTGAAATATTAGAAATGCGTCCTGAATAATAACAAATATTGAAGATAAGAGCTCTTTGAAATTCCGGTTTTCTTTTCACAGAGGGACTCTGGCGACAAAAAAACGTACTAACCACACGATACTTTTATATATATATATTGTGTTGTGACAGCTGATAGATGAGTTGCGGGTGTCAGCTGATCGGTCGCGATGATATAACTCCCCTTTTTCTCGTTTCTCCGATGGAGAAGCTCGGAGGATTAAAAAATGTACATATATCGGCGATACCGCGCATGCATAATCTCGATCGAGACGCGACGCTTCGAAAAAGAATAATCTTCATTGTTCTCAGTTGTGAGGTGTTCCTCGCTTCGTTACGATCGTCGCTCGCTCTTTGTTTTTCTTTATCTATACATATCTTTATGCGTATCTGTAATTGTGGTAGGGAAGTTCAAGTTCACTCAAATATATATACATATATATTCATTTATCATTTTTTATCTAATAGAGTTCAACTTTTTCAGTGTACATAAAGAGGCTCCACGTTACCCACTCATGTGTCATACAAGTGTTTAAATAATTTTTAGGAACCTCAATGATGGACTCAACGTGCGCATTAGACTTTAGTGACATCGACGATAACATCAGCGGAATCATGGAGAGTGACGAACTCTTACAATTACCTGTTGAGGTGAGAAGTTTTTTGTTTCCGACGTAAATATGAATTGCAGAGAATTTCACATAGCAAGGAAGTGTTGCGTGTACACTCCCATTGGAAAGTATTAAAAAAGTCAATACTTATTTCAACCCCAGCTTGTCAAAAATTTCAACAATCAATATCAACTACTTTAAAAGATCTTAGTGTTAAACTCGTTACTTTCAGTTCTTTTTGTCATAATTTTCTAAATACTTTGCTTTCTCCTTTGCATTTTTTTTATCTGCTCAGCTATAAATACTGTGCAAACGTGATTAAAATGATAAAAATCATGAGGCATGACTCTCGGTTCGAGAAAATTCATCTCTCTGTGATATTTCTATCTACCTTCATGCCTACGGTTGTTAAAGTGATTTTTCACGTTTGTAAGGGTCACTTATTTATACTCATACAATGTTATTTCTCATCATTTCATAGATCATCATGGACATCATGTCGTATCTGTCGGTACCAGACAGAATGTACGCTCGTCTTGTGTGTAAACGTTGGCACGACGCTTCGTTGTGCTCCGAATACATAGAAAAGGAGGTTTTGGTCACTGGCAGAAAAGGCTCCGAGGATAATTTGCAAAGGGTTGTGGAAGCTCTGAGAAATTCTTACAGGCCCTTTTTCCACTTTGTCTTTAAGGAAGTCGAGCTTAAAAGGAGTTTGCTCATTTGGGACCGTTTTGGAGCGAATATGAGGAGTCTCGTTCTGGTAGCGTACTCCCATTTTTATCTATACCGTTTTCCTTTGGCATTACAGTATGCAATATTTGGTCATTTTATTTTACGTTTTTACAATCCTTAACTCTGCGGCTATTCGGACTCTTACTTGCATTTGTTTATCAAGTCGATATATTTATTCGTAACTACAAAAACATTGATGGAGAAAGAGCAATTTCCTATATTTTTTGCATAGATATGTTGCTCCATGAGTGAAAAAACCCTTGTGGAAATTCTGAAATGTTGCAAGAGTCTAAGAGTACTGCACATAAACTCTTGTCACGAGTGTCTGATGTTGGGACGACTTTTGGACAACGAAAAGGACATAACCGAGATATCGTCGAACTTTCAATCGCTCATTCAATTGAGCCTGGCGTCCAATCGATATCTGAGCGACGCTCTCTTCAACAGACTCGTTTTGATATGCCCAAATCTTCAGTCCTTGAGTCTCTTCGATTGTCAGATCTCTTTTCATCGGGGATTATACAAAAAGTTTTATCCGAATAACGGCTCGGTCGAGCAGGCCTCGGAATCCGTCTTGACCTTCATCAATGTTCTGGGATATATAAAACGGCAAGCGAAGTGTTTGAAACACGTGAATTTCGGGAGAACTCTGATCGACAGTATGGCGCTGGGTACACTGGCAAGAACCGAAAATCTCAGGCTCTCATCCTTGAGGTTATCGTACTGCGATCAACTGAGCAGTCCCGGATTGCGTAGTCTGGCTCATCAAACGACTCTTAAAGAGCTCGATCTGAGCCACTGTAGCCGAGTTACGGATGCCTGTCTTGCTTGCATCAGTCAGAATCTCGTTGATCTCGAGATTCTCAATATACGAAGATGCAAACGTATCACGGATCTCGGAGTTTCGCATTTGAATCTTCTGCGTAAGCTTCGCGCGCTGGATATTTCCGAGTGCGATCAATTGACCGGGCATTGTATCGTCGAAGGCCTTTGCAAATATCCGTCCAGTGAGAATATCGGCAACGTAAAGCTCACCGACGAGCATGTACCGTGGCACGATTTGGAAAACCTTAATCCGAACGTCGCAGATGCGATGGGAAGCCGAGCCGCAGAATCAGCGAGTCCTGATAAATTTGTTAACAATAGGCTGGAGATCTTCTCGGCGAATGCACTCAATCTAGATGAGAGATCCATCGAGTGCATCGCTTCGAGTTTTCCGCAGTTGAGATCGCTCGATATTGGTCTGTGCTTCAGTGCTGTCACTGACAAAACCATACAGGTACGGAAGCAATTTAATGTTTCTCCTTATTCTCCAAAAAAGTCCATTTGTCATCGTGCTAACAAAAAGTGACATTTTTTCTGTAAACTTTTCTTGTCAACTTATAACCGAGGCTAACGAGTTTCCTTTAATTTTTTTTGTGGCAGATGATATTCAAGGAGTTGCTACTACTAAGAACGTTGAGGATTGTCCGGTGTGATAAAGTGAGCGATGCCGGATTGACGGGAATGGGTGCTGGCTCGCGCACGAACGGAGCGACGGCCCCGACGAAAACGCAGAAAAAAATTTACACACCGGGCTCGAAGTTGAGAATACGGTTAGGCTCACGAGCCGAGGAGGAAATCGTTCTCGATGCCAATAGAAAGAGGGAAGTTATGGAAATGTGCGAGGATTCAGTAATTCCCGTGAATCATGAGATTTGTCCGGGCTTCTCCTTGATTCGTTTGCGTGGTATAAGAGAATTGGATCTGTCGGCATGCAATCGCGTCAGTGACGTCAGTCTCAAACACGCTTTCAACTTTCCCGAACTCCGGATGCTCAATCTCAGCGCATGTCAACAGGTACACACGACTATAAATTAATTTTGACAAATTTTAATCAAGTAAGCCATTCTTTTGTGTTTTAAGAAAAACACAATATTGTGTTTTTCAACCATTAAATATTAAGTAAACTATCGAAAATGCAACTGTTCCTGAACTTGTACAACGAATTCGACGTTATTTGCCTTTCCAGATAACACACGTGGGGTTGGATTATTTGACGAAGAATAATCCAGCGATCGAGGACTTGACTCTCTCGCACTGTGACAATCTTACTGACACCGGAATATTATACGTCGCCCAAAGACTGCACCGACTCAAACGTCTTCATTTTCAGGTAAAACATGAACGACGCCTGTTTATACACACTTCGAGCTTCGATATTTGTGTCAGATAAATGACACACGTGTGTGAAATTTCGAATTTACAGTCCTGTCCTCAACTTACGGATCACAGTCTGGATGCCATTAAGTTATATTGCAAGAACTTGCAGTATCTCGACGCACGGGGCTGTCGCAATATATCTCTGGCTGGAATCGAGAGTCTCTGTCATTTGCACGTTAATTATACCGAAGTGAGAAATTTAATATTAGGTAACGCTCGGGAGATACCCGAGCCACCTCTGATGCGCAGATAATCGCGTGGTGGGATTGCTCGAATTGTACACCGAATTTATAACACGTTAATGAACACTGCGGAGAAAAGGCGAACTCGATACAAGTGGATATTTTAAACCCACTCCCGGACGGAAAAAAAGTTTGCGTTATTCAGTTGGGCAAACAATCAAAAAAATATATATATATATTTTTTTATTGCCGATACTTATTACTATATACTGTATACTTATTGCTACGGATTTTATTGGAAAGTATTTCTGGGTTTATAACATACTTTGTAAGTAATTTGAAACAACCCTCGACGCTTACCATTTATTTCCTATTGACGTTCTTCATAAGACTATGCATTATCGTATGTGCAAATTACTATTCAATATTACATGAACTTTTCTATCGATGGAAAATGTTTTGATACAGGTCACTGAGCGAAGTGCTTGTTCGGGACGCATATTAACAAGTTTCAATAACTATGACACCTCGTTCCGAAGAGCTTTGATTCTTTTTATTTTATACGTTTTATAATATGTGAATACAGCACGTGCAGTATTTTCGATCGAAAGGCTCAGTCATCGAGAATTTTAAGGATGAAACACCCATCGACGACACTATTACATCTCTTTCTAGCTTTAATTTATATTTTATATGCATCTCGTTCAATATCCTCGATCGTAACATATATTGTAAATAATCGTGTAAATTATTGTTTTAATCTAGTCAGGGAATATCCGATATTATATGTTATCGCACATTATTTTATTACATTCGTTTTGTTTTTGTACATTGTCTTGATACAGAAAATTAATGTGGGTCAATGTTGCTACAAATATAGAGGAACACCACATCCAACAAATTTTATCCGGATTATATATACGTGTGTGTGTGTGTGTCCATCTACAAATTGATTCTGCACCTATTACCAACGTGATGATCAAAGGATATTCATGGCATATTTATAAAATCGGCATACACAGCAATCCTGAAAGCGGCTTGATATTGAAAAAAAACTCTCGTACGTAGCGTTCAAATGAAATTCTTAAAAATTCAATGTAAACACTTTTTTCATGCTGCAGTGTTTCGATGATTGCTCAAAATTGCTTCGCCTTTACGGATTGTTTATCGACTCGTTCTAGTTCGAAAAAGACATTGAAAAAAAGTAACCAAAAATAAGCAATTCTTCAAATTCATTGCAGGTAAAAAGAATTATTTCTCAATTGCATTTAATGTTATAACGCGGACAAGACGAGGTAATCGAAATTGAATATGCATGTGCATTTTTTATTGAGTTGAAATGTCTACATTAATGTTTCAGGCTATTTTAGTAGAACTTTATCAATACTCTCTTTCTAGTTTTCTCGAGTCCAAGAAAAATGTTTCACATTCATTGCACATATCGGAGTAACCTTGATTGGCTGGAAAAGGATAATCTATTGTTTCGTTGTATACTATGATCCATATTATTCAAACGACAGTACAGTGTTCGTTCTCCATGGAATATCAAAATTTACCCATCTATAAATTATTGAAAAAAAATCAATGGTTTCTTTAAACCTGTGCAAAATTTATACCGAAATATCAAGAGTTCATGAAAACGCGATTGCCATATTCCCTTTCTCTAGAGAAAGGGAATATCATGGCAATCAGAGTCATTAAAGCAAAACTTGATTCGACAGAATTTTAACGATTTATATGAAGAATGCACAAATTAATCCTTCTCATAATTATATCTAAAAATGTTCGGCGTGCGTAAATTTGTTTGGGTTAAACCTAATGCCTAAAGCCCTCATATTCTTGGCTTTTAATTCGTACATTCCAGCATGCATAACGAAGCGTGCAGCAATTATAAGTAAATGTATGATAAGAACGCCCATTTCGGAGAGTGATCGAAAAAATAAGACAAAAAGGAAAGAGTCGTCGACAAATTTATCAATTGTGCTTGTATTTTACATTTTATCGAATTTCAAGACAATATATTATCCTACATTTGCAATCTTGACACATGAATGGCAATCTATAAATTCTTACAATCTTTCAACGTTTTTTTTCTCGGTGTTAAACAGAGAATGACTTTGCCACAATTGGTTTTTCCTTGCATACCTTGACGTCGGACTCGCATGTGCTCAAAGTTAAAAATATGTTGATTAGCGTTTCTCAACTTTAAAAAATACTCAGCCATTCAAATGTTTCGCTGCCTCCCATCGAATCACTTTAAATAAGATTGCTTTCGTTTCGCTAAAGTAAATAATTCTAACGGCTCATCGGCTATTATCATACTTATTATGTTTTTCGAATAATTCTGCCTCTTTCATCGTAGCTTGGGCGCGCGCGTTCACATGTGTGTATAGTTATATACTATTTGAATAGATTCCGCTTTTTCATTTTATCTCGTGTTCTCGAATTGAATGATTCATTTATGAGACTGCCAATTACGTTGTGCAGTCTTGGCTCCGAAGAAAAAATTAATTAAAAAAAAAAAAAAAAAAAAAAACATTACAACGTATATCTGGTACTCGAGGATCTGGTACTCTTGGGTACTCGATATTTTGTCGCGGTGAACTAACATCATACGTCAAGACGTGAACCAAGGGTTAGAGTTAAGTGAACCATCTCTGAAAATTGCGTAACTAAAAACACAACTTACTCAAATAATTCAAGTTAAATGCACTTTGGTCGGTGGAAAAGTGTTTTCATGACCCACATTACGTATCTTAATTGGGCTTTTGCTAATTACAACCACGAGGTTATAAATTCTTTTTAAAAAATTCACGTCTATTATTTGATTCTTCGACAAAGGACCTATATCTTATTTTAAATAGTTGAAAATTCTACAACTTATCGTAAAAAGTCAGTTATTAATGAAGTTCGAACGTTTTTGGGAATTCGTCTTGGAGCCTAGGATGAAACTGGAAGACGAAACCAATGGGCGTTTACTTTAACCGTATTTTAAGAGAGGCACAACTGTACATGTTTCAACAAATAAAATAATTATGTATAGCTCATACGTATTTATTTTTTTCTCATCGTACTTCCAACGCGCAACTTGCCGCATGAATTCGAAGCAGCAAATTTCATTTCACTAAGATGTTCAGTTCTTTTATCTCGTCTTTAATACTCTATGCTAAGACGAACATACAAAAATACGCTCTATCAAACATTCTTATTGATGTAATAGTGACGTCAAGGACTTTCGTTCGTAAACAATCTGTTATGAGATTTCACATTAAAACGGAATTATTATTCATTAGTGTTAGTGCAGGTTTCAGATATTTGAGTTTGACGCAATTTTGATCTTTCGTAAACTGAAAATCATTATGAACATATAATCCGCTACAAAGTTATGTAACAATGTAAATGTATCACGTGACATACTATGCCGTCGAACTTCGGTGGTTTCGCTTTCGAAATTAGGAAAAAAAAGTAGAGAGCTTTACAGGCAAAACAAAAATATGCTGACAAATGTGTACATCGTCTGACACTTTTTCTCTCGCTGATTTCTGCACGCAAAACTTTGATGAGTTTGTTACGCAAGTACATAGAAAAGTATTGACCAGAATTTTAATTTATTTCTGTAGTGATCCAATTTTTCGTGAGAAAATGGCGAATACCTCGAAACGATTTTCCATCCCCAATGTATGTGTATATATACACGGATATATACGAAAATGACCAACTCGCACGCATACGAGCGCTCGATAAAAATGAGAAACGGAACAAGAAACTTAATACATAACTGGTATCGCAAAGCTCTCCCGTGGCTTTAGAACAATAAAAACGAAGAAGGAAAAAATAACCTTGTGAATATCAAAATTAACCGAGACTAATACACTGCCCTACAGAAGATATCAGTTCTTCACAGCCGAATTAAACGTTCGGGACGTGACTGCGATGCCTGTTTTTTGCCCTGCTTTTATGATACATAGCACTTCAATATTCGTTCGACGTTCGAATAATATAACAATTCACCAAAGTAATGGGGGGGGGGGGGGGTAAACAGAGTCTACGAAGTAGTGGAATTCGCGTCGTTTGTTTGTACGAGTGATGCGAGTAGTGACACTTTACTATCCTCCAAGTCCAACGTATCTTCATTGTTGTAGTAGGTAGTTGCGTTGGTATTTTCAACCTGGCCGGACGGAGAAGTTTCATCGGTTGTTCCCAGAAATATGTCATCGTCGAAATCCAATAGACTCGTTGACGGTGTGTACGCCATGAGCTCTCCACCAGCGTTCACGAAACTTGTATTTTCTTTATTAAAGAATTTAAAAAAAATTGCGTTTATTAAATTGTCACAGCCTACAGTGAAGGGGAGTGCGAAAGAAATCATGTACCGACTCAATATCTCCAAAATGTAGTGTACGTATGAAATCTGCGGAAAGTTAACATAGCTGAATTAATAATCCGCATACTTGTATCGTGTGAGTAATCCAAAGAATGCATTTTTGTACTGATTTGAATTGCATTTAAGGCGGGATATACATTTAGACAGGAAAAAAATAAGCAATATTGAGGGATTTTTTACACTAAGAAATAATGATTCTACAATTATCAAAGTTTACATATACTTTAACCCTTTAACTGCAATTGTAGCAAATTTTCTATGTTCACTTTGACCCCGTCGGTAAAAGCGCAAGGACGCTATAGCGGACAAGCTACTTCACAGTTCCATCAATCTATGCTAGATGCAGCTACAAATGCCGGGATAGCTTGATATTCAAACGTAAACATATGAACTATGTTAATATGGCAACAATGTTGTCCTGAAAATTTACGACGCTTGCCTCAGCATTTGATCTGCTGCCCGTTTTTGTCCAAAAAAGTAAGTGAATGGACATTCTTAAAATATTTTTTGATAGAATTGTGCAAAGGAAGCTTGACTGGACGGACTAGGCTTTGAAGATTTTTTATTGAATTAGAATAATAGTTCGAACCAAGCGGGTGAAAATGTTAGTAGCAAATTTGCTACAGTCCGAAAATACTACTTTCCAGGCCCTTATCGACAAAATTATGGTTGGATATTCATATTTAATCCTTTTTTAGCTATACTACCAGAGGAAATGATTTTGAGCCATCCAGAAATAGGCGTGGCCGTTAAAGGGTTAATAGTATATTTAAGTATACAAAACAATTTTTTCAAATTAATTCATCATCAAAATGACGGAGCTGTGGCAGAGGGTTACAGCAAGGTCGCCGCGGGAGTTGCGAAGCGTGCAGTCCAGCTTTCTGTAGACTTTGATTTGCAAAAAAGGTCAAACATTTTTTCAGTTAGAACATGTATAGTTTCTATGTGACAGTAATTAAAATGAAGAAAATGCAAATTTAAAAAAAATGACGCATTTACAAAAAAAAATCAACATTTCACGCAACAATTCTGTAAAATTCGGATTGAAAGTCGTTTTTATTCCCATTTTTCAAAAACAATTCTCGACAAGTAGAAGGTACCAATATTATCAATATTTCTACCAAGTTTCAACTCAATCGGCTCAATAGTTTTTGAGTAATTCTGCATGCCAATTTCGATAATGCAGTTTTGAGAAAAACGCGTTTGAAGTTCAGGCCCGCTCCGAATCGGAGCGGTGAGGCACAGCGTTGACGGGCTTGTAACGTTTGAAGTTTTTCAAATGTCGCTTTGGAACTTCAGGAAAATATTCTACATATATAGGTCTATCGTTTAAAAAGAAAAAAAAGAAATCGATTTTTTTATCGTTGTAAATGTATATCCCGCCTTAAATGTACCTGACGGTAAAGCCAGTACAACATTAAAACATCGTGGTCACAATCCCGTATTCAAAAAAAAAAAAAACGCCTGGGTAACAGTGCTCTAATAAGCGAATTGACTTCGGTAAATTTCCGAACAATTCATTGACCACCGTTATACATGCTGGAAAAGCATGCTGTGAGCCATGCGGTGGCCATGAATTCTGCCCATCGATAGATAAAACTACGTAATTATCTCCACGTGAAATGATTTGTCATGCCCATATCGTAACGGGCTAATATATTGAAAAAAAATGCAGGCGCCACAGAGCGTTACTGAAAGGTCTAATAAAATTTCCGACCAATTCACAGTCCACTTTCATACATGTTGAAAAAGCATGCTGTGAGCCATGCAGTGGCCATGAATTCAGCCCATCGATGGATAAAACTATGTAAAAATCATTTTCCCAAATATCTTTCCAAATGTATGACGCTTGCCAATGAGTTGCTGCTGTAGTTGAGAATTACCAGTAGAGCGCTCATCTTCCTCTCTATCACGTTGTGGATTCAGTTCCGGATTCACGGGAATTCCAAAAGACATCGGATCATCCGCGCCAAAAAGCTACAAATATAAAATAAGAAAAACAGGAAGAGGAGACACTGTTAGAAACATCGCGCGAAAAATCGGTGATTTTTGTTGGTACTGAGACTTGGGGTGCAATGCCGATAGATTTTGAGATTAAAACTGCACCGTGAACACTTGTAGCTTAATTTCAATTGACATGAAAAAAAAATCAAACTAAAAGAAAAAGACAAATGTTGATCAGACGAAGGTGTTTTCATGGCTTTTCCACTTATAGAAAATAATTATTATATCTGTTTCGAAGATATCCTTTTAAGATGGAAGGATTTCTTTAATTCTGAAATGAGTTTGTAACGAATGCATCTCCTTTAGCATACTGACAAGTGGCAGAATTAGTATCGAATGTTGCGACTCACTTAACACTCTAGGGGACTACATACGATATAGGTTCAAGATTAGTTGTAACATACTCCAAGTAGAGTATTGGCATCAATACTGTATCCTTCCCCACGCAAGACCTCTCGCAGATTTTCCAATTCAGTTTGCATCGTTTCCAAATGATTATCCACGGCTTCCCTAAAATCAAAATTAGACAAAACTAAAAAACGCCCGCCTTTTTTTCTTCGAAAAAGTTCACACACCCAGAAAGGTGCCTGACTGAAAAAATTGCCTCGATAAAAAAGCTTAACACCTTGAGGGGCATCGGCAGTTATTTAATATTATCTTCCACTACAACCATCCTGTACTTGAGAACGCTTTTGCTTTAAAGTATGTATGCCATACAAGGGAGTCAAGACATTCTATGGAGAGGTACTTTTTCATACGGAATCTAAACTCAGTGTTAGTCTATTAATAAGAGTAAATAAATAATTCAGGAAAGAGCATTTCGCTGAAACCAAAGCAATACCCATATTTCGATGCTCCGGCCTTGATACCCTCATTGATACTAAAAAAAAGAGGATACAGTAATGCCCTGAGTTACGTAAATTCGGCGATGCGTAAATTCGAAATTAGAAAAATACAAATTCTGAATCAGCACGTATAAACACAGTAGCAGTTTAGCGTAGCTGCGCCTTTGTTTTGGTTTTATCGAGGTGCGGGACATAGTGACGTAGTGTTTGTAAATTGAAATATCAAGCGTTTTTTGTTATTGTTTAGAAATTGATTCAAAATCACTTAGTGTCTGACATGTTTCGTCAGTTTTTTTGTTTTTATTTTTATATTTTAGTATATTTTGTCATGATTTTATAATTTAGATGAGCGTCGATACGGCTCTGATACGTCGATGATGTTCCTTTTTTATAAAAAGATTTGTGTAATAATTTATCAATTCGACTTGCGTAAAATTCGTGTTACGTAAAGGTTTACGAAACTCATGGCTTACGTAACTCGGGGGTTTACGGTACTCATAGCACGAGTGTTTGATTGATTGATAACAAACTTTTTGATTGAGGAAATGATCAGGAAAAAGAAACGATTCAAAAGGAACCCATTTTTGCTCCTAACGTCGCGCTTCTTGGTTCGGGTTGGACTTACACAGATCCTAACCTGCTGTACTGAGCGTCGGATTTACCCGACGAATTGATACAACTCAATGACAAATCTTTTGACCTTGATGTCGACTCGATCGATGAACTTTCATCGTTGCCTCGCTTCGTATTCGGCCCAACATTCGTATCTGAATCGGAGTTGCACATTGCCGCATTGCTCGAACGATTATCCACCATCTGCTCGTTACTTTTCTTCATCCAATTTATCGTGCCACTCATATTCTTCCAATTCGAGGAATTGCTGGTTTTTGTAGCGCCTCCCACTGTCTCTTCCCTCTCGTTACACAGCGAATCGTTTACGGTATCCGGTAGGATGAAAATATCTTCGAGTTTCACCGTCTCGGGAGAGATCTCCGTTGGACCGACGTCATCGACGTCCTCCGAGGACTCTTGATCCTCGGCATCGTTCATTTTATTTATATTGGCCGCCATTGCTGCGAGTTTAGAGCTTCTGAGTGTCTTCACGGGCACGGGCTTCATCTGCTTAGCCTCACTTTCCATCATGATGGGCGGCAAGTTACACTCATCTTGTGGGCCGACTTCGAGCATAAGAGTTTCTTCCCTAAAAATCGAGGTACCGATATTGCCAGTGTCGATCTCGATCATATTTCAGTAGCCTTAATTAACCGATAAACTACAGAGAACAAAGTATGTACAAAATCAGAAGTAACGAATTATGTGCTACAATTAGGAAGAAAATTCCGGTGGGTGCACGAGAAAATGATAATCGCCTTTCTAAATAACGTACCAACTTATAAAAATTATACGCATTTTGCAAAATCACAGAGAAAATAATTGCATAATCGCTATTTCCCGTCCTATAGTTGAAACAGATTGGGTATTCGTAATTGTGGAGGACAGGAGGAAGGGAGACCGTCATGCATTCCAGATCGTTTAAACCTAAGATGTCCAGATGTTGCCCATTCGTAAGAAGAACACATATTGTTGATACAAAAAACTATTCATAGTAATTTTAGAGCAATAATATTATGCACAACAGCCATCATAAACATACGTAAGATAAATGTTGTCTAAATCAAGGAAATGAAAATTATTTACAATAAACTTACTGAAAGTTTATTTCCAAGTAAAACCCCTACATTATTCTCGGTTTGTAAGGAACATTAATATTTTTCATCGATTATTCACAACATATTATTAACATATTAGGAGTACAACTTTGCAGTGACCGTTTTACTTAGAGAGCCACTGCGGCCGAAGTAGTGGCCCTAGCTCAATAAAAAAGTGGCATTTTAAACTAGAGGCTCTGCCAATGTAAACAATTTAAAAAAGCTAACGGATACGTGTATGCATTATAAAGTTATAGGCACTCAAACATGGCAACCTACGAACCGAATTCTCAGCATTTGCGGGAGGCTATGATTTACTTCTTCAACATCAAGAAATCTGCGGCTGAGGCCCACCGTTTGCTTGTAGATGCTTACGGGGAGGATTCTATACGCCGAAAATCATGGGGACTGCCTGGTCATATTCCGTCATCGACGCCCAAACCGAATATTCACGGCTCCAAAGTGATGCTGTGTATCTGGTGGGACCAGCTGGGCGTTGTGTACTATGAGCTGCTCAAACCATCCGAAACCATCACAGGGGAACTCTATCGACGTCAGTTGATGCGCTTGATTAAGGCACTCAAAGAGAAACGGCCACAATTCAACGAAAGACATGACAAGGTGATACTGCAGCATGACAATGCCTGACCCCATGTTGCAAATGTCGTGAAAAAGTACTTGGAAACGCTGAAATGGGAGGTTTTATCCCACCCGCTGTACTCTCCAGACATTGCCCCATCCAACTATCACTTGTTCCGGTCAATGGCACACGATTTGGCTGACCAGCACTTCGGTACTTACGAAGAAGTCAAAAATTGGGTCGATTCCTGGATTGCCTCCAAGGACCAAGACTTTTATCGACGCGGGATTCGAATGCTACCTGAAAGATGGGCCGAGGTCGTAGCTAGCGACGGGCAGTACTTTGATTAAAAAATATGTAGCCACTTTTTTATAATAAAGCCTTAAACTTTTGAAAAAAACGGTCACTGCAAAGTTGTACTCCTTATATTTCGAATAGTCTTTTACTCCAGCGATGTTTACTCATTGTTTATTTAACTCATACTACTAGATTTACAGACCCAACTGATAGGATGGAAGAAAGTAATTTTTCATGGTGGCAAATGTGGAGTTGATGACGATCGTATGAGCTAACAATGAGCAATATCAACGAAAAGCGGTCATCTCTGATTCTCGCGCATTCATTTGACTTAAAAGGGCGGAGAACAATTTGAAATTATATTCGATACTGGTTTAAGACAGAAACAAAATAACCCATGGGCACACACAATATGGACGAGATGAGACGGTGACAATCACTAAAAAAGCAGATACAAGTATCATAACACTAATACAATAATGAAGGAGTGAATAATGAACAACCTGGCTTCCTCTCCGGTTTCGGTGGCGGGGATCAGAATTTTAACAGGCAGCTTGTTTTTCCTCCTGGTATAAATGTAAATTCGCATTGTACTTGTTGTAACGCTTGCAAGAAGAAATACATTTTCTTTTCTCTCTTTACTCTGTGCGACCTTGATGAAACTCAATGGTTATGAGTAACGAGCAAATAAAACCATGATCAAGTGTGACGAGATGTACCATCGTTAATTGTCGACAGTACACGTTTGTTATCGTGAACGAGGTGCTTCACACGTCGGTACGAAAGAAGCTGACCATTGAAATTACGATTTTCTTTTTTAATAGCATGCACAAAAATGTGTTAGAGAACTCGGCAATGAAGAATAAAATATGGGCCGAAAATAAAAGGAAAGAGCTCTCGACTGGGTTTTAAATTCTTTGCTTTCAGAGTGTCCGATCGATCCGACTGTTATTTACGAGTTGGGATTTTTGCCAAAGCACGGTTTTTACTCACTTCTTTTTTCCTTTTGGCTTTATTTTCTGTGAAGCTTGTGTTCTCAGAGCACGCGCGTCATCCGACTTGCGTATCGCGTTTTCCATCATCTCGACCGTTTCCAAATTCTCTTCGTCCATCGCCGAAAATACGTCCGGCTCAGGACTCTGTATTGCTGGATTTGAATAGTTGTCGAACATGCTGAGGACAAAACCGGAAACCCACATCCCAAACGATATTTCAGCAAATTTATACTTCATTTTTAAAAAACGCTTAAACAGCCTTCTGTCACCGTCACTAGGAATCAGCCTAGTGTGCTGCCCACCATATTCCACTCCTAGTTATTACGATTATTTCTAACCACTGTGATCCGACCATTGTACCCACCAACCACTGGTATGCTTTGAAAATGAGTTATGGTCCGTAAAAAATTAGAAATGGCTGTTTCTTAATCATAAATAACAAATTGGGGCCCGGCGTCACAATAATACTTTTCTGAAATAATGGAAGCGGAGAATATGGAATAGATGAAGAAAAAGAGAGAGAGAGAGAGAGAGAGAGAGAGAGAGAGAGAGAGAACCACGGTCTCGTCCAAAAATGGAATCATTGACTTACTCGATGTTGATATACTCAGAATCCATATCGTGCTCGGATGCATCCAACTCGTGAATTACTGGACCTGTTGGCGACGCCTCTGGCTACAATTGCGAGAAAACCATTGTAAATTTCGTCCGTTTTCACCGAGCTATTTTTCCATAGCCACCTCGACAACCACCGCGAATTAATTACCTTGCTCATTTTGCTCTGTTTGTTGCGAATGTGATTGGCGTTATCGATCATGAGGGGATAACGCCGCTTCACTGGCAAGCCACCGGATCTCGTCGGCTGTACCAGCGTAACGAGGAAATGTATGAGTTTATTTACAATCTCCTGTTGTTTCAGATGCTTTCGCCTAAGCATGGCCAATTCTCTCCACAAGGCCTCATTCTCACGTTTCATAGCACCCAATCGCGAATCTAAATGTTCCTGACGTCCTCTCATGGTTCGCACTTCCGATAAAACTTTGTTCATCATTTCCGATTTCATTGGCTGATGCGAGGTGTCGTGAGTCTTCCCTGACGCGATCTGTCAACATTACAACGAAAAATTGGAAAACCTTGCTTCCCACAACATTTTGATAAAAAATGGTCAGAACATTTTTCCTTATTCTCTAATTCGGATAAAAGAAATGTATACCTTTCGCTTTATGTGTTCTAGTAGGTACGGATGTCCTTTGATGAAATATTGATGCGCAAATTCCATTTCGTCTCTGTCGCACTTCAGACCACCCAAATCAACGGAGACCTTCTTGTGAAAACCGTCTGAAATGATTTATAACGCGAGATTAGTCAGGCGTTGCGCAATAAATCATTGTAATTGTGTATGACACAACTGTCTCTGCGAATGTACTTACACATGTTCAACTGTCGTACGAAACTGGCCATGTTGTTGTGTTTGTAATAATGCGGCAACAATTCACGGGCAAACTGTGCCTGATTTCTAATGAAGAAACTCCGTCCATTCTGCAAAAAAATAATACATACATACTATATGCTAGATAATTCGCGAATTTCTAATTAACATACTTGAAATAACTCTGACTATAATGATGCTCGAAGCTAACACCATTGAGGCAATATTTATGAAGATTCTTATACCTGCATCTGAATCTAAGTATCTGGATAAATATATGCTAAGAAGGAACATGACTTATGTGTCCGTATTCGAATTTGTTAAAATTCATATATGTGATAAAGTAGTAAAAACTATTAGACACATATTTTTTTTTTATCGTCTGAAAAGCGCTTTGAATGAGGAAAACCACCCGTCAAAGGAAGCCGTATCACCTCTTAATTCAACTTTTTTCAATACTTCTAGAGGGTTTTTCATCGCTTTACATTGGAAGAATTTTAGTTTTTGTTTCATTCTGATCTGTGGACTGCTTGTGGGTGACACTGCAAAATCATTCCTCGACATGCCTTTCTTTGAGGGATAGCTTGCGGCCTTAAAACAGTTTTTCCACTGACAAAAAAAATACCTGTCTAATAGTTTTCGATGCTTTCTCATTTGCATGATTTTTAACTAAATCAAAGGCGGACACTTAAGCGATGTGCCTTGTAAGATACATGGATAACGATTCTGAATCAAGTATCTAAATGGAGATTTTGTAAGATACTTTGATGAAGTAAGCACACTCCTTGGGATGCATTTTTAAAGAGAATTTTTCAAGACCTGCACAGCATTGCTACTCTGCAAAACTTCTCAAGCTGTATAGCTGCAAATGTACCCATAGAAAGTAATTATGTCAGAATATTGATGTTTCATCATTCTTTCAATATAACCTCAACAATAGTCACAGTAGAGTAATTGCGACAACCAATGGATCTACTGCGTATACGGAATAGGCATAGGTTCCATACACTCCTCACTTTCGGTAGGAAATTCCCATTTGGTTGTCTTTCGATTACTTGTAAATATTGAAATCATCCATAATATTCAATAATCCCTACAAATTTCCTATCCATTGCTGTTTTGACCCAACATTCCGTTAATTTGACTTGCAAATGAAACGAAGTATCCTTTATCGTATGAGTTTGAGAGAGCTGACAATAGGAGGAAAGAGTGCAAAAGTTTCTACTTGTATTTGATCTATGCACGATTGCTGTGTTATCCATAACTAATCCTACCTATGTCACGATTATGTAATAAGCTACGCATCGTTACCCTGACAAATGCATTTGTGAAACTGGTCAATGATTACTTGAGATCGTAAAACAACGAAACACCAATATTCGCGACTCCTCAAACTTATCAGTTACTGTCACTTTCAAGCAGATTCAAATATTTTCTGATTTTTTATTTGTCCCATACAACAAAACTTCGTTTATATAGAATTTGTGGATAATCGTTCACAATTCTCTGGATCCTAAATATGTCACAGAGAAGGAGAGTGAAAAGAGAGGGGGATACGTATTTGTTTTTTTGCCCCTCCCTCTCTATCTCGCTCTCTCAAATGGCCCTTTCTGACAAACTACGACGCGCGACGTATACCGATGATTCATTAAAAAATCGAGGCATCACAAATTTTCCACGACCCTGATTAATGTTTGAAATGGCCGAACATTTCCGTGCACACTTTCGTTAAGCTCTTAACGAGATCGCAAAGGACAATTGAACATTCGAACGATCGCGTAAATGGTCGCGCATTTAAAAAAACATCCATGTACATACGTATACGGTGAGCTTTTTATATATAGAATCGGTGTTGACATCGCGGTGGCAAAAGATACATTTTCTTTATTTTCGTATACGATGAGCCAATCGGGATAACGAAGAGATAAGTAAAATTGGGTTTTAATAGCTCGGAGGAATACTCACGGGTGCCCAACAAATAAGGTCGTCAGTCTCTGGATCCTCGACAAGTTTCCACAGCTTACCAAGGAAAGCCGGTACACTCGTTTCCAATTCTGCCACTGGGTGCATCTTCCTGCCTGTCACTCGACTTTTGTTACGCTTTTTCGTTATTATCTTTCCAACTTGCGCGATTATTCTTTTTCTTTAATTTACCACTCGTGCGTAAAACGTTTGATAACGTCTGACTGTTACATCTCAGCACATTCAACTGTAATGGCTGTGCGCTGACGATGTTATTCCGCTACGGTATGGTGATAGACTTGGAGCACGACGATGGCTGATGGGGGATGCGCAGGGAAAGGTGGACCGGAAAAATGTGGTCCAAGAACAGGCTTGCCAATATGTGATTACGAAAAGACACTAGATGGCCGACGTCATGGTGTGGAGCGAAACATTTGAACGACGCCGATGGCGCCTCATTAACACCTAATGCTGATTAAAAAATACTTTGACGGGTGTGTTATTAACGTAGAGTTTTGGTTTGTAAGAGAACGACGATATCTCGTACTCTGCGTACCAATTGCATCGGGGACTTTGGGAGGAAATATTTTTGTGCTGGACGGCCACACGAGCGAACATCGCTATAAGACATTAATTATATTAAAGTCATGAGTTTGTAAGGATACTTAACAGTTATGCTGTAATAGTTCATGCGTAATTACCCATGAGAATTAAATACTTCAAGAAAATATTTGACTCATATGGACGATAATAGACATATCATTCATTTCTTCTTATATTGAAATATTTCCTTATATGTACTGACATTTTTGCCTTAAATATTTCATTCGGATTGTATTTTTTTAACCCTCAATCCGAGAACCGGGTCGTTTTCATCCTGCCCAAAATCATTTTCTTCGCAGGTTGCTTAATATTTAATGAAAATATAATTAAAATTAAAAAAAAACCCTATTTTCCCTCGAGAAGTAGGACCTAAAGATTGACCATCATTTTTTTTCAGATTTTTTTCATTGACAATTGTTTGTTTGATAGTGCAAAAACGAAAACGACCCAGGTTCACAGGATTATCAAAGGTGCCTCAAATACCTTTACGGATTGAGGGTTAATTATTAACTTGAACCGCATCATGCTTATTCATATAGTGAAAAAATAAAAACATTTCCACCGTAAATAATCGAGTAACCTTGAGTATTTCATTCTCGCAAACAGTATCAAAAATGTGCAATAGAACCTCCATATAACATTTTACTCTGATAAAATACTCTAAATAAATTTTGATAATCACAAAATGACCCAGGAACAATGTCCAAGGTAAACTTTTTATATGTTCATGTAATCCTTTTGAAACAGAGAATGAAGTATTGTAATTTTCCGCAATAGGGACATTTCATAGAATTATTTGATCGAAAATGTTGGCCACCTTTAAAAAACAAAGATGGCCGTCTGGTAGCGAGCTTTGCGTATACGACGAACTTTACAGAATCGACTCGAACGTATTCCCGAGTTATTTCATTTCCGCGTCGAATTCTAATGCAATAATAAATATGCAATCATGCGTACGAGGAATCCGTTGTTCCTTTTCGAAGTATTGAAAAATAAAAAAATATATAGTACGTTTCTACCCAGTATTCGCGATCTATGAATGAGGGGTTTGGCGTAGGGGTTTGCAATACACGTCAAGCATCGCATGATCTATTGCTCTCGTACGACTAGATGTAAATAATTCGACATATTCATGTTTGCTATTTTGCGAGGGAAATGAATTTTTTTTCTCCTTTATGACAGTAGTGCATTTTCGATACGAAACCTCGTGTACATAGATATATATTTATATGGGTACCAAAGCTTTTGGTTGGACAGGCGAAATAGTTCGGGACCGTTTAAAGTTAAGCGGTGCCGTCCGTGGTTCGCTGTAAAAATTTTGACACGTTCGTCACTTCGTAGTTGTGCGTCACAAAACTCCTTCAAGGAAGAGGGGAAGCCCGTTGGACTTTTATCATGATGGGAATACTGTACGAGAAGCGGCCTCTGAAGAGGCCGAGGATTGGCCCGCCGGACGTTTATCCTCAGGAGCCCAAGCAGAAAGAGGATGAACTTACGTCGATAAATGTCAAACATGGCTTTGCCACGATGCCTCAACTCTCTGATGAATTTGGTACGGCCAGACACTGCAACGTTACTGCTGCCAAAGTCGGAGCTTACTTCAATGCAATATTGGCCAAAAAGGAGGAATTGGCGACTATGCCGGACACGGGTCGAAAGCGACAACAGATCAATCCCAAGGATAACTTTTGGCCGGTAACGGCACGCACGAAAAACGGCATTGAGGCATGGTTCAAAGATCTCTCTGGCTGCAAACCACTGGTTACGCTGGCCAAAAGAGCACCCAATTTTAATAAGAAGGAAGAAATATTTATGCTGCTGTGCGAGTATCAGGTACCGATGCTCAGAGCTGCTTGGTTCATTAAATTAAGTTCAGCCTATACGGTCGCCGTTTCGGAAGCTAAGATTAAGAAAAGACAGTTGCCGGATCCTACTACAGGTAAAGAAAATTCGTGTCACCCATTAGTTCTTACATAATTTAAGGCTGGCAGTTGCAAAGTTTTCTGACTAAAACATATATCTTCTTGATTGGTAACTGTGATCTTGTTAACGTTTGCATTACGCGTTTCTCCGTTATTCCCATCTTTCTGCTACAAAAAGTCCTTGCGACATAACATCACAGGGTCAAACCCGTGTTTGTGTTGGGATCCATTATGTTTCCGTCTATGGAATTGAACTTATGAGATTGACATTTGCATCGTTGAAATGCAATGAAAATGATTTTTTTCAATTGCTCGAATTTCTTAGGTCAAATCTTCATTAGGAAAATCCATCAATCATTTTTTATATAGCTCATGTATAAATGTGAAATTTAAATATGAAAGAAAATATGAAATAATAATGCTGAGCAAATTAAAAAACAACCAAAGACTTAACGTTGCGTTCCAACGATGTACACTTCGACCCCATTTGAAGTTTGTATCATTGCCAAAAATATTTTTTGGCAAATTTGGGTTAGGAAAATCAATCAAACGTTTTTCAGGATCTTTATCGCGGATCTAGGTCTAAATTTGCAAGGAAAATTTTCGAATAATAATGAAAATTAACAAATGAAAGTTCAGCATCATTGCTCTCTCTCTCTCTCTCTCTCTCTCTTTCTCTCTCTCTCTCTCTCTCTCTCTCTCTCTCTCTCTCTCTCTCTCTCTCTCTCTCTCTCCCTCTCTCACATATGACACTGGTGAAAATAAATTGACAGCGGACAGCAGCATTCATTCCTGTTTATTCTATATTTTTTTATCCGCAGAATGGACAGGCACTCTGATAAAGTTCCTAAAAGATCAGCTATCAAAAATCCAAGAGTACTATCACTCGAGCAATACGAGTGGGAGTTCATCAAGCAACACCAGTAATGGTACATGCACAACACCTACGAACAGCAGCACCAACAGCAGTAATAGCAGTAGCAACGGCAACCCAAATGTTCAGCCTTTGACGCCAAACTCGAATTCTCAGACGACACCTACCGGTACTTCGACGCCGGCGGCCACCAACGACGAATCCAAATTGGCACTGAAACAAGCTCTGAAACAGTGGCATTACTGCATCCAATTGGCGAAATACATGTTCGAGGAGGGTCTCTTGGATCGTCAGGAGCTGTTACAGTGGATTCTCGAATTACTGGACAAGATGCGTTCGGCGCCGTCCGAAGATGGGATCCTCAAGCTTCTGTTGCCTCTCGCCCTTCAATACCTCGAAGAGTTCGTACAGTCGGAGCTCTTGGCGAGACGACTGGCTTATCTGTGCTGTAGAAAACTCGCTCACATGTGCAGCAACGTAGACCCGAGTCTCGTAGCTCCCCAGAGTCCGTCAGTCTCGACACCGATAAAAACGGAAACCCTCAATGGCAAAGAGACTGTGGCTGTTGTAGCCGCACAACCGAATCCACTCACAATGGCGTTTAACGATTACTTGAGCTGCTCGCACCATAGAGACGTTATATACGCTCTTTCCACAATAATACAGGTAGGTGAATAAGATCGAACGAAGATGAACTACGAATAGTTTTCATCACAGAGCTTCTTCTATTAGCATCAAATTGACACTTCATCGAGCTTATGATTATGTCGGATAATCACCTTTTTAGAATCACTTTTCAAATTTAGTCGACCGTTAGACACTGGTATTTTATCGACACAACTTGAACCAACTTCGTAGCTTGGTGACGGGAGTCTTGTCTTGATGAATTTTTCGGGATTTCAATCCAAATGTTCCAAGATGGTGACAAATTACATTTATGAAACATCGCCAGAAAGTAGATGTGAGTACGGATCTTTTATTGCGCGCTCTAACTTCAATGTTTTTTTTTATTTACATATTCACAATATCATTGGATATGTTGAATTTACTGTGTTGAATTTGACTAGAATCGGCGGAAAGATTTAAATTTTACAGAATTTGTATTTCGTTGAGAAAATTCAGAGAGCACTTACAACTAAACATTCAGACAACTTCCTCCGATCGTCAGATATGAGAATCATATTTTTTATACACGAGGGGTGGTTTTCTACATCGTTGGTGGTGGACGGTAGGAATTAGCTTATGAGAATCGGGAGAAAAGTTCAATGTTATACATTTTTTTATTTTTACATTCAAAAAATTTAGCAACCGCTTCCGTTCACCTGAGTTCCGAAATATTCGGCTGATTTTTTTTTACGTGAATAAAATACCATTGATGGCCGGTTGATATTGTATGTAGCCTCAATGCTTTTCGGGGTTCGAATTTTGAAGAACTCTGTCTGTAGGTATGGAAAATGTAAACGTGGTACTTTTTTAAATGTCGAGATATAGAACGATTTTTTGTGTATAAATGGAGTATTGCGAATGGATAGTTCGGCAAAATAATCTGTAAATTAGAAACGTGGACATTGCTTCCGTATTGAATTTTCGTGTCGAGGCTTTTGCTGCAAACTAGCCACGGTAGAAAAAAGGACTTGCTCTTGAGGAAAATCTGTGAGCAGAATCAATTATGAGAAATAAATGTGCAAAAAAAAACAAGTATTGAATTGTGTAAATTTGCAGGTAATAACGTTGGAGTGCCCAACGGCTTTGGTCTGGAACAGCGTCGGCGAGGGCAAAGCGCCCTCTGTCTTGAACGGTTCGCCTCTCGATTATTTGTTGTGTCCTCCGGCTGCGTTGCCCTGTCCGCCGGCGAGCGCGTCAAATCCAACGATGAAGCAATTGAAGGGTGCACAGGAAAATATACGTTTGCGATCTCAGGCTGCTGAGGGGCGATGGTCATGCGACAAATGGCAACAGAGTAGCGCCGGTATGACGACAACCAAGGTCTTGGCAGCTCTTGATGCCCTCGATCGTCACAGCTTCGATCGAATGGACGCGATGAATTCCCTCGATACTCTCTACATGAAAATATTCACGGCATCGCCACGAGAGACGAACACGACCTCGACGGTGAACTCGCCGAACACCGAGCGCGAAAACCCAAAAACCGAGTACAATCCGCAACAGGATTCGGCAGTCGTTGATATACTGTGCGAATGGGCGGTCAGCGCCGAGAGATGGGGTGAACATCGAGCAATGGCGGTCGCGAAACTTTTGGAGAAGCGACAGAGCGAAGCGACCGGTGAGAATAACGACAACGACGACAAAGACAGTGTTTGCAGTAACGGCATTCCACCGGGATTGCCGATCTTCCAACCGTTGCTCATGCGGTTTCTCGACGTTGATGCTCCCGTTCAGGACAACTCGTCTCCACAGAGTAAAGCACAATTTACCAATCTCGTACATCTGTTTTCCGAGCTTATCCGACACGATGTCTTCTCTCACGATGCCTACATGTGCACCCTTATTTCAAGAGGGGATCTTATACAAGGTAATTGTCAACCATTATCATTACCGTAGAGCGACATCGTCGGAATAAAAAACTGATAGCTAAAAGCTTTCAAAAATAGACAAAAGAGTGAGGGGTCTGAGGCTCGGGCTCGCATGCAACGGGTCTCGAGACCAAATTCCGTCGGCGCCGGTGAAAAATCTGTTTTTTCTTATCTTAAGTTTCTCCACTACATTCCCGGTGGTTTGGACTCCACCTTCATAAATTCATGTCCGAAAATGTCATTATAATGTGCGAGCGGTCGGTTTTCGGCCTCAAGATATTTGTCCCGTAGTTCTTATTGCGCTGTCGCTGGGTAGCTCGTTGGAACACAACTGAAAAGGTGTCTGCGTTAAGCGCCCCTGGTAATTGTGCTAGAGTTAACTCTCATTGTTATCGGGTGGACTTTCCAAGCTCCATCGGCGCTAGGTTTTCTGTAGTTTCTCTTCCCCCGCGACGAATGTGATCCAGTTAGGCAAGTCGGTTGCAGTCGCATGAGAAAAGCGTATAAGATATATTTAAAACAGTGGGGTATGTTAAAGGGGAAGGACCTCGTACAATCGAGGAACACACAATAGATAAAAGATCCACCACTGCGGAACGTATACATTTCTTATGACGATAAGACGATCGTGAGGTTGCACCAATAGATTGCAACAAAACAAGAAGGTCCCAATAAATTGCAACAAAACTCTTGTCTGGGGAGAGAATAGTTGTTAATATTATTTTTATGTTCCAAGGTCCTACAGCGAGTAAACCAGGAACTCCGAACAATCGAGATCTCATTGACGAGGACAGTTTGTTCCCGGGCATCGACCTCAAGCCCCCGAAACTTGAGGTGCCCGATCACGGGAGAGCGATGGATTACGATGATAGTAAGATCGATGACGATCTGGACAAGCTGTTGCAGCATATTAAGGAGGATCAGCAAAATAGCATGGACGCGCCCGACAGTCCGAAGGACGACGCACTCGGGGGACACGGAGCGCACGAAGGTCTGGATTCCAAGACGCCTTCGAGTCCGAGCCGGCATTTGCTCTACACAACGCACTTTCCGCTGCCCCAGGTAAATTGCATCCCTTCGGTCCTTTTTTGCGGGCAAGAACGTAGAATCCTTTCGCTTCATGACTCGACGACTCTTTAGGACGAGACTTGCAGTCAGCACGATTGCAATCAGCGTCACGTATTGCTGTACGGTGTAGGACGCGTACGCGACGAGGCTCGCCACGTGGTGAAAAAGATGACCAAAGAGATTTGCAAGCTGTTTGGCAAGAAATTCAGCATCGACGTTGCCGAGGGCGGCAAAGTGAAGAAACACTCTAGGAGCGAATTCAATTTCGAGGCTATAACGCAAAAATTTCAGAATCTCAGTTACTTCGATCAGCACGTTGTGACGTGGCAATGCGCGACCCAGATAATCGAGATGCTGAATACCTTTGCTCTCGCTGGCTCGTCGTATCTTCCGGTACAGGAACACGTTGCTTTTCTCTTTGATCTGATGGAGCTTGCCTTGAATATTTACGGCTTGATAGACGTGTGCATACAGATACTCAAAGAATTGCCCGAAGTCGAGTCACAGCTTGGTGTACGTAATAGCCAACTGGTGAGAAGTTACACAACTACTTTGAGCCTGTACGTTGTCGGTGTTCTCAGAAGATATCACTGCTGTCTTTTGCGTGAGTGCTTGCACCGAATTTCCTTAAAAAGTCCTCATCAAATGTGTCGTTTATTCGCCCAATGAACTTTTAGAAAAATTGCATTATCTATATTTTCAGTGTCCCCGGAGCAGACGACCGCGGTATTCGATCTTCTCTGCAAAGTCGTTAAGCACGTGTCGAATCCGAGCGATTGCAGTTCCGCGGAACGTTGCGTCCTCGCTCATCTATACGATCTCTACTCGTCGTGTTCGTTGTTGAAAACTAAGCCCCACGGGGTCGAGCCTTTCAGCAATGCTTATCCGAAGATTCGTACCGCCCTTTACAGCGCTATTCAACCAACGCCTTCAAATCACGTATACAACTCGCAATTCATGCTCGAAGTGTTCAACAGTCCGAGACGCGGTGGTAAAATCGAGCCTCAGTGGCCGCGACAACTCAACGAAACGCCGGCGAACCGTTACAGTTTCGTGTGCAATGCCATTGTCGCCGTTTGCAGCGAAACTGACAACGATAAGTTGAACGACATAGCGATAACTTGCGCTGAATTGACGGCTTGTTGCAATCCACTGAGCGCCGAATGGCTCGGGGTTCTCATGGCTCTCTGTTGCTCCTCGAACAGTTCGGCGTTCTATATCGACGTTCTCAATCAAGTGGACGTCCAAGATTTGAGTATTCACAATTCATTGGCAGTATTCACTTCCATATTAATTGGTAAGTACTCGCGGACCCTCTCGTGTAAACTTTCGTATGATCGCAATCTATCACGTAGAAAAGGCAACAATCGGAAATTTCCATTGGTTTTTTTTCCCTTTCGTGTTCGCAGCCCGTCACTGTTTTTCTCTCGAAGACTTCGTCGTGCACATTGCCCTGCCGTCTTTGGTAAAAGCTTGCAACGAGGGTCGGGGTGATGCGGACACCGAAGCCGAGGCGCGCGGACGTTTGACCTGTCATTTGCTTCTTCGTCTGTTCAAGACGGTCGAGTGCCCGCAACCGGCGCTCTATTCCGTTAGTACTAGTCCACATCCGCTGCCTAGCGGAAATCCACGCGGTTACAGCATAAAGCTCAGTTGCGATCGTCATTTGCTCGCCGCGGCTCACAATAATATTCGCGTTGGACCCGTGCTCGCCGTTCTCAAAGCTATCCTCGTGGTTGGCGACGCCACCGCGGGTAAACAACCGCCGAAGAAGCCCGACTTGCCAATGGTACACTCGGGACAGACCAGTGGACCGGCGAGCGTCGGAGGTTCGGCCTCCGGACCCGGTGAATTGTCGATAAGCCACATTCTCGGGACTAGCGATATTCTAGGAGGTGGCGATGACTTGGGCCTCGAGTTGGCGATGTCCTCGTCAAGCAGCAGCGCCGGTATTGCCACTGAGAATGTCAAAGGACTCTCGGACTTTGCCCAGCACGTGTTACGACAGATATGCAGTCAGGAATGGGTGCTGGAGAGGTGTTTACAAAATCCTGAGGAACTGTGTCATCCGGATATGCTGCTTGACAATATGCTGACGCCCCGGCAAGCGCAACGCCTTCTGCACATGATCTGTTATCCGGAAACGTCGTTGGACGCCTTTCATGACCAACGAACACACATAACCAGTATTCTTGAGAATCTCGAACAGTGGAGCCTTCGTATGTCCTGGCTGGATCTTCAACTCATGTACAAACAATTTCCACCGTCTTCGAACGATCTGTCGCAGTGGCTCGACACCGTTGCTAAAGCGGCGATCGACGTCTTCCAATTGAACACTCCTCTCTCGGGCAAAACGGACAAGCGTTCCAATTCCATCTGGCTGGTTGCGCCATTGGTCTCAAAATTACCGTCGGCGGTACAGGGTCGAGTGTTGAAAGTCGCGGGACAGGTTCTGGAGTCGGGGAATTGGTCGAAGACCGCCGGACGCGAACGAGGCCGACTCAAGTCTCCCTCACTCTTCAATCATCAACCTTTCCTCTCGTTGGTTCTGACCTGCCTAAAGGGCCAGGACGATCAGCGCGAGGGTCTTCTAACTTCGCTCCATTCGCAGCTTTCGCAATTTCTTACTACGAGCAAGGAAGAGAAAAACGCCGGCTCGGAAGATCCGAAAGGTCGCGAAGTAGTTCAGGACGCTCTGCAGCTTCGGTTTAGCCTCGTAGGCGGTGTTTTCGACACGATACAGAGAAACACGACTGTCACTACGGATTGGGCGATATTGCTTGTGCAACTCGTAAGCTACGGTGTCATCGATCTCAACAACAATTCGGAACTGTTTACTACCGTTATCGATATGCTCGCCACACTCATACATTCCACTCTTGTCTCGGACTCCCAATCCGAAAAGGACGAGAACAAAAAGCACTACCAGAATTTAATGAAGAAATTAAAGAAGGAATTGGGCGATAGAAATTCACAGAGCATACAGTTCGTCAGGCAATTGTTGCCCCTGCCGAAACTCACAATGGAGGTTATTGCTTGTGAACCGGTTGGATCCTTGACAGACACGAAGGGGAATAAGATCGCCGGTTTCGACAGCATCGACAAAAAACAGGTGAGAAATCACAATAGTCGGTTTTTTGTTCAGACCCCTAAGGATTCGGCGTTTTCTTATTTTTTTTTCTTTTTTTTTTCGAAATTTTCTCTTCCAGGGTTTACAAGTCTGTGATTCTCAGAGGGTTTCCGCGTGGGAGTTGCTGGAGGGTCACAAAAATCCGGCTCCTCTGTCCTGGGCCTGGTTTCGAGCAGTGAGAATCGAGCGCAAGCCTCTGACGTATCAGAGCGCCCACAAACTTCTGCGGTATCACACACACAGTCAAATAAGACCGGCGAATCATTACCTCGATCCTCCGCCCCTGCCTCCCGAAGATCTCGAGCCTGACAAGAAGGAATCGGAACCTGGGAAAGCGGACACACCGATGAGCGTAGATTCGCCGAGTCGTAGCGCCGGTGGGAGTGTTACCGGCACCACAGGAACGACGACTACTGGCAAGGGTAAAGCTATGAAGCCTCGAAGACACAGAAAGAACAAGAACGCTGCAGCTCCAACCGTCCCTGTGCCGCAGCCGATTCCGGTACGTACGATATTACGAAAATGTACCGATCGAGATTTTCTAGTCGCGATGGGGCTTCAATTTTGTTCGATTCTATTCGTGTTCCCTAGCAACAGGCGCCCGCTCCCATGCAACAACTCCCATACGGCACTCCGCAGCAGCAGCAGCAGCAACAGCAGCAGCAACAGCAGCAGCAACAACCTCAGCCCCAACAAATTCCACAGCAAGCACCGCAGCAACAAACGCAACAGCAGCAGCCCCAGGCTCAGGTCGCCCAACAAGCCGGCATGTTTTCCGGTCAAGCTCCGCAGCCTCAGCCACAGTGGTATCCGAATCAGCAGGGGCACACGCCACCTCAGCAATACAGTTACGGTCAACAGTTGCCACCAACGCCGGTCGGTGGTCCGCGTTACGAGCGCCCAGGCATGAACAATCAATCCAAACAGGCACTCTCGAACATGCTGCGCATGAGATTGCCGACCAATCAATTTATCGGCAATCAGCAGCAGCCGAACGCTCCACCAGTCGCGGCACCCGGAGCTTTTCCGGGAATGCAAAGGCAATTTATACGTCAGCAATTGAGAGCTCAGGCACACGGTGCACCGGGTATAAGTCCGACCCAGGGAATGTTTCCACCGCAGCAACAACAACAGACCATGTATCCGAGTATGCAGCAAGGAATGAATCAAAATTACGCGGGTTACGGTGGTCAACAGATGATACCGCAACAGCAGCAGACTTCCCAACAACAACAAGTCCAGCAGCAACAACAGCAACAGCAGCAACAACAACAACAACAACAACAGCAACAGGTTCAACAGCAGCAGCAACAGAGTCAGCAGCAAGTACAAGCAGCTCAGCAGCAACAAATCTTGCAGCAACAACAACAGCAGCAACAACAACAACAACAGCAACAACAGGCCCAGGCTGCTCAACAGCAACAGGCCAGCATGATGACGCCCCAACAACAGAGCCTGATGTTCCAGAATCAGCAGCAATTATTGGGCACACAACGAGGACAGGAGTACATGCAACAGCAGAGGATGCAACCAGGCGCCACCAGGCCGCCTTACCTTCAAGCACCAAATGGCACGATGAACACCATGGGACCCATGGGCGCGGGTGTTCAGAACCAACCGGCACCGCCTTATAGGCAAACTGGCGGAAAACCCGGCGCTGTTGGTGTCGGCAATGTCGGTGCTACCACCGTTGGATTACAGTCCAATCAACAGTTTCAACAAGTACGGCTTTATCTCCTGCTTAGCCGTAACCCAGTTATTGCGGATATCCGTTGCTTGAGAACGAATGCGCTTGGTCGATCGTCTTGGGGAAACGCCGGCGATCCCGCTTTCAATTCTTCGCGAAATTCACTCTTACGACAGCAATTTCTTTTTTATTTCAGCAAGCGATAAATCAACAACGCATGCGACAACAAATGCTCGCTATGCAACAACAGGCGCAGCAGCAACAACAGGTTCAGCAACAGGCGCAGCAACAGCAACAAGGGGCTACTGGCGGTCAGCAACCCACGCCACAACTCGTCGCTCATCTTCAGAGACATCTGAGCCAACCACCACAGCATCCCTATCAGCATCAACCGCCACCATATCAGTAAAAAATCCGGAGCCAGATGGACTATTGTAAATGTAGTGATTCGAGAATTTTTGTTGTAAAGGCCGAGAAGTTTCCTCTTCGCTAGGCGTGCTCACGACAATTGTGTAACACGTACCTTCGTTTGGAATTGTAAATATATTTCTACTCGGACGAACATCGCGAAATGTCGAGTCCATTGTGTAAAGAATATTCGAGGGTTGATCGCGCGAAGACAACGAAAAGACTATTGCGATTCGGCGACTACACCATTACCAATATTATAATGTTAACATTAGAAGCCCATAATAGCATGATGAGCAGTATATACACATACGCATATAACGGGAGGTATTTGTATATTTCTCTTCCCAGTACGGCGAGGATTACTATCGCTGTACAGTGAACTCTTTCGATTCCATCGAATTCACGTTGTTTTATTTAAATGACACACATTGAAAGCCAAGCGAATACGTGAAGTACGGAAGCATAGACCAATTTAATATTTTTACAAAGTGTATGATTGCGTGTGTGCGCGTGGTTGAATGCAAGTGTAGATACGGTAGCTTTGGGACCAAATTGTACGAATATAATTCCCGAAGTTACACCACATTTCAGCCCGCATTCGTGCCCTCAACCTATTCTTACGAGTTGTAAATATGCGCTGCCACGCTTGGGTGATCAATTATTGCATTTTAGTAAAAACAAAAAATCAAACTGGGCAATAGAATCATGAATTGACTTTTGATAATAAACCATCGGACGAGAGCGGACGGTACGATAAAGAGTAACATGATCGGCTGAAAACTGGGGCAGAGATTTTCAAATCGATTGAAAAAAAAATATTGTACTTTATGAAAACTTTACAATTGGTACCACCAAATATATAGAAAAATAAAGAGTACAAAAATTGTACTGAGATTTTTTCAAAACACGAAATGCACACTAGCAGTCTATCCGAAGGAATCTTTTTCACAAAAGCCCTCTGTAGTGGATTGTTTTCAATTTTGTTTTCATAGAACCTCGACCAAAATACCAAGGCATTTCTTTATGTAGACATACAATGTTGGCAGAGTACCACAGTTTTTTTGCGTAATATTGAAAAATCCTTGTAAAATGAAGATTTGTATAATTTTTTTCGAAAAGTTTGCGTATTTTCTTCAAATTCAATATTTTCTTCAAATGCTAGCTCGTACTCCTGAGTTTTATATCTACAGTAAGAAATGCTTTCGTATTTTGCTTCAGATTCAATTTTTTTAATTGACAAAAAGTTGACCGCAAAGATTTGTAGCAAAAAAGATTCCCAAAAAAAAATTTCCCAAAAGAAATTCAATTTTCGATCAAGTTAATTAATTTTTTGGAAACCGATTTCTGTCTTCATATCAGTTTTCAGCCAATGGTGGTATTATCCCTTAAACGAAAATGAAACAATGATACATTTTAGATATGGGCGCGCGACTAATTATTCCGGGACCTTTGTACATTTCCATACAAACTAAGTTAATTATGATTGATTAGAATTATCTATGTGAAAAGTTGTAAGCGACCCTGATACTAGGGTGCATTTTGGAAACAGTTTTCAATTGGTGAATAATCATTAATTAGAACGTTTATTTATGAAGTCACAGTGCATCGTACAAACATATCTTGTTTTTAAATAACACTTTTCGTTAAATCACGCAAAAAGTGCTCGGCTCGTCGACGTCTGACAGATGCGAAGCCGCAATTCTTCTGTTCATATCGGACCATGGAGTTTTCCAATTCCCTACTGTTCATAGGTAAGGAATGTAACTTCACAACCTTAAATCATACATAGGAATCAGGTAAATTTTCTGTAACAGTCAATCATTTGATAATTATCGTATTGTTATCATTTTTTTGTCAATTTAATTCCCAGAAACAACAATAAACACATGTAAATAAGTGAATAAATCTCTGTGCGTACACGATTTTTCTAACGTGTTTTCTTTTATCAACTCACATATTTATATGTAAATACGTTTTTAATTCTACATATTTACTGTAGACTCACCTTCCGTTTTTTCTTTTCATTATTCCCCCCATTTGCAAAAGAGAAACGCCAGAGTGTTCTCACCGGCGGCAGCCTCAGTGAAACGTCACGATTCTAAAGAACCGCCATAGATTTTGGCTGCTGTGGGCAAAAAAAGGGTTTACTTGTGCTAATGAAACCGAAATTTATGAGCTGGCATTATTTGTTTATTTATCCTAGCCTCATATTCGATTTGAAATCATAGTGCTTGCCAAACTTGCCAACGAAAACTCATGGAGGTTGCACCAATCATTTTTAACATGTCAGCAATCCTAGAAGAGAATTGCCTAAATAGTGTATGCTCCGCAGATACGAAAACTGTTACTCCAAGTATTTCGTTTTTATCTTTGCAAGCTCCTTTTTGATGTATCGCAGGAAATAAGTTTGCCTGCTAACTTCAATGGCAAACCTGAGAAGGACGAACAAGAACAAAGGCCACATCCATTGAGCTTTAAAGGCACATTCGGTAGCAAGCCTCAAACCTTTTACTGAATAATCATTGGCTAGTTTTTGGATAAGCAAAAATGTGCATAGGGCTCTGAAAAAATATTTGCCAGTAGTGTCTGATTTGTAACTCCTCGTTAGACTGCATGAAATTTCGATTGGTGGGAAAATTTTATGTAAAACACCGGAAATTGTACACACTAACTTGGTCTGTGACACTCTGGTGCATAAAGACACATCTATGCACCTGAGATCTATTGGGGGTTAGTGTTGTTCGCTCAGAGGCTAATTATTCTGTCCGCGTCACAGTCTCTTGAGTAACACATTCCATAGCCTGTCTCCTATATTGCTTGTTAAAGCAAGTCTTGCACCGTGATTCACTCTTCAAGTTTCTTGTGCATATCGCCCTTTTAGCACCTACTGACTCTCTGCTTAAATGACTCCTTCCATACAGCAGGATTTTGGATTTTAATAATTGAATGTATTATATCAAGATGTTGCCGTACACACACATGTCTCTCTCTCTCTCTCTCTTTATGTCTGTGGGCATGCATGCATACAGGTCGGTATGTGTGTGTGATATATTCAAAATACGATATACAAAATAAACTTTTCCAAAATGATTAAATATGAAAGATATAAACTAATAAACTGTAATAGTCAAACTAATAAACAGATATAGCATTGTATATTCACCGTCATTCGATCCTCAATTTTGGGTATATTCTGTTATTGCGGTACATACAGTTATGTATTCAATATCGTAAAAGCTTATTGTTCACATTGTTGTACGCAATAGAGATATTGCCTTATACATGGCATTTGAATCCGATAATCGCTTTTGGCTAATTTATCTTATTTTTTAAAGCCAATGTGGCGATCGACATATGCAATTTGATATTTAGCAGTCGTTTATAGTATAACTATTTTCAGATATCGCGATTAACAGTGATTAACATCTGCCAATTTGATACATGTTGCATTCGTGACTTGATCACACAATTATTATAGCAAAATTCATCAATGGCACACTACACAAATACAAAGAGTGACATGTGCTGTTTTTTTCATAAATGGAAATATTTCTGAAATTTTATTTCAATTTATTTATTATTCACACAGAACACATGTCTCCCTAATTCTCATTTTTGTGCTTGCTTGTTTGATTTATTTGTTCCCTTGTTCGTAGTTGAAAATTCGAAAATTTGCTTTGTTACTCTGCTCGTTCATTACGTAATTTTACTTTTATAATGTTTGTTGCGTACTGTAATTAACTTTGTAGCATAATGCCCAGTCCCCCATGTTATTTTATAGCCTCCAAGTTATGTTTCTGTGTGAGATTCATTGAAACCTCTCAAACAGTTATCGAGTTATAAGCAGTCAAATTTACATACAGGCAGACTATATTTATTGAAAATACGATTTCTCCACTTAGTTTTGTTACCATAACTGATCTGTGAAGAAATTTCATGAAATTTCGAATGTTACAGACAATTCACCATTCATAGTCTTACTATATGTCAAGATACATCAATCATTTTTCAGCGCTTCTGGAGACTTCGGAAGGAAAGAAGGTCTACTTACTTTTGTTGACTTATAAATTTGTTGGCCCGTTGGCGATTTTCAATTCCGAAATACCCGTCCATCGTTTCCAACTTCACAGGGTGTTGGCATCCTACAAAGGTTAAATAGGTCGGAATTCAGAAAATATTATTTGTACTGCGAAATAAAGAGACCATTTTTTCTCGTTTTTCATTCCGCTTATTTAATTGTGTGGTTAGTTGAACTCACGTTGCTCCACGGAAATCATTTTTCGATGCAGTTTTCCACGAAAAGGTGTACAAAGGCGACGGTGTGGAAAGTAAATACAGGAGACCAAACTACAATGGGCAAAGCAGGAAGTCTAGAGGTAAGGAGTATGAACGCCTGTGGCAGAGATTAGTAGGGAGATGCACAAACAAGGAGACTAGAGAGAAGGAGTCGACACTCGCGCCTCCAGAGATTAGTGGGGAGATGCACAACGCGGCCCTTTTCGCCAGAGATTAGTGGGGAGATGCACAACGCGGCCCTTTTCGGCAGAGATTAGTGGGGAGATGCACAACGCGGCCCTTTTTGGCGTGCCTCGTAAATGGCGCTAAATCGCGGCGGCGAGTTCGGGAGTATGATTTCGTGATCATCGCCTCTGTCGAGGTTGCAGATTCCCTTGTAGCCGCGCGAGTCCGTGATCACCGCTCAAGTTGGTATCGCAGCAGCGTGAACACGAATGGGTAGCTCGGTGGGGGAAAAGTCTCTGCCCCTCGCTCGCTCGACAGGCGAACGGAGCGAGGTTTTCCGTCCGATCGAGCTCGACATATATGTGTGGCCGTACTGCGGATTGGAATATGCATTAAATGAATTTCAAAGTGAAAAACATGTATCGAGATCATTGTTTTCTCTCGGTTGCCCGTTTATGCCGAAAATGCGGGTTAAAAAAATTAACGACGAACCGCGTTGAAAAATAAAACGCCGAAACGACCGTGAAAGGTTCAAAAAGAAATCTTGAGCCTTTGCCGCGATCGTTACGGCATTTTTTTTCAACAGTAAACAATATGGAAAAGGGTGTATCATAAATGTTTCTTTAACTGCAATGAGCGTCGTGGCTGAGTTGTTAGCGTGACGGATTACGATGCTGAAGGTACGGGTACAATCCTCGGTGAATCAACTTTTTTCTCTTCATTTTATATTCAGAAAATTTCGAACTTACTCTTGCTTTAGCTATTCTCGCCTGTTCAGGCATTATTTATGATATTTAATTCGTATATGCTTAATAAAAAAAACAAGACATTGCTACCGGGGATCGAACCCGCGTCGTCTACACTCAGAGCCCGCACGCTCATATCTCAACCGCGAGGCTCTTGTGACTGCAAACCTGCCTTACGTATACAGTAGAATCTCGATTATCCGAACCAATTGGGACCGAGAATAGTTCGGACAATCAAAAGTTCGGATAATCGAAACGTGGATTTTTTGGGACGAGATCATCAACAACACCTTTTTACATTAAAAAATATACATAAATATATATTAAAATTTGACATACATATTAACGTTGAAATATATATATATATATATATATATATATATATATATATATATATATATACACGGTGGCCGGAACATTGACGTCTAAAAATAAAATTTAGGTCCCTTGTATCGTGGGGTATCCGAATAACCCCCATGTATGTCGCGCGACTTTTCGTAGTTTTCGAGTTATGAATTTTTTACTGCATTTTTGAGAATTTTCGACCTGACCAATTGAAAAAAAATCTTTAAAAAAAGTAGAAGACTATCGAGATTTTTTTTGCAACTGAATCTTTATGAGTAGTACTTTTATGCATAAAATAATCAGCTTCGTAACTGTGATGAAAGTTATGAAAATGTTGGTCTAAAGTGAAAACTTTACGTTCGGTAAATTATGACTTAAATTTTCGACTTTAAATTAAAAATTTAAACAGGTGACTTCATGGTTCCTAATTAGGCCGTAAGAATGCGCCAGACTGTCAGCTTTCATAATCATTAAAAAGAGTAGTACTTGATAGGGCTACTTTGGCTACAATTGACCTTCAATGACAGCGAGGTGGAAAATTCTTATAATTAGCCATCTGATTAAAAAAAAAATTTGCCCATTTTATCATTCCTAAGGCTATTTAGTTTGTTAACTAACCAAAAATGACTGCAGGGAAAGCTAAGATTGAAACATTTGGAGGTTTATTTTTTTTAGTTTAATTTAAGTTTAATGAATTTTGCGCGATCCGTTCTCATGGATCAGGTAAAAGCTCGTTTACGCGATCCGTTCTCGTTACAAGAACGAATGGCGCAAAATTCATTAAACTTGAATTGAACTAAAAAAAAATAAACCTCTAAATGTTTAAATCTTAGCTTTCCTGCAGTCATTTTTGGTTAGGTAACAAACTAAATAACCTTAGGAATGATAAAATGGGCAATTTTTTTTAAATCAGATGGCTAATTTTAAGAATTTTCCACCTCGCTGTCTTTGAAGGTCAATTGTAGCCAAAGTACCCCTATTAAGTACTGCTTTTTTTAAATGATTATGAAAGCTGAGAGTCTGGCGCATTCTTGAGGCCTAATTAGGAACCATGAAGTCACCTGTTTAGATGTTTAATTTAAAGTTGAAAATTGAAGTCATAATTTACCGAACATAAATTTTTCACTTTAGACCAATATTTTAATAACTTTCATCACAGTTACGAAGCTGATTATTTTATGCATAAAAGTACTACTCATGAAGATTCAGTTGCAAAAAAAATCTCGACAGTCTTCTACTTTTTTTTTTAGATTTTTTTTTAATTGGTCAGGTCGAAAATTCATAACTCGAAAACTATGAAAAGTCGCGGGACATACATGGGGGTTATTCGGATACCCCAGGATACAAGGGACCTGAATTTTATTTTTAGACGTTAATGTTCCGCCCACCCTGTATATTTGTGTGTGTGTGTGTGTGTGTGTGTGTGTGTGTGTGTGTGTGTGTGTGTGTGTGTGTGTGTGTGTGTGTGTTTTAAACACCTGAAAAAAGTCGAGTGCCTTTTAAAATATTTTTTAAAAATAAAAGCGTCCATTTTTAATTGACGAACGGCTGCAACGCGTTTTTGAGCGTCTAAGTCTCGCAGCTGTTTGAGAAGAAGTTGCGTTGGGTTGCTTATTGTTGCTCACGGCCGTGGCAGCGAGCAACCATGTATCTTTCGCGCCAACGTTCGGATAATTGAGCTTCCGGATAAACTAAGTCATCGTTCGGATAATTGAGGGTTCGGATGATCGAGGTTCGGATAATCGAGGTTCTACTGTACACACTTATCCAACCTTAAAAAAAATCGCTGCAGGACCAACTGCATATTGTTTTTATGACCCCAAAGTATTTTTGAAGCCAAAAGAAAACGATTTTTCCAAATTCCTAGAATGGTGTTATCCCTTAAAGAAAAGAAATTGATTTTTTGATCATTGTAAATGTATATCCCCTCTTAAAGACTTTAAAAGAATCTCGTACGTGTTAGCGAAAATCAGCAGAAAATTATGAAGCAACTCGTCCACTTCTTTGATGTTCGCTATTTCGGTGTTCGCTATTATGGACCATCCCTCGTTTGCCTATCTGAGATAAAAACTTTCGAAGTTTGTATCTTCGATATCTGGCTTTTTGCTATAGATGGTATTACCAATATTAGATACTCACGTCTTTCTATTTCGGAGATGTGAATGTTCTAGATTGTTTAAATCTGTGTTTGTATGATTCAAACTCCAAACAAACTCAATAGGAAGAAGAAAAAGTTCCGGAAAAAAAATATCTTTTTTTTTACGAAAATCTCATTTTTTTTCATCTTTAAATTTTCTCCGAATATCTCCGCAGCCGTTCACTCAGGTAATAGGAAAAAAAGAAATTTCCGAAAAAAATAATAATAATAAAATTTTTTTAACGAAAATCTCATTTCTTTTCATCTTTAACTTTTCTCCGAATATCTCCGCAGCCGTTCACTCAGGTCATAGGAAAAGGAGAAATTTCCGGGAAAAAAATAAGAAATCAGAAAGCCAGGAACGCTACCAACGGGACCATCTCATCGCTTGTAGAATATGTGCACTTTCTGGTACTTGCAATTCGCGGCCGGATGGATGATTGGCTTGTTTTTGGGGATAATGCTTTATCGCTTGATGAAAGTATGAGAATTAATATAATAATACGAATATAAATATATTTCCGCTTACTTTTATGAATTATAATTTATTTGGCATAAGGACGGGTGTGAGTAAAGCGTAAACAATTTTATATAAGATAAATAAGTTGTAATTTAGATATATTATTATGTTTAAATTAACGTATAAACTAAAAAAATAAGCGACCTGAGTGTGCAATACATTTTTTTGTATACATTAAGAACGCAGAGAATCAAGAACTAAGTTAGCATTGAAATCATCTAAGAGCCTCGCGCGTGCCTTCGGGTGACGTCACGCGCGAGTCGTGCTCAGATTGCTTTTTCCCTCGAAGCCTTCGTTTCGGCTTGGCCGCACATGAACGTGCTCAGCGTCCATGCGTTGGTGTAGTAGCCGAAGGCGCGGTCGGGACGCTTCGCCTTGCTCGGCTCTTTCCGAAGATGTCCGAGCATCGCTCGCTCACGGACACACGCTACTACGATGGGTGATGGGCGCGTAAGAGACTAAAGAGGGGGTAACTTTTACGCGCGATCTGGCTGCACTGCGTCCGAGCTCTGAGTACGGACGGCGCGGCTTCGATGCCCGTAGCAACATTTTTTTTTTGTTAAACATATATGAATTAAATATAAAAAATAATGCCTGGACAGGCGAGAAAAGATAAAGCGAGAGTAAGTTAGAAATTTTCTGAATATAAAATGAAGAAAAAAAAGTTGATTCACCGGGGATTGAACCCGGACCCTCAGCATCGTAATCCGTCACGCTACCAACTCAGCCACGACGCTCATTGTCGATAAAGAAACATTTATGATACACCCTTTTCCATTTTGTTTACTGTTGAAAAAAATGCCGAAACGATCGCGGCAAAGGCTCAAGATTTCTTTTTGAACCTTTCACGGTCGTTTCGGCGTTTTATTTTTCAACACGGTTCGTCGTTAATTTTTTTTAACCCGCATTTTCCGCATAAACGGGCAACCGAGAGAAAACAATGATCTCGATACATGTTTTTCACTTTGAAATTCATTTAATGCATATTCCAAACCGCAGTACGGCCACACATATATGTCGAGCTCGATCGGACGGAAAACCTCGCTCCGTTCGCCTGTCGAGCGAGCGAGGGGCAGAAACTTTTCCCCCACCGAGCTACCCATTCGTGTTCACGCTGACTGCGATACCGACTTGAGCGGTGACCACGGACTCGCGCGGCTACAAGGGAATCTGCAACCTCGACAGAGGCGATGATCACGAAATCATACTCCCGAACTCGCCGCCGCGATTTAGCGCCATTTACGAGGCACGCCGAAAAGCAGAGATTAGTAGGGAGATGTACAACGCTCCCCTTTTCGGCGTGCCACGGATATGGCGCTAAATCGCAGCGGCGAGTTCGGAAATATGATTTCGTGTGCATCGCCTCTGTCGAGGTTGCAGATTCCCTTGTAGCCGCGCGAGTCGTGAGCACCGCTCAAGTCGATATCGCAGCAGCGTGCACACGAATGGGTAGCTCGGTGGGGGAAAAGTCTCTGCCCCTCACTCACTCGACAGGCGAACGGAGCGAGGTTTTCCGTCCGATCGAGCTCGACATATGTGTGGCCGTACTGTGGATTGGAATATGCATTAAATGAATTGCAAAGAGAAAAACATGTATCGAGAAAATTGTTTTCTCTCGGTTGGCCGTTTATGCCGAGAATGCGGGTTGAAAAAATTAACGACGAGCCGCGTTGAAAAATAAAACGCCGAAACGACCGTGGAAGGTTCAAAAAGAAATCTCGAGCCTTTGCCGCGGTCATTACGGCGTTTTTTTTTCAACAGTAAACATTATGAATAACCGTGTATCATAAATGTTTTTCTATCCTCAATGAGCGTCGTGGCTGACAAGGGAACAGTACGGCAGTCGGATTTTTGTAATTTTTCGTACTCATGGTACGTGAAGTTCAGAGCTCGAATATTAATATCCCAAAGCAGTTCGACGAAATTTTCGAGAAAATTGACTTTGAAGCTTTCAAGCGCACTCTTATCCCACAAAGATGCACCGATATTCGAACCGGGCTCGTGGCGTACCCGGTAGCGTTCGAGTCTAGTAATCGCGGGATCGCTGGTTCGAGTCTCACTTCGAAATTTTTTTTTTTCATTTTTTTTTTAATTCGCATACCTCCGTCATTTAAATATCCCGATAAATTTTTGTTGTATATAATCACATATTATTATATATAATTAATATAATATATCTATATATGTTTATATATGGACAAAATCCATATATAGTTATTTATGTACAAAATTCATTATAGTTATATATAATTATATATTTTCTCATATATGATCATATATTATTTATATATAACAATAGGTGATTATTTATAAAAAAATAAATAAATAATCCCGGGATAAAAATCATAAAATCTATGCTAATTCACATATATGTAATTATAATTGTCAATGATAAATGCAAGTCTTATTTTTGATTATCTTTTGCTTGAAATTGCGAATAGGCGACGTAAAAATATCCAGTAATAATATTTACATAAACTCCCTTGTAGATTAATAGGAATATAAATAGAAGAATAAATGTTGAAATATGTGAATATAACGCTTGCTTTGGCAACCGTCGATATTGTGAATAACAGTTCTGCGTACATCGTTTGCCTTTGTCCTGATCAACTACCTGCGAAGCGGGCACAGCTGCTTGTGCACAAAAGATTTCTGTACGGTGTGCGAGATGCCGTGAAAATTACTGTTTTCCTTGTTTTTACGATGGTTATCACTCTGGCTCGTGTAACATTACACCCGATGTATAAAACAAACGAATACAGACCGAATAATAAAGTATTCAATTCCTTACCCGACGTTTTTCATTTTCATCCTAAAAATGTTGTTGGTTATAAATATTGATACTTGAAAATGTATGTTTATAATCAAGAGATAATTAAAAATATGACTTGCGTTTTTTCATTAAAAAAAAATGAAAAAAAAAAAAAAAAAAATCGAAGTGAGACTCGAACCAGCGACCCCGCGATTACTAGACTCGAGCGCTACCGGGTACGCCACGAGCCCGGTTCGAATATCGTTGCATCTTTGTGGGATAAGAGTGCGCTCGAAAACTTCAAAGTCAATTTTCTCGAAAATTTTTGAATATGGCGTCGAACTGCTTTGGGATATTAATATTCGAGCTCTGAACTTCGCGTACCATGAGTACGAAAAATTACAAAAATCCGACTGCCGTACTGTCCCCTTGTTAGATGTGACATGACCGCGTAACAGCTGGGACAACGACTGCGCGTATCGTGCGGAGGGCCTCCGCGGCGATGTGCATAACGGCGCCATTTTTTAATATTTTGAACGGAAATTTATTAACGTTATTCTTAAAGCCCTTTCTGACGTTATGTAAAAAAATAAAAATATTCCGGCCCATACTTTCGAGTTCATTATTATTATTTTTTTTTTAATATGCCCATTTTGCGATCGGCCAAGGTGGCCAGACGCCTTTAAAGAATCTCGTACGTGTTAGCGAAAACCGGCAGAACATTTTGAAGCAACTCGTCCACTTCTTTGATGTTCGCTATTTCGGTGTTCGCTATTTTGAACCTTCGCTCGTTTGCCTATCTGAGATCTATACTTTCGAAGTTTGTATCCTCGATATATATGTCTTTTTGCTATAGATGGTATTACCAATATTAGATACTCACGTCTTTCCATTTCGGAGATATGGATGTTCTAGATTTTTTGAATCTGTATTTGTATGACTCAAACCGCAGACAATCTGAATACACGTTCTCGAATAAATAATCCTTTGTAATTATAATTGTAATAGTTATTCAATTTCGTCATCGGCCGAAGGATAACATTTTGAATAATTCGTTCGTTCGTTACTTTGAGTTTATAATTCTGTCATTTCGAAATCTTTGTCGTTCTATATTTGGCCTTTCAAAGTTTTGACCCCCATCCCAATCTGAAATGTGTTTTGAAAATAAAGCCGATCGAGAAAGACTCAAAGTTCTCTTCGAGCCTTTCTCGATCGTTTCGGCACTTTAATTCAACAATTTTTTAAATTAATTTTCTAAGGGAAAAAGTAAAAGCTCATTTCCGTATTGGGGGAAACATTAATTTTTTTGTCATATTTTCCAATACTGTTTGCACCAAAATTTGGAACGCCCGCTCATTTTGAGCAACTTCAACATGCATCGGCGGGGCGAACGACTGCGTGTTCGGTCGCGTCGACGTTACCCGCGGCGTCCTTGCTGCGGCCGCTCCCCTCGTTCGTGCCGCTGTTCTTTCGATGGCCTGCCCTTCTCGCGCCCTTGGGCTCCCTCGGGTGCCTCTTGACGCTGCGGCTGCTGCTGGCGACCACTTTTCTTTTTGTTGCGGCGCCAAAATGTAACTGTACAAAACAAATTATAAACAACTGTTCTTTGTAACTGTACAAAATAAATAATAAAATGTACATCTAAAATACATTACTCACACAAATTAAGAGATTTTAAAAAATTCCGAATTTTTGGCTGATTTTCAACAAGGGATAACTCGGAGAAAAATGGTCGTACAGAAAATTAAAAAAAAGGAAATTATAGCTTCAAGTATCTAGTTTTCAGATCTGGACTGTAATTTTTTTTAGCGTGGGTGGTTTTCTTGTAATCATCCGAAAACCAACGAAATTTTTTTTCCAACTTTCTGCTCGTCTATAAAATGGTCTGTCGACTTCAAATGATTTTTTTTATCATACGACTATAAAAGTCTTTTAGGCAATTTAATCAGCTTTAATTTGACCTTTTAACGAGCTCTGTACGATGATTTGGCGGGGAATAATCGTCGAGGATTTCAATACTTATTTAGCTCTTGATTCTCTGCGTTATTAATGTATACAAAAAAATGTATCGCTTATTTTTTTAGTTTATACGTTAATTTAAATATAATAATAAATCTAAATTACAACTTATTTATCTTCTAAAAAATTGTTTACGCTTTACTCACACCCGTTCTTATGCCAAATCAATTATAATTCATAAAAGTAACCCGAAATATATTTATATTCGTATTATTATATTAATTCTCATACTTTCATCAAGCGATAAAGGATTATCCCCAAAAACAAGCCAATCATCCATCCGGCCGGGAATTGTAAGTACCAGAAAGTGCACATATTCTATAAGCGATGAGATGGTCCCATTGGTAGCGTTCCTGGCTTCGGTCCGCAGGGGCAAATTTATTTTAGTTAAATAGGCAAATTTAGGCAAATATATTTAAATTAAATTTAGTACAAATTTTTCTCCAAATTTTTCATAATTTCTCATATTTTAGTAATATCTGAGATTTTCGGAGAAAAAACGATTCAAAACAGATTCAAGTACTGGTCTATTTCCAAAAAACACATTTTTTTACTTAAAATTCATGATTTCTTATTTCTTTTCCGGAAATTTCCCTTTTTCCTATTACCTCAGTGAACGGCTGCGGAGATATTCGGAGAAAATTTAAAGATGAAAAAAAATGAGATTTTCGTAAAACAACTTGATATTATTTTTTTTCCGGAACTTTTTTCTTTTTCCTATTGAGTGAACGGCTGCGGAGATATTCGGAAAAAAGTTGTAGATAAAAAAAAATAAGATTTTCGTAAAAAAAACTTATTACATTTTTTTATCCTTCATAATTCTGAGAAATAATGAATTTCCGAAATTTTTGCAAACATTATTTTCCTTAAGGGGCAACACCACTGTAACGGCCTCCCACGAAGCGTTTGAGACAAATAATACTTGGGGTAATTATTAAGGAAATATTGAAGTATGTTGCAAAAAAAATTTATGGGAAAAAATTACAAAATGGCGACACTGCAGCAAATTCTTCCGAGGCATGTTGAACTTAAGGTGCTCTATGGCACGCAGTATAACTTGTGCCAATTTTGATCTGGACAAAATAATTTTTTTTTTAATTAAATCTCAATGAGTGTCGCTAGTGAACCACGTAGAGGATTTTGGAAATATTGATTTTTGAGTAATTGCCGAGTATTGGACTAAAAATGTTCAATTTTTTTTATGACAGTTATTTTAAAATAAATATTGTTTAAATTAACTTATCGAAAATCCCCTACGGGGTTCAGTAGCTACACTCATTTAGACTTAATAAAACAAAATTCTTTTTTTTAAGATTAAAATTGGCACAGTTATACTCCGTGCCGCAGAGGTTCGACGTACTTCGGAAGGATTGCTGCAGTGTCGCCATTTTGTAATATTTTAGGATAAAAATTCATAGCCATATATTTAAATATATGCTCAATAAATACCGCAAGTATTGTTTGTTTATCACATTTTCTTCCGCCAAAAAACATACAAAAAAATACGCTTCCTGTAAGGCCGTTACAGTGGTCTTTCCCCTTTGAAGTCTTCATATAATTTCCAAGATTTTCCCGTGATCGTGATTAAAATGATGAAATGTTCGGAAAAATTCGAAAAAAAATTCGGAGAAACTCGGATGTTTGCGTAAAAATAATCGTCCGCAAAACTCCGAATTCTTCATATTTGTTCCAATTCATAGAAAAAATCAGAAAAGTTTTCCGGAAAAAATCGGAGTTTTTCGGAAAAAAATTTGCACTAGGGGCGCGGGATCGTACCCTGCGCTCAGTGCTTTTTTTTAAATTATTATTACTATTAATTCTTATTTGATTAGTTATTTTTATTGGTTATAATTATTATTTTAATTAGTTATCTTTTAGCGCGAACGGGTGTGAGTAAAGCGCAAACAATTTTTTAGAAGATGAATAAGTTGTAATTTGGATTTATTATTGTATTTAAATTAACGTACAAACTAATAAAATAAGCGGTCAGAGTGCGCGATAAATTTGTCGACACTAAAAGATAACTAATTAAAATAATAATGATAACTAATAAAAAAAACTAATCAAATAAGAATTAATAGTAATAATAATTTTTAAAAAAGCACTGAGCGCGGGGAACGATCCCGCGCCCCTAGTCCAAATATTTTCCGAAAAACTCCGTTTTTTTCCGAAAAATTTTTCAGACTTTTTCCGAATTTTTCCATGAATTGGAACAAATATAAAAAATTCGGAGTTTTGCGGACAATTATTTTTACGCAAACATCCGACTTTCTCCGAATTTCTCCGAATATTTCATTATTTTAATTACGATCACAGGAAAATCTCGGAAATTATATGAAGACTTTAAGGGTTTTGTTGGTAAGGCCGTTACAGGGTTACTTGTAAGGCCGTTACAGGGTTACACCACTGTAACGGCCTTACAAGAAGCGGATTTTTTGAAATTTTTTTTTTTTGGCGGAAGAAAATGTGATCAACAAATAATACTTGCCGTATTTATTGATCATATATTTAAGTATATTGCTAGAAATTTTTATCCGAAAATATTACAAAATGGCGACACTGCAGCAATTCTTCCGAAGCATGTCGAACCTCTGCGGCACGCAGTATAACTGCCAATTTTAATTAAAAAAAAGAATTTTGCCTTATTAAGTCTACATGAACATTTTTAGTCAAATACTCGGCAATTATTCAAAAATCAATATTTCTAAAATCTCCTACGTAGTTCACTAGCTACACTCATCTAAATTTAATTTTAAAAAATTATTTTGTCCAGATTAAAATTGGCACAAGTTATACTACGTGCCGTAGAGCACCTTAAGTTCAACATGCCTCGGAAGAATTTTCTGCAGTGTCGCCATTTTGTAATATTTTCCCATAAAATTTTTTTGCAATATACTTCAATATATGCTTAATAATTACCCCAAGTATTATTTGTCTGAAACGCTTCGTGGCAGGCCGTTACAGTGGTGTTACCCCTTAAGGAAAATGTTTGCAAAAATTTCGGAAATTCATTATTTCTCAGAATTATGAGGGATAAAAAAATGTAATAAGTTTTTTTTACGAAAATCTTTTTTTTTCATCTACAACTTTTCTCCGGATATCTCCGCAGCCGTTCACTCAATAGGAAAAAGAAAAAGTTCCGGGAAAAAAAATGAGAAATCATGAATTTTCAGTAAAAAAAAATGAGTTTTTGGGAAATAGACCAGTACTTGAATCTGTTTTAAATCACTTTTTCCCCGAAAATCTCAAATGTGACTAAAATATAAGAAATTATGAAAAATTTGGAGAAAAATTTGCACTGGGGGCCCCTGCGGACCGAAGCCAGGAACGCTACCACCGGGACCGTCTCATCGCTTGTAGAATACGTGCACTTTCTGGTACTTACGATTCGCGGCCGGATGGATGATTGGTTTGTTTTTGGGGATAATGCTTTATCGCTTGATGAAAGTATGAGAATTAATATAATAATACGAATATCAATATATTTCCGCTTACTTTTATGAATTATAATTTATTTGGCATGAGGACGGATGTAAGTAAAGCGTAAACAATTTTATATAAGATAAATAAGTTGTGATTTAGATTTATTATTATATTTAAATTAACGTATAAACTAAAAAAATAAGCGACACATTTTTTTGTATACATTAATAACGCAGAGAATCAAGAGTTAAATAAGCATTGAAATCATCTCAAAGTCTCGCGCGTGCCGATGGGTGACGTCACGCGCTAGTCGTGCTCAGATTGCTTTTTCCCTCGAAGCCTTCGTTTCGGCTTGGCCACACATGAACGCGTTCAGCGTCCATGCATTGGTGTAGCTGCCGAAGGCGCGTTGGGACACTTCGACCATGCTCGGCGCTTTCCGAAGATGTCCGAGCATCGCTCGCTCACCGACACGCGCTACTATAATTATGTATGGGCGCGTAAGAGACTAAAGAGGGGGTAACTTTTACGCGCGATCTGGCTGCACTAGAGCGAGGGGCAGAGACTTTTCCCCCACCGAGCTACCCATTTGTGTGCACGCTGACTGCGATATCGACTTGAGCGGTGCTCACGACTCGCACTACCCAGCTAACCACGTGCCGTAAATGTACCCCTCATGTGGAGTGCGCCGTACCGGTACTGTTGCCACCTCGTACGTGCGTACGGCACTGGTACATTACCGGTACGCCGTACGGTACGCTGTATCGCCAATGTACTAGTACAGTACCGGTACAGTATCACCACCGTGGAGCCACCGTAGACTGCAGTACGGTGTAACTCCACGGTAGCGATACCCTGGAGGTACGAGTACGCTGGTATCCCGTAGCCGTACATTATCGGTACTGTAGGGTACGGCGTACTCCACATTTGCGGTACGCTGTACTAATGGTACGCTTGGTTAACTGGGTACTACAAGGGAATCTGCAACCTCGACAGAGGCGATGCACACAAAATCATATTCCCAAACTCGCCACCGCGATTTAGCGCCGTTTCCGAGGCACGCCGAAAAGGGGAGCGTTGTACATCTCCCTACTAATCTCTGAGCAAACCCATTCGTGTTCACGCTGACTGCGATACCGACTTGAGCGGTGATCACGGACTCGCGCGGCTACAAGGGAATCTGCAACCTCGACAGAGGCGATGATCACGAAATTATATTCTCGAACTCGCCGCCGCGATCATGGGTGGCTAGAGTGGGAGGAGGCCGATCTGTGCATTTCAAAGTGCCTACAAAAATGTGGTCAGACCGGGATGGCGCCACTATCTCTGAAACCGTGGTATCGACAGAGATTAGTAGGGAGATGTACAACGCTCCCCTTTTCGGCGTGCCTCGGAAACGGCGCTAAATCGCGGCGGCGAGTTCGGGAATATGATTTTGTGTGCATCGCCTCTGTCGAGGTTGCAGATTCCCTTGTAGCCGTGCGAGTCGTGAGCACCGCTCAAGTCGATATCGCAGTCAGCGTGCACACGAATGGGTAGCTCGGTGGGGGAAAAGTCTCTGCCCCTCGCTCTAGTGCAGCCTGATCGCGCGTAAAAGTTACCCCCTCTCTAGTCTCTTACGCGCCCACCGCATAATCATAGTGCGCGTGTCCGTGAGCGAGCGATGCTCGGACATCTTCGGAAAGAGCCGAGCATGGCGAAGTGTCCCAACGCGCCTTCGGCACCTACACCAATACATGGACGCTGAACACGTTCATGTGCGGCCAAGCCGAAACGCAGGCTTCGAGGGAAAAAGCAATCTGAGCACGACTCGCGCGTGACGTCACCCATCGGCACACGCGAGACTTTTAGATGATTTCAATGCTTATTTAACTCTTGATTCTCTGCGTTATTAATGTATACAAAAAAATGTGTCGCTTATTTTTTTAGTTTATACGTTAATTTAAATATAATAATAAATCTAAATCACAACTTATTTATCTTATATAAAATTGTTTACGCTTTACTTACATCCGTCCTCATGCCAAATAAATTATAATTAATAAAAGTAAGCGGAAATATATTGATATTCGTATTATTATATTAATTCTCATACTTTCATCAAGCGATAAAGCATTATCCCCAAAAACAAACCAATCACCCATCCGGCCGCGAATCGTAAGTACCAGAAAGTGCACGTATTCTACAAGCGATGAGACGGTCCCGTTGGTAGCGTTCCTGGCTTCGGTCCGCAAGGGCCCCCAGTGCAAATTTTTCTCCAAATTTTTCATAATTTCTTATATTTTAGTCACATTTGAGATTTTCGGAGAAAAAGTGATTTAAAACAGATTCAAGTACTGGTCTATTTCCCAAAAACTCATTTTTTTTACTGAAAATTCATGATTTCTCATTTTTTCCCGGAAATTTCTCTTTTTCCTATGACCTGAGTGAACGGCTGCGGAGATATTCGGAGAAAAGTTAAAGATGAAAAGAAAATGAGATTTTCGTTAAAAAAACTTTTTATTGTTATTTTTTTCCGGAAATTTCCCTTTTTCCTATTACCTGAGTGAACGGCTGCGGAGAAAAGTTGTAGATGAAAAAAAAAGATTTTCGTAAAAAAAACTTATTACATTTTTTTATCCCTCATAATTCTGAGAAATAATGAATTTCCGAAATTTTTGCAAACATTATTTTCCTTAAGGGGTAACACCACTGTAACGGCCTGCCACGAAGCGTTTCAGACAAATAATACTTGGGGTAATTATTAAGCAGATGTATGTAATGTTTGGGTTATTAAGCATATATTGAAGTATATTGCGAAAACATTTTATGGGAAAATATTACAAAATGGCGACACTGCAGAAAATTCTTCCGAGGCATGTTGAACTTAAGGTGCTCTACGGCACGTAGTATAACTTGTGCCAATTTTAATCTGGACAAAATAATTTTTTTACATTAAATCTAGATGAGTGTAGCTAGTGAACTACGTAGGAGATTTTAGAAATATTGATTTTTGAACAATTGCCAAGTATTTGACTAAAAATGTTCATTTAGACTTAATAAGGCAAAATTCTTTTTTTTATTAAAATTGGCACAGTTATACTGCGTGCCGCAGAGGTTCGACATGCTTCGGAAGAATTGCTGCAGTGTCGCCATTTTGTAATATTTTCGGATAAAAATTTCTAGCAATATACTTAAATATATGATCAATAAATACCGCAAGTGTTATTTATTGATCACATTTTCTTCCGCCAAAAAAAAATTTCAAAAAATCCGCTTCTTGTAAGGACGTTACAGTGGTGCAACCCCTTAAAGTCTTCATATAATTTCCGAGATTTTCCCGTGATCGTAATTAAAATAATGAAATATTCGGAGAAATTCGGAGAAACTCGGATGTTTGCGTAAAAATAATTGTTCGCAAAACTCCGAATTTTTCATATTTGTTCCAATTCATAGAAAAATTCGGAAAAAGTCTGAAAAATTTTTCGGAAAAAAACGGAGTTTTTCAGAAAATATTTGCACTAGGGGTGCGGGATCGTTCCCCGCGCTCAGTGCTTTTTTAAAAATTATTATTACTATTAATTCTTATTTGATTAGTTATTTTTATTAGTTATCATTATTATTTTAATTAGTTATCTTTTAGTGTTGACAAATTTATCGCGCACTCTGACCGCTTATTTTATTAGTTTGTACGTTAATTTAAATACAATAATAAATCCAAATTACAACTTATTCATCTTCTAAAAAATTGTTTACGCTTTACTCACACCCGTTCGCGCTAAAAGATAACTAATTAAAATAATAATGATAACTAATAAAAATAACTAATCAAATGAGAATTAATAGTAATCATAATTTTAAAAAAAGCACTGAGCGCGGGGTACAATCCCGCGTCCCTAGTGCACATTTTTTTCCGAAAAACTCCGATTTTTTCCGGAAAATTTTTCCGATTTTTTCTGTGAATTGGAACAAATATGAAGAATTCGGAGTTTTGCGGACGATTATTTTTACGCAAACATCCGAGTTTCTCCGAATTTTTTTTCGCATTTTTCCGAATATTTCATCATTTTAATCACGATCACGGGAAAATCTTGGAAATTATTTCAAGGGAAATTATTTCACTTAAGACTTCAAAGGGGAAAGACCACTGTAACGGCCTTACAGGAAGCGTATTTTTTTGTATGTTTTTTGGCGGAAGAAAATGTGATAAACAAACAATACTTGCGGTATTTATTGAGCATATATTTAAATATATGGCTATGAATTTTTATCCGAAAATATTACAAAATGGCGACACTGCAGCAATTCTTCCGAAGTATGTCGAACCTCTGCGGTACGGAGTATAACTGTGCCAATTTTAATCTAAAAAAAAGAATTTTGTTTTATTAAGTCTAAATGAGTGTAGCTACTGAACCCCGTAGGGGATTTTCGATAAGTTAATTTAAACAATATTTATTTAAAAATAACTGTCTTAAAAAAAAATTGAACATTTTTAGTCCAATACTCGGCAATTACTCAAAAATCAATATTTCCAAAATCCTCTACGTGGTTCACTAGCTACACTCATTGAGATTTTATTAAAAAAAAATTATTTTGTCCAGATCAAAATTGGCACAAGTTATACTGCGTGCCGTAGAGCACCTTAAGTTCAATATGCCTCGGAAGAATTTGCTGCAGTGCCGCCATTTTGTAATATTTTCCCATAAATTTTTTCTGCAACATACTTCAATATATGCTTAATAATTACCCCAAGTATTATTTGTCTTAAACGCTTCGTGGGAGGCCGTTACAGTGGTGTTGCCCCTTAAGGAAAATAATGTTTGCAAAAATTTCGGAAGTTCATTATTTCTCAGAATTATGAGGGATAAAAAAATGTAATAAGTTTTTTTTACGAAAATCTTTTTTTTTTCATCTACAACTTTTCTCCGAATATCTCCGCAGCCGTTCACTCAATAGGAAAAAGAAAAAGTTCCGGAAAAAAAATAATATCAAGTTTTTTTTACGAAAATCTCATTTTCTTTCATCTTTAAATTTTCTCCGAATATCTCCGCAGCCGTTCACTCAGGTAATAGGAAAAAGGGAAATTTCCGGAAAACAATAATAATAATAAAAAGTGTTTTTAACGAAAATCTCATTTCTTTTCATCTTTAACTTTTCTCCGAATATCTCCGCAGCCGTTCACTCAGGTCATAGGAAAAAGAGAAATTTCCGGGAAAAAAATAAGAAATCATGAATTTTAAGTAAAAAAAATGTGTTTTTTGAAAATAGACCAGTACTTGAATCTGTTTTGAATCGTTTTTTCTCCGAAAATCTCAGATATTACTAAAATATGAGAAATTATGAAAAATTTGGAGAAAAATTTGTACTAAATTGAATTTAAATATATTTGCCTAAATTTGCCTATTTAACTAATATAAATTTGCCCCTGCGGACCGAAGCCAGGAACGCTACCAACGGGACCATCTCATCGCTTATAGAATATGTGCACTTTCTGGTACTTACAATTCCCGACCGGATGGATGATTGGCTTGTTTTTGGGGATAATGCTTTATTGCTTGATGAAAGTATGAGAATTAATATAATAATACGAATATAAATATATTTCGGCTTACTTTTATGAATTATAATTGATTTGGCATAAGAACGGCTGTGAGTAAAGCGTAAACAATTTTTTAGAAGATAAATAAGTTGTAATTTAGATTTATTATTATATTTAAATTAACGTATAAACTAAAAAAATAAGCGATACATTTTTTTGTATACATTAATAACGCAGAGAATCAAGAGCTAAATAAGCATTGAAATCCTCGACGATTACTCCGCGCCAAATCATCGTACAGAGCTCGTTAAAAGGTCAAATTAAAGCTGATTAAATTGCCTAAAATACTTTTATAGTCGTATGATAAAAAAAATCATTTGAAGTCGACAGACCATTTTAAAGACGAGCAAAAATTTGGAAAAAAAATTTCGTTGGTTTTCGGATGATTACAAGGAAACCACCCACGCTAAAAAAATTTACAGTCCAGATCTGAAAACTAGATACTTAAAGCTATAATTTCCTTTTTTTTTAAATTTTCTGTACGACCATTTTTCTCCGAGTTATCCCTTGTTGAAAATCAGCCAAAAATTCGGAATTTTTTAAAATCTCTTAAATTGTGTGAGTAATGTATTTTAGGTGTACATTTTATTATTTATTTTGTACAGTTACAAAGAACAGTTGTTTATAATTTGTTTTGTACAGTTACATTTTGGCGCCGCAACAAAAAGAAAAGTGGTCGCCAGCCGCAGCCGCAGCGTCAAGAGGCACCCGAGGGAGCCCAAGGGCGCGAGAAGGGCAGGCCATCGAAAGAACAGCGGCACGAACGAGGGGAGCGGCCGCAGCAAGGACGCCGCGGGTAACTTCGACGCGACCGAACACGCAGTCGTTCGCCCTGCCGGATGCATGTTGAAGTTGCTCAAAATGAGCGGGCGTTCCAAATTTTGGTGCAAACAGTATTGGAAAATATGACAAAAAAATTAATGTTTCCCCTAATACGGAAATGAGTTTTTACGTTTTCCCTTAGAAAATTAATTTAAAAAATTGTTGAATTAAAGTGCCGAAACGATCGAGAAAGGCTCGAAGAGAACTTTGAGTCTTTTTCGATCGGCTTTATTTTCAAAACACATTTCACATTGGGATGGGGGTCAAAACTTTGAAAGGCCAAATATAGAACGACAAAGATTTCGAAATGACAGAATTATAAACTCAAAGTAACGAACTGTAAATTATTCAAAATTTTATCCTTCGGCCGATGACGAAATTGAATAACTATTACAATTATAAATACAAAGGATTATTTATTCGAGAACGTGTATTCAGATTGTCTGCAGTTTGAGTCATACATATACAGATTCAAAAAATCTAGAACATCCATATCTCCGAAATGGAAAGACGTGAGTATCTAATATTGGTAATACCATCTATAGCAAAAAGACATATATATCGAGGATACAAACTTCGAAAGTATAGATCTCAGATAGGCAAACGAGCGAAGGTCCAAAATAGCGAACACCGAAATAGCGAACATCAAAGAAGTGGACGAGTTGCTTCAAAATGTTCTGCCGGTTTTCGCTAACACGTACGAGATTCTTTAAAGGCGTCTGGTCACCTTGGCCGATCGCAAAATGGGCATATTAAAAAAAATAATAATGAACTCGAAAGTATGGGCCGGAATATTTTTATTTTTTTTTTTATAACGTCAGAAAGGGCTTTAAGAATACCGTTAATAAATTTCCGTTCAAAATATTAAAAAATGGCGCCGTTATGCACATCGCCGCGTAGGCCCTCCGCACGATACGCGGTCATGTCACATCTGAAAAAAAATCAGCTCATTTGTGAGTAGTGTCGCTACAATGTAGCGTAGCGGTTTTTTTTCGACCATTAGAAAAATTATGGTGAGCCATAATTTCGGTGAAAAGTACACATTTTTTTCTTCGGCTAACCATATTTTTTTTTGGTACAATGTAGCGTCGCGGTTTTTTTTCGACCATTAAAAAAATTATGGTGAGCCATAATTTCGGTAAAAAATACAAATTTTTTTTTTCGGGTCGCCATAATTTTTTTAATGGTCGAAAAAAAAACCGCTACGCTACATTGTAGCGACACTACTCACGGATGAGCGGATTTTCTTTTGCAGATGTGACATGACCGGGTAACAGCTGGGACAACGACCGCGCGTATCGTGCGGAGGGCCTCCGCGGCAATGTGCATACCGGGGTAATTTTTTAATATTTTGAACGGAAATTTATTAACGTTATTCTTAAAGCCCTTTCTGACGTTGTGTAAAAGAATAAAAATATTCCGGCCCATACTTTCGAGTTTATTATTTTTTCTTAAATATACCCATTTTTCGATCGGCCAAGGTGGCCAAACGCCTTAAAGTCTTTAAGAGGGGATATACATTTACAACGATAAAAAAATCAATTTCTTTTCTTTAAGGGATAACACCACTCTAGGAATTTGGAAAAATCGTTTTCATTTGTCTTCAATAATACTTTGGGGTCATAAAAACAATATGCAATTGGTATGCAGCGAATTTTTTTTTAAAGTGTGTATACGTAAGGCAGGTTTGCAATCACAAGAGCCCCGCGGTTGATATGTCAGCGTGCGGGCTCTGAGTGCAGACGACGCGGGTTCGATCCCCGTAGCCAATGTCTTTTTTAAAATTAAACATATATGAATTAAATATCATAAATAATGCCTGGACAGGTGAGAATAGTTAAAGCGAGAGTACGTTCGAAATTTTTTTAATATAAAATGAAGAAAAAGAATAGATTAAAAAAAGTCGATTAACCAGGGATCGAACCCGGACCGCAAGCATCGTCAATCCGTCACGCTGTCAACTCAGCCACGACGCTCATTGAGGATAAAAAAACATTTATGATACACGGTTATTCATAATGTTTACTGTTGAAAAAAAACGCCGTAATGACCGCGGCAAAGGCTCAAGATTTCTTTTTGAACCTTCCGCGGTCGTTTCGGCGTTTTAGTTTTCAACGCGGTTCGTCGTTAATTTTTTCAACCCGCATTCTCGGCATAAACGGCCAACCGAGAGAAAACAATTTTCTCGATACATGTTTTTCTCTTTGCAATTCATTTAATGCATATTCCAATCCACAGTACGGCCACACATATGTCGAGCTCGATCGAACGGAAAACCTCGCTCCGTTCGCCTGTCGAGTGAGTGAGGGGCAGAGACTTTTCCCCCGCCGAGCTACCCATTCGTGTGCACGCTAACTGCGATATCGACTTGAGCGGTGCTCACGACTCGCGCGGCTACAAGGGAATCTGCAACCTCGACAGAGGCGATGCACACGAAATCATATTTCCGAACTCGCCGCCGCGATTTACCGCCATTTCCGTGGCACGCCGAAAAGGGGAGCGTTGTACATCTCCCTACTAATCTCTGGTATCGATGTCGTGTAAGAGAGATGGAAGAGGATCGAATACGCATCCCAGCAAGCAGTGCAGCGAGATCGCGCGCAAAAGTTACTCCCTCTCTAGTCTCTTGCGCGCCCATCACACAATCATAGTAGTGCGTGTCCGTGAGCGAGCGACGCTCGGACGTCTTCGGAAAGAGCCGAGCGCCATCGAAGTTTCCCGACCGCGCCTTCGGCAGCTACACCAATCCATGGACGCTGAGCACGTTCATGTGCGGCCAAGCCGAAACGAAGGCTTCGAGGGAAAAAGCAATCTGAGCACGACTCGCGCGTGACGTCACCCGACGGCACGAGCGAGGCTTTTAGATGATTTCAATGCTTATTTAGCTCTTGATTCTCTGCGTTATTAATGTATGCAAAAAAATGTATCGCACACTCTGATCGCTTATTTTTTTAGTTTATCCGTTAATTTAAATATAATAATAAATCTAAATCACAACTTATTTATCTTCTAAAATATTGTTTACGCTTTACTCACACCCGTCCTTACGCCAAATCAATTATAATTCATAAAAGTAAGCGGAAATATATTTATATTCGTATTATTATATTAATTCTCATAGCTCTCATATGAAAACTCTCATATGAAAACACACAAAAAAAACTTTAAAACCTTAGATTTCAACGAACCAAGAACATACATCTTCACATTTTCAATCATGACGAATTTTTAAGAACAATATCATCACAAACACATCTGAACCAAAACAATATACATCACCTAAATTATCAAAACATAAATCAAACAACACAAAATCGCAACATCTAATACTCAACTCTTACTAATAGACAACAGGACACAAATAATCTTTCCACTGATCCTCTGAATAATATAAATTCGACAATCACATTAAATAAAACGAAAGAATGGCTTATAAATCTCTCCAACATTGATATTCCGCTACACATTTCCACATTTTTGTCTCTAGGTGAAAAGTTTTGTTTTCCTTACCTCAAACTCTCCAACATAAAAACTCATATCAACAAATCGATCTCCGAACTTGAGTCCAAATTAGATTTTTTACTCGACAAACCTAGACAAATCGAAATTAGAACCAGATTCACTAAAATCTTAAACAAAATAAATATTCCAACATCATTTTCCAACACTAATCAAATTATAAAACACACGTCCTCATTCTTAAAAAAACAACCCTCAACTTTTAGTTACACGAGCTGACAAAGGAAATTCAACAGTCATTCTTAACAAATCAGATTACATTACAAAAACTCATAATTTACTCGCAGATTCCTCAACTTACAAATTAACAAATAGAAATCCCATCAACACTCTACAAAAAGTCAATAACAATATTCTCTCCAGATGGAAAACCCTAAAATTCATTGATGAAACAAAATACAAATACTCAAAAGCTGAAAATTGCAACCTATCTCGTCTTTATTGTCTGCCAAAAATTCATAAAAATAATTATCCACTTCGTCCAATAGTATCATCAATAAATAGTCCAACACATAAACTAGCTGAATTTATACAATCTAAACTTTCTAAATTAATCAATACGACTAATTCACACGTCAAAGATTGTTTCGATCTAAAACATTCACTTTCTAACATCTCAATTCCACTCAACTACAAATTGGTCTCGTTTGATGTTGTTTCTCTCTATACCAACATCCCATTACAACTTGTTATTCAAAGCCTTCAAAGAAGATCAAATCTATTTTCAAAAACATTTCCTTTAAACGAAATAATTAAAGCCATAGAATACATCATGTTCTCAACTTTCTTTACATTTCAAAATAAAATTTACCAACAAATCTCAGGGTTACCAATGGGCTCACCTCTGGCTCCAATATTATCTAACATCTTCATGATTGATCTTCAAACAAATTGTCTGGAAAAATTAAAGTTTTCGTTACCCCTATATAAAAGATATGTTGATGATATTATTATTGCTCTACCAACAGACAAAATTGAATCCACCAAAAAGATTTTTAACTCATATAACTCAAAATTACAATTTACATCAGAAAATGAAGTAGATAAAAAATCCCGTTCCTTGATATACTTTTAATCCATAAAAAAAATTCAATTATCACAAATTGGTATAGGAAACCAACCTGGTCAGGCAGATTCATAAATTTCTTTTCACACCACTCACTTTCCCAAAAAAGCCATAATTTACATGCTAGTTGACAGAGCAATTAAATTATCTCATCCTTCATTTCACAAAGAAAACCTCAAACTTATTAGTAACACGATGACACAAAATTGCTATCCGATCTCTTTCACAGAAAAAGTAATAAAACATCGGCTTTCCACAATCAACATTCAAAAAAAGAATAACAACAATTTTGATTCTTCCAGACTAATAAATGTTCCTTACACAAAAAACATTCATCATCAACCAATGCATCTTTTCCAACAATACAACATAACATTAGTCACAAACGATAAACACAACATTTCATCGATTACTGGCTCCACCAAAGACAAAATAAATAACACCCAAACGTCCAACATAGTTTACAAAATCGATTGTAAGGATTGCAATGCCACATACATCGGCCAAACCAAAAGATACCTTGAAACCAGAATAAAAGAACATAAAAATAGCCTAAAACATACTACCACAAAACACACAGCCTTAGCACAACATGCAATAGAACAAAAACATGACTTTCAATTCGGCAATGTAAAAATTTTAAACAATGAAAATTGGCTCAAAAAACACTAATCTTAGAAATGATCCAAATTAAGGCACACTCCAACGCCATAAATTTTAGAACTGACATACAAAAACTAACCTCGATCTATAACTCTATTATATAACTATTAAAATATTTTACAATACTTTACTTGACATTACAATTTTTAAATTATTGACACTATAATTTAATTTTAAATACTCTTAACATGACGCACCAATTTCATTTCTCTTGACACGTCACTGCCTAAAGGATCTTTCTCCCCGGATTCGCAAAATAAAGACTCTAATAAGCTTCACGAAATTAAGACACCACTCAGTTTCTCTCGTACTCTCCGTGATCACACAACTCAATATGTAACTGAGAAATGTAAATTTCGAGTTTTTGTTTATTTTGGAAGAAAATTTTTAAAATCTTAAACTCAATAGGTAATCATCACAGTCATTTGATACTTTAGTAAAATTTCTTTTAAATCAATCACGTACATTAAATTTTCACAAATAAAACACAAAACTTTCTTATAATTATTAATCCCTTACAGATGATAAAAATCGCTAAAAAACGATAAATTCTTCCATCTATTGAGTATACTCCAGCAAAACAGTATTTACTTCCATAAATACTGTCTTTTGAAATAACCTTCCAAATATAAGCAAAAGCTAGAAACCTCAACAACATCGAGGTTAGTCGTTTCTCATATTTCATTTCTTTATAACTCCATAGTATAATAAACCACACTCTCAGACATCACTCATTTCAAACACCGATGAATAAGAAGAATTAACGCAATACAAGAACTTATGCGTATCAAATCAATATAGTTATAACCAAAACAGAAATAACATAACAGTTATACAAAACGACACAACAATTTTATAACACAATCATAATATAAAACATTCGTGTATTTAATTCCTTCAAACTTGATTTGTAAGATTTGTGTATTAAAATGTATAGAGAAAAATATAATTTCTGGAGAGGACCCGAACCAAAGGGTCGAAACGTAAGAAAGCATCATTTATTTCCATCGCTGACCTTGGAAAACCTCTATTGGCCGGACTGAAGCCGAATCTTCAACTAGCAACTTGTCATCAACACGGCCGTACACATCTTTGACTCATTAATTCTCATACTTTCATCAAGCGATAAAGCATTATCCCCAAAAACAACCAATCATCCATCCGGCCGCGAATCGTTAGTACCAGAAAGTGCACATATTCTACAAGCGATTTTCCAGACAATTTGTTTGAAGATCAATCATAACGATGTTAGATAGTATTGGAGCCAGAGGTGAGCCCATTGGTAACCCTGAGATTTGTTGGTAAATTTTATTTTGAAATATAAAGAAAGTTGAGAACATGATGTATTCTATGGCTTTAATTATTTCGTTTAAAGGAAATGTTTTTGAAAATAGATTTGATCTTCTTTGAAGGCTTTGAGTAACAAGTTGTAATGGGATGTTGGTATAGAGAGAAACAACATCGAACGAGACCAATTTGTAGTTGAGTGGAATTGAGATGTTAGAATGTGAATGTTTTAGGTGGAAACTATTTTTGACGTGTGAATTAGTCGTATTGATTAATTTAGAAAGTTTAGATTGTATACATTCAGCTAGTTTATGTGTTGGACTATTTATTAATGATACTATTGGACGAAGTGGATAATTATTTTTATGAATTTTTGGTAGACAATAAAGACGAGATAGGTTGCAATTTTCTGCTTTTGAGTATTTGTATTTTGTTTCATCAATGAATTTTAGGGTTTTCCATCTGGAGAGAATATTGTTAATGCCTTTTTGTAGAGTGTTGATGGGATTTCTATTTGTTAATTTGTAAGTTGAGGAATCTGCGAGTAAATTATGAGTTTTTGTAATGTAATCTGATTTGTTAAGAATGACTGTTGAATTTCCTTTGTCAGCTCGTGTAACTAAAAGTTGAGGTTTGTTTTTTAAGAATGAGGACGTGTGTTTTATAATTTGATTAGTGTTGGAAAATGATGTTGGAATATTTATTTTGTTTAAGATTTTAGTGAATCTGGTTCTAATTTCGATTTGTCTAGGTTTGTCGAGTAAAAAAATCTAATTTGGACTCAAGTTCGGAGATCGATTTGTGGATATGAGTTTTTATGTTTGAGAGTTTGAGGTAAGGAAAACAAAACTTTTCACCTAGAGACAAGAATGTGGAAATGTGTAGCGGAATATCAATGTTGGAGAGATTTATAAGCCATTCTTTCGTTTTATTTAATGTGATTGTCGAATTTATATTATTCAGAGGATCAGTGGAAAGATTATTATTTGTGTCCTGTTGTCTATTAGTAAGAGTTGAGTATAATATGTTGTGATTTTGTGTTGTTTGATTTATGTTTTGATAATTTAGGTGATGTATATTGTTTTGGTTCAGATGTGTTTGTGATGATATTGTTATTAAAAATTCGTCATGATTGAAAATGTGAAGATGTATGTTCTTGGTTCGTTGAAATCTAAGGTTTTGAAGTTTTTTTTTTGTGTTTTTCATATGAGAGTTTTCATATGAGAGCTATGAGAATTAATATAATAATACGAATATAAATATATTTCCGCTTACTTTTATGAATTATAATTGATTTGGCGTAAGGACAGGTGTGAGTAAAGCGTAAACAATATTTTAGAAGATAAATAAGTTGTAATTTAGATTTATTATTATATTTAAATTAACGGATAAACTAAAAAAATAAGCGATCAGAGTGTGCGATACATTTTTTTGTATACATTAATAACGCAGAGAATCAAGAGCTAAATAAGCATTGAAATCATCTAAAAGCTTCGCTCGTGCCGTCGGGTGACGTCACGCGCGAGTCGTGCTCAGATTGCTTTTTCCCTCGAAGCCTTCGTTTCGGCTTGGCCGCACATGAACGTGCTCTGCGTCCATGTATTGGTGTAGCTGCCGAAGGCGCGGTCGGGAAACTTCGATGGCGCTCGGCTCTTTCCGAAGACGTCCGAGCGTCGCTCGCTCACGGACACGCGCTACTATGATTGTGTGATGGGCGCGCAAGAGACTAGCGAGGGGGTAACTTTTGCGCGCGATCTGGCTGCACTGCAACTCACTTCTCATTATTTACTTGTTCCGTCTCTGTCACAACCAGCTCGTGTCTCGAGATTTTAGAGATAGTGGCACCATCCCGGTAGGACCACATTTTTGTAGCCACTTTTTTCAAGTCTCTCCATAAGAGATCGGACTCCTCCCACTCTAGCCTCCCTGGAGCGACGCTCGGACATCTTCGGAAAGAGCCGAGCGCGCCGAAGTTTCCCGACCGCTCCTTCGGCAGCTACACCAATGCATGGACGCCGAGCTCGTTCATGTGCGGCCAAGCCAAAACGAAGGCTTCAAGGGAAAAAGCAATGTGAGCACGACTCGCGCGTGACGTCACCCGACGGAACGCGCGAGGCTTTTAAATGATTTCAATGCTTATTTAGCTCTTGATTCTCTGCGTTATCAATGTATACAAAAAAATGTATCGCGCACTCTGATCGCTTATTTTTTTAGTTTATACGTTAATTTAAATATAATTATGAATCCAAATTACAACTTATTTATCTTCTAAAAAATTGTTTACGCTTTACTCACACCCGTCCTTATGCCAAATGAATTATAATTAACCCTCATCAGATAAGGGTGTTTTCGACCGCCGTTAAGGATAATGGTGGGTCACTCGTGCTTTCCGATAATTTTGCAATACTTAAAGTGCTGCAAAAAATCTGGAAAAATTCATGGACCTTGTTGAGACCCTTTACTCGATAATTATAATTTATCCGACCAGAAAAAATTAATTTTTAATAACAATTTCATGCAAAATCCGGAGGCATGCAAGCATTTTTCAGGGTATTGTTCAAGTCACGAGTGACCCACCTTTATCCGATGAGGGTTAATAAAAGTAAGCGGAAATATATTTATATTCGTATTATTATATTAATTCTCATAGTTTCATCAAGCGATAAAGCATTATCCCCAAAAGCAAGCCAATCAACCATCCGGCCGCGAATCGTCAGTACCAGAAAGTGCATATTCTACAAGCGATGGGATGGTCCCGTTGGTAGCGTTCCTGGCTTCGGTCCGCAGGGGCGCGGGATCGTTCCCCGCGCTCAGTGCTTTTTTTTAATTCTGATTACCATTAATTCTTATTTGATTAGTTATTTTTATTAAGTTATCATTATTATTTTTATTAGTTATCTTTTAATGCCGAAAAATTTATCGCGCACTCCGACCGCTTATTTTATTAGTTTGTACATTAATTTGAATGTAATAATAAATCTAAATTACAACTTATGTATCTTCTAAAAAATTGTTTGCGCTTTACTCACACCCGTCTCTATGCCAAATAAATTGTAATTCATAAAAGTAAGCGGAAATATATTTATAGTCGTATTATTATATTCATTCTCGTAAGTTACGATTCGCGGCCGGATGGATGTGGCTTGTTTTGGGGGATAATGCTTTATCGCTTGATGATAGTATATGAGAATGATAAATATATTTCCGCTTACTTTTATTAATTACAATTTATTTCGCATAGGGACGGGTGTGAGTAAAGCGCAAACAATTTTTTAGACGATAAATAAGTTGTAATTTGGATTTATTATTACATTAAAATTAACATACAAACTAATCAAATAAGCGGTCGGAGTGCGCGATAAATTTTTCGACACTAAAAGATAACTAATTAAAATAATAATGATAACTAATAAAAATAACTAATCAAATAAGAATTAATGGTAATCAGAATTTAAAAAAAAGCACTGAGCGCGGGGAACGATCCCGCGCCCCTGCGGACCGAAGCCAGGAACGCTACCAACGGGACCATCTCATCGCTTGTAGAATATGCTCTTTCTGGTACTGACGATTCTCGGCCAGATGAATGATTCGCTTGTTTTTGGGGATAATGCTTTATCGCTTGATGAAAGTATGAGAATTATTATAATAATACGAATATAAATATATTTCCGCTTACTTTTATGAATTATAATTTATTTGGCTTAAGGATGGGTGTGAGTAGAGTGTAAACAATTTTTTAGAAGACAAATAAGTTGTAATTTGGATTTATTGTTATATTTAAATTAACGTATAAACTAAAAAAATAAGCGATCAGGTTGCCTGATACATTTTTTTGTATACATTGATAACGCAGAGAATCAAGAGCTAAATAAGCATTGAAATCATCTAAAAGCCTCGCGCGTTCCGTCGGGTGACGTCACGCGCGAGTCGTGCTCACATTGCTTTTTCCCTCGAAGCCTTAGCCCAGTCGAATTAGTTCAAAAAACGGGCAAAGATTTACAAAAATTTTTAGCAGCAATTTTCTTTCGGAATTCGTTGGGGGGGGGGTCACTGGTAGTCTAAATTCAAAAAGTAGAGGTACCAGACTTTTCACTTCATCCGCCATCTTGATTTAAAGGGTTATTTTTTGTTTCTTGAATAACTCGTTCATTTTCAATTTTACACGCAAAATAGTTATTACAAAAGTTGTTTAAAATTAAATTTCCTACAATTTTGGTTCGCATCAATTTTTTCATAGGATCGATTTTTTTTCGATTTATACCCAAAAAGAGGGGGTGAATTTTTTGTTATCGAATAACTCGTTTATTTTCAATTTTACGCGAAAAATTGTAATAAACAAAGTTGTTTAAAATTAAATTTCCTACAATATTGGTTTTCAACAATTTTTCGTAGGATCTATATTCTGCGATTTATACCTGAGAAGAGTGGGGGGTGAACCTAAGTATTCTATTATCGCGTTTATTATTGATGTATCATTATTTTTTCTGTCTGTTTTTTTGTTGCTGATTGTCGTTGTAAATTTGATGTGTTGAAAATGTTATTTGCTACAATTATGATTCCGATTTTTTCTAAAGTTTATATTTTTGGGACGCACGTTCACGGTAAAGGAAAAGAGGGGTGTAAATAATCAGTTTATCGATCAGTATAATTTTTACAATTGAAAAAATGAATTTTATTTTCTTTTCAGCACACTTTCAAAAGTCTTTCGAAATTTCAATTACGTCTGTTTGGAACGTTTAGCCGATGGCTCGGCCAAGTTTTCGTCGTTCGATTCTTCCTCGTAATTGTCGACGAATTCGTCCGGAAGCTCAGGAGGGTCGGGGGTGACTTGTTCTGAGCGGTTTTCGTCACTACCAAGGTCATCTTCATCCAGCAGCTCTCGAATTGAGACAACGTTTTCGCAGGTTTCTCCGTTGCAGTTGTGGCATAAGACGGAACATTTGAGTCCGGATTTACGACAACCACACATTTTTCCGCACGTCGTTTTGCATTTACATGATATCGTCTTCAGCAAAAATTCTGGTGCTGGATCGGCCATTGTAGCGACAGGTTCGAGTGCACGATTAGTTTTTTCCACCCCCATTCCGTAGCGTTGACTTCATACTCCATCCACATTTGCACCTGCAGGTACGTCCTGTAGATATGTTGTTCTGCTGCTGCCGAGGTAGGTGGAAGCGTCGCAAAATTGAATTTGTTCCTCGTAACTGATTTTGTGAAGTTCTTGAATCTCAGGTCGTCGAGTGTTTTTACATTTTCATCGCCTCCAAACAATGCGATTAGGAAATATTCTCCAGCTTGAGCCAAGCAATGTTTGTGAATGTTTGCCTCGCGGAACAAGCTCAGAGCTGTGTTCAAATTGTTGTTTTTCTTGAGAGTCTCGATGAATTTAAATTTTCCTACGTTGAATATTGAAGACGTAGTATCGCATCCGCTGAAGGCATGTAAGAACAAAATATGTTTTGCTACAGACTCTTCATATTTGAAACTTGCCGGTGAGTATAATTGTTCCGGAGTCCGTCCTCTGCCGGGTTTCTTGACGAAAACGTTTTTCAAATGATACCCTAAGGCAGTTAGTATCACGAGGAGATCGATGTCCTCGCCGATGATCGTAACTTCGTCGTGATTTGAGGCTTCTTGAATTGCCGTTCCTACGATGAAAGAATCGGCGTCTGCTGGTGCCTGCTGAACAACGACACCAGAATCTTGCAAAGCTTTTTTCAAAATATCAATAAGCCTTGCCTTGTTCTTGTCGTTGCCCAAAATTTTTTCCTGCGTCGTAGAAGGAAATGCGGTCGCGTTGACAATTACTTCAGGCGAACGGTGCTTGGCTGCGCGTCTTCTCCGTTCCCAACCCTTCAAAACGACTGTTTGTAAATCTTCAGGGTAACCATCGAATACAACTACGACGTTCTTATCGAAGTGTCTCTTCACGTATGACACGTAGTTATCGCATATCGTGTTGAACGTCGCGTTCGGTCGAGGCCACACAACCTTGTGCAATAAAAAGCCTCCGTCGACGACATCGAGACGTTTTTCTCCCATCACTGCAGAACGTTGTAGAGGCTCAAAAGCGCTGTAAAGCGTGGACTTCGTACCTTTCCTCATTCCTTCCTCGTTAAACAACGAAAGAGGGTACGGTGCAAGCTCATACCCAAAACAATCCTTCAGGTCTTCGTTCGTTTGTTTAGAAATGCTGATTCGTTGAAAAAGCAAGAGGGGGTTTATGGGCACAGACGTTTTTTCGATTGTTATGCTGCTGCCAACTGCTGATAATGGTGACACTTTATCTTTTCGTTTGAATTTCACCGAATCGTAATTTGTACCGACCACATTGTTCAGCAATTTTGTACCAATTTCTGAAGCGAGATGGCAATTGATGTTTTCAGTGCCGATTATACCTGGATGTGACCCTTTTGTATACAGGCAACGATTGGAGCAGTTAGGTTGAATGTGTGTCCGTTGTTCAGAGAAAGCGGAGTCGTCCTTCGCGTTCTCGTCCCAGCTCAATACTGACTGTGTCGTCTCGTTCCTTGTCCCCACTTTCTCCCGATAATTTTATGGGGGAAGTGATGCCCGACCTTCATTAACGAGCGTACTTAGGCCTAAGTACGTGCGTGCTTAAGCCTCCAGTCAGGATTCACTCGAGGGGTACGAGAGAATAATCAATGATAATTGACATCCACACCCATAAATACTTCAGCAATTAGTGCAGTAATTATGAATTGAAGAGAACCTAAATTATAGGAAATTCCAAACAACTTTGGGAATAACCATTTTTCGTGTTAAGGGGTAAGGCCACTGTAAATTTTGCCAGACGAAAATTTGGCCATCGAAGGACAAATGTATGGTGCTGGGATTGCAGACTAACGGTACATTTTTTTTTACCTTCTTTTTTTTATTTTTTCCAATAAAAAACTATTCGCAAAACTTTAAACGCGTTTTTCTCGAAATACGGTTTTTCAAAATGGCACGCAGCATCACTCGAACAATTTTAATTTTTTTTACTTGAAATTTTGACCAGATGTGAACATTAACATTATCTTGAGAATGTCGATCGGGATTTTCAATAACTTTATTTATTGATTTTTTATTAACAAAAAACTAGCCGTTTTTTTCGTCAAAAATCAATTTTTTTTTCAAACGCACGCCAAATCCACAAAAATTGATACTTTTTAAAATCCGATCGACATTCTCTAGCTATAACCCTCTAGATTGATGGTTTTTTTTTGTTCTAGATTCAAAAGTGCACCAGTGGTGCTGCGTGCCGCGGAGCCCTGCAAGCAAAACATGCCCCGGGAAGATAGCTGTGGAACCGCCATTTTGTTTTTTTTTGCTGTAAAAAAATTTGATAATAAAGTTTAATGTATGCCCGATAACACCCTTAAAACTTTTTTTTCAATTACCTTCAATTTTGGAAGCAAAAAATTCGTGAAAAAACCTTTTTTTTGGACCGTTACAGTGGCCTTAGGCCTTAAATGGACTTTTAACGAGTTATTCAATAAACGAAAATTCTCCCCCGCTCTTCTCAGGTATAAATCGAAGAATATAGATCCTACAAAAAATTGTTAATAATCAAAATTGTAGTACCTTTAATTTTAAACAACTTTGTTTATAACAATTTTTCTCGTAAAATTGAAAAGAAACGTGATAATACAATGATAAGATTTTACCCCCACTCTTCTCAGGTATAAATCGAAAAATATTGATCCTACGAAAAAATTGATAAGAATCAAAATTGTAGGAAATTTAATTTTAAACAACTTTGTTTGTAACAATTTTTCGCGTAAAATTGAAAATAAACGAGTTATTCGATAACAAAAAATTCACCCCCTCTTTTCGGGTATAAATCGAAAAAAATCGATCCTATGAAAAAATTGATGAGAACCAAAATTGTAGGAAATTTAATTTTAAACAACTTTTGTAATAACTATTTTGCGTGTAAAATTGAAAATGAACGAGTTATTCAAGAAACAAAAAATAACCCTTTAAATCAAGATGGCGGATGGAGTGAAAAGTCTGGTACCTCTACTTTTTGAATTTAAACTACCAGTGACCCCCCCCCCCAACGAATTCCGAAAGAAAATTGCTGCTAAAAATTTTTGTAAATCTAAAACACTAATTCGACTGGGCTAGAGCGTCGCTCGCTCACGGACACGCACTACTATGATTGTGTGATGGGCGCGTATGAGACCAGAGAGGGGGTAACTTTTGCGCGCGATCTCGCTGCACTGCTTGCTGGGATGCGTATTCGATCCTCTTCCACCATCCCTGTTTGACCACATTTTTGTAGCCACTTTGAAATGCACAGATCCGCCTCCTCCCACTCTAGCCTCCATGGAGGCTAGGATGCGTATTCGATCCTCTTCCATCTCTCTTACACGACATCGATACTCAGCTTACTTCTTGAGGTCTTGGAGATAGTGGCGTCATCCCTGTTTGACCACATTTTTGTAGCCACTTTGAAATGCACAGATCGGACTCCTCCCACTCTAGCCTCCATGGTACGAAGGTGTGGACTCCTTCTCTATAATCTCCTTGCATGTATGTATGACCGTGATCCCAACTATACGAATCGTCCCGCTAAGGCATCGAATATTTCTCTACCCATCTTTCAAATAAAAACGTACGTTTATAAGCAGGGCACGTTTCGTTCCAGAAACTGCGGTTGTTGTCACGAGTTTCATTTCAAAGTTATTGTTATGTCGTCGAGTGGGACTAAGTACGAAGATAAAGCGGTGTTGAGCTACCACGAGGTTTTGTTGCGAAACAGTGATGTTGATTTGTTGCGCGGACCTCACTGGCTCAACGACGCTATAATAGGATTTTACTTCGAGTATCTTGAGCACAAGCACGAAGATTCCGAAAATGGTAAACCGGAAGTTCTCTTTGTCAGTCCATCTATGACGCAGCTTCTCAAGCTCACCGACCCCGCGATACATACGAGTTTGCTGGAACCTCTTGACGCTACCAAATTCAATTACATCCTATTTCCTCTGAACAATTGCGAAAGCAGAGATTCCGTGGGTGGTTCGCACTGGAGTCTACTTGTGTTCTCCAAGAGGGAGAACACGTGCTTTCATCTAGATTCTTGCAGGGGCACCAACAAACACATGGCTTTTCGATTCGCTAAGAATATAATGGAGTATCTTTCGGATTCGAAGGATACAATCAACGTAGAAGAGTCCAGTTGTCCGCAACAGGAGAACAGCTACGACTGCGGATTATTCGCTATTTGCCTGGCTGATATCATTCTGAAGAACATAGCGAAAGTCCCGGAAATAAAGGAATGCAAGTTTGACAGCGTTGGAAGCTCTGTCAGAACGAAGAGAGAAGGATTGTTGCATTTGATAGACGAGCTCAAGGATATGCAGCAGAAATGAATTTGTCGTCAAATCTTCAACGAGGGACAATTCCATTTTTTGCATCTGAAAAATTGCTTGTACTTGTCTTGAGAATTAATTGTATCATTCCAAACTGCATTGAATTATCTTCATTGTACTGGCTATATTTTCATATATCGTCAGATAATTCGATTACAAACTAACAAGTGTGGAATCTGTACATTGAATATTTAATTTTTCAGTAAAAATAGTCCAGTGTGGATTCAATTTTCTGTCTGTTAACTGCCCACTCTTCCAAAAGTAAGTCTCGTGCCAAAAGAGGTCAAGTGCATGTCTCTTAGTTGAAATGAAACTTGTCTGCCGAACAGCGCTATTTTGCAAACACGGACAATAAATTATTACAGGTGAAAATTCTTAGTATCCAAATTTAGTACATAGAACCTTGACAAATTAAAGGCATTGTAATTTTCGACAGTAATTGTTTTACAAATGCAATAATTTGTCAATGTTTATATAGATGGTTATGCTGGAGCGTTACCCCATTACATACCGTGTTAAGACTGGAAGGCTACAGAGGAATAGGCCTTGGAGCCATAGGATTATATTATTATTATAAATCCGAATCTATGTGGCCTTTGAGCTTGAGCGTATTGCCACTTAGCCATAGGATTATAGGAAGGACAGGGTAGAAAGAAAATAATAAGGGTTCCTTTTAATCGAAGCTACTACATACTCTCAAAACCGAGCCCAGAATCAACGGCCAAACGGTTGCAACTAAATATGTGCATTTTTTTTTATTCATTCATTTAAAAGAATTGAAATGACCAACGAAAACTCCAAATTCGTTCCAGTATATCTATATGTAGATGAGAATTCAGAACAATTTCAGTTATATTTCCCGCGTCGATATCAAAGTTTTCTGCAGCTACCATCGTATGGATACGAGCTTCGCGACTCTGACCGCATCATTCGCCAGATCTCGCTAGTATGCGCTCGTTCCAACAGAAAAACATCACGAGACTTTGACTTCGGAAGCGTAACGAAACCTTGCACATAGCGCTCTTTCTCTCTATACATATGTGTTTCTCTCTTGGCAGTATGCCGCTCGCCCCGCGCTGACTGGTTGTAAAAGTTGTGCGGTGCTCGCGTTTTCGTGCCTTTCCCACGATGTCTTGCTGACGTGCTCAGAACGTTGAGATCGCGGCGTTCCAATTTTGTCTCATTTTTTCACGTATGTTTCCGCGTCAATTGCGCTGCGAACGTATCTCCGCGCGCGCAGTGTCGAGTACGAAAAGGGATTCCGCGAAGGAGGCACAATTAAAAAATCGAACATGATTGTTGTTTGATGAGTAGCGCCGGAAATTCAACGTCACGTGCTTTCCTAGGTAAGTCAGTACCGAGAGCCCTTCTAAATCCTTTGGCACAAGCTTACGAAACTTAGCTATATATAAATTGTATATTCCTGTTTGCGTATGTGCATGCATGCATAAACCTTGTAAAGGTTTGTTTCTATTCAAGCGCGACAGATGCCGCGTGGCATAATAACGCTTGACAGCCAAACGGCTGTTTTGTTTTTTTACGATTTTCTCGACTTCTATCGACTTTTTGTTTACCCTCATCGTGTATACGTGTACACGATGACTGCGGAAGATATGTAGTCCGAGAGACGGTGTTGTTATTGATTCAGAAAAAAAATGAAAATCGGTAGATTTATTATCCAATTGTTTACTGAATAGTTTTATTAGTTTTCGTAGCGGTGGCATTATGTCGTCTTCGACGTAGGTATAAGATAAGTATATCGGAATGGTCTGTCGAGATTTCGTTGTATCACCGCTTTGCTTTTTCGTACAGTAATATTACGGATAGCAATGGGGGGGGGGGGGGGGGCAGGCAGTCGCTGCGGCGGGGTCTCGTGAAGTATATTGTATGCACTTGTTCACACGCAGAGCCTGTTCCTCGTTGATTCACAAGTCACAAAGAGGAGAAGGCGAATCATTCTGAAATGTTTACAGCGCGGTCGAGCCGTCTATTGTAGGATTATGAAAACGTTGAACATATTCTGACGTCTCAATAAAAGTTAAAGCGCTTTTGAAAAGAGCATGTCGATTGGCAGACACGCTCCGGCTTAGACTGAAGGCACTAAAAACATGATGTTAGAAGAAATACGTAAGCAAAGTTTTCTAACGTTCGATTTCAAACAATCCAGCTGAAATGAAGTAAGAATGATGGACGGGAAAAAAGACGAAGTTCAAAACTCAGTTTAGAGAAATCGAAGGTAAATAAAGATACATTTTTTGAGGACGATCATTCTCAAATATGTGTTGTGGCAGAGATGTACGAGGTATATGTAAAAAACACGTCCTTGTAGGTGGGTTGCAGTTCTGTAAATAGAACACGGATAATATTACCCGATCGATTTTCCTTCTATTCTGGATAGAAGAGCTCTCTCTCTCTCTCTCTCTCTCTCTCTCTCTCTCTCTCTCTCGTTTGCCCTGTCTGGGTTGGGATAATGCTGCTACACCGTGAAAAAGGGCAGTGAACGTTTTAATTGGATTTTATAAGATTACGCGCAGAACACTCGATTGCAACAATTCGAATTCCCGTTCTTTGATTGTTATGCTAATGTATATTCGCTTGAAAGAGAAAAAATACACTTTCACTCTCAGTTGCTTATCTGCGAATACCACATCGAAACAATGCAGATAAAAATATTATTGGTACGATACTCACGATTTTCGAGATACTTGACAACTCTCCATGCCCCTGTACGTTCTCAACAAAGTAACAAAAACTCGCAAGAACGTAGCAAGAAAAACAAAAAATACAGGAAAGTATACTTTGTAGAAAAAAAAAGTTGTCATACGTAATTTGAAACAGCTTAATAATATTGTTCATTAGTAATTAATTGTTTTATATTCTTGGTAATTAGTTTAAACTTTGCATTTATTATCTCAGTATGAACTTTTATTATAAAAGGTAGTGTATGAATTGATCAAAAAGGTAAATTTCAATAAATGAATTGTCAATAAGGTGAATACGTACTACATTTACTAGTATTATTACTAATACACAAAGAAAAATCAACGTATTTGTCAATTACCAATGGCAATAACAATAAGTCCACAGAAAGTACAGTAAATATTTTCTCTATTATGTCTTACTAACATTTATTGGTATAAATGAGTAAAAATAATGAATGTTTTACTTAGGATTTTTGTTTTCGTTTTGAACTTGGTGTTGAATTTGTGTTTTGCCTATACATGAATGTTTGCACTTATAAAATGCGATAAGAATGATGAGCGTAATAGTATCGGTGCTGTGTTCCGTGGAAGCAACTCCCTTACTCACTCAACGTTTTTCCACCCGCGCCTCTTAATGTCATTTTTATGGATTGTTTTTGACGTAAAACAAGAAGTGTAGGAAACTGCAACGCAGTAGAAAGATGTTTTTTACCCTCTAAGCGAAGAGAATGCAAACTCATTGATCGGCTGTGTTCACTTTTTCAGACATCGGCAGGAGAGTTGCCTGCAAATAACGATCGGAAAACTTACCTAGGCTCGACTATGTGCGCACTCTGTGCCAATCATTTTATAGTGCTCATGTATGCATCGTTGGATTGTTACGAAGTCTTCTTCATATTTCTTACTTCCTTTTTTTTATCAGAATTTTTTTCCACATTTAGATCGTAGATCACTAAATATGCATCTTGAAAAATATGCTAGAAGAAATTTGAGAAATAGAAATGAAAAAAAAATTCTCTTGCATTCGAACGATGAAAACTTCAATCTCAAATCGTTTCACGCCTTCGACTTTTTGCGAATCCTTTGGGTAGTAAAATTCCGAAAATTTCAGCAAAGAAGAGAAGGAACAGCAAGTGAAAGAATACAAATTGTTTTTCTATTCGACTTTTGAAACACCATTTCTGATTCGTACACACACCCCCACAAACACACACGCGCGCGCGCGCGCGCGCACTCACTCACACACGCGCACACACACACACACACGCACACACACGCACGCACGCACGATGAGGATAATTCGAATTTTAGCATCAATATCGAAACGGAAAGCTGGTCCTACAATCCTCAGCAGTGAAAATAGCAAATAATGAGCAGCTTAATGCGTACTTAAAATAGCACGGAAAATTTGTCTTGAGAATAGTATTTAAATCAACCGACGGAGATGGGCGCGCGGTCTGTGTGCGGGCTCGGCGGTCACTGAAGTTAAGCAGCATATTGGAGGCTGCCAATACTTGGAGCGGTGACCGCTTGCCCGTGCACTGGTTTGCGCGTCAACGTCTGAGTGGGAGGCAGTTTGTCTGAGTTTCTGATGGTAATACAACTGAAACTCAGCCAAATATAACCGCCTGATCGGCCCAGGTTTTCCGCAGTTTCCTTGGGCCCTCGTGCAAATGCGATACGTAGTGCATTAGGTAAGAGTGGCTGCGGTCAACACTCTGGGGGGGAACCCTGGAAGGTATGCAAGGAACTTTGGAAGGATGTGAATGTCGGAAGGAATAAAGGAGAGGATGGTAAAAGGGGAAGGACCCCGTACGTCTGAGGAATACATATATAAAAAATAAAAAAAATAAAAAGAATATTGTATTTAAATGCATATGCAGTACCTATATTGCACAGCTCAATGAAGAGCGCATTAACTCAATGGGCCGATGATGTTGAAGATTGCATAGAATACGACGAATGGAAAGTTTCTTTGTTTATCCATTTTTTTCGATCAAGCGTGCAACATCTGTCAAACGCTTTTTAGACTTCTTATGAGAAATTTACAACCAAAACTCGTCAAAAAATACCGCATAATACATTGGAGAAAATAAAAAAATAGCAAATCATTGATGCGTACCTCAACATCATTGTGGCTTACCAATTGTGAATTATTTTGTTTATTCCAAAACAGGCTCGTCCAAACAAAATGAGACGTCATTATTTTCTTCTTAATTGCAAATGATCTTGGGATCTTGATTTATTCTTGCCAGGCTCAGTATAAAATAACCTCTGTTTTCCCACCGAGTACAAAAAGTTAGCATTTCATATAATCGATGCTAATGCTTTGCTGGAAATTTCAAGCTAAATCTTAATCTTTTAGAGATTTTCACAAGATTGATTTCTCGCCCAACTTTCTGTAATTTTTAGGTACCATTATATATTTCAAATTATCAGCTAAGTACATAGAGAATTTTGTATTTATTTTAAACCGAGGTTGTTTTGATTTCAGAATAAACAAAAAGAAACAAAATGCGTATTCCATTCGATGAGGAGAAAAGTCAAGCGTGGATTGGAGTGAGATATACGCTAAAAACCAAACGAAAATCGTTGGGCATACACAAAGATAGAATTATTTTGAGTGCCTCTTATCTGAGCGTTATCGAGATCTCACACTGTATCAATCGATATTCTCGAACAAGAGAATTGTTTTATTCACTTTGGAATGAGACATGAAATTAAGCACATATGAGATTATGAGAAATATCTATTATATGTTAGATAAGAAAATAAAGTGAACATTTATTGTCAAAAAGTATTTCGATAAATAATTATGAAATGCATGCATCGTAGGGTGGTCCTTAATGGGGGTGTTGACGAATTTCGACGAGTGCGCCCCTCAGATAGGTTCGAAATAAATTTTAAAAAATGTGTGCGAAACCCCAGCGCTGCAGTCCAATGAGAAGATGGGCCTGTAAGCTCTTTTTGTTTCGCATTTGAATACCATGGGATTTTCAGACTAATTCAATCATTATTTTTTGGAAGTGCTCCTAAGCATTGAAAAAAAAATATTATTCATATAAATCTATTCTTAATTGATATATCTACGGGTAAAATTTTTTACAAGGCGTTATAACAACCCTTACATTCCCCACCCCCCTCATATTATACACGACGGCAAATTGATCAACTTGACTGCCTGTTTTTAGCCGCTTGGTGCTTTACAGTATTTCACTCATTAAAAGGCAGTCTTATTTGCATCATAAGTTTGCAAAAATAATAATTGTACATGTAGGAAAAAATATTGATTTCAATTAGCGTATTTCAAAACACATCTATTACACTTTATACTTTTTTTTAAATCATAATTAAAATTAAAATGTTTTCATCAGCGTCTGTTTTTTTGGATCGGGAAAGCTTTGACGATATTCCGAGACTACCTGAAGAATATACTGCTTGTGATCTTCGTTCCGTGTAAGAATATTGTTGTATTTTTCCATTAAATGAACTGTCGTTTATAATATGAGGAGATGGGGGGGGGGGTGTAAGGGTTATGCCTTGTAAAAATTTTTACGCGTAGATATACCAATTAAGAATAGATTTATATGAATAATATTTTTTTTCAATGGTTAGGAGCACTTCCAAAAAATAATGACTGAATTAGTCTGAAAATCCCATGTTATTCAAATGGGAAACAAAACGAGCTTACAGGCACGTCTTCTCATTGGACTACAGCGCTGGAGTTTCGCACACATTTTTATTTATTTATTTCGAACCTGTCTGGGGGGCGCACTCGTCGAAATTCGTCAACACCCCCATTAAGGACCACCCTAATGTATAGGTTTCATGGTCACTGTTCAATGTAGCAATAATTAAACAAAATAGAAAGGCACCATAGTTATTCCAAAACTTATCAAAATTTCGCGAAAAAAAAGAATTTGTCATGAATCGAAGCACCGTTTTTTAAAAATAAACATTGCCAATAGGAGCGCACACATGCGTCGATTTTTTAACGATACAATTTCTTATGCGCTATAACGGGACGCACGTTTGTTTCCGTTATATCTCGACCATTATCCAGAAAAACGGAAGTTGAGGAACGTTTGCCAAGAGCAACGAACCGGTGTTACTATTATACACGTGTGAGCCACGCCTCTATATCTATACAGAATTTACAGTTGAACGTACATATATTGTACATGGTATCAAGACGAAGGCATGCCACAGCGTAAATTTCTCCACGTTCTAAGAGGTTACATCTTGTGTAATATTACAGGACACGATCGTATACATCGATCTAATACACAAAGTATGCGTTCGTACCCATTCTTAAGAAGTCTAATAACGCACGATAAAAATAGAGTAATATTTATGAATATTTAACGAAAACTTTTTTACTCGTGTAATTTCACACGTTTATTGTTTCTTCATATCAATTTGCTTTTCAGTCAATTCAATTTTAAGGTAATTTAATGCTACGCGAATTTCTTATTTCCAGTTAATTTAATCCCAAGATAATTTTGATTTAATTTGAGTTGCACCTTTACAATATAGTCACAATATTGTTGTCACGTAGCTACAATGTATTTACCTTTTTCTTCTTGAACTAGAGTACAGAAAGTTCCAAAAGTTCCCGAGTGTTTTTTTTTTCTATTTTCAATACGCAGTTCATTTGTCGGATTGCGAGAATCGCATAAATCATATTTTTTTATGAGAAAACCTTTAAAGCGAGTAGTGCTTAATGCCTCTGGGGATATAAATAGCCCATGGACGAGATTAACGCGTGTTCCAATTGATGTTCCGCGACTTTAGGAGTGTCTGAGCCAGTTGACATATTGACGTCCCGTACTGGCAATGGAACGTATTTCACTCCGTTGTAACATTCAGCTCGCAAATTTAAATTAGTCGATTGTCTGGACGCGACTGGTTACCGGATTCGAGTGCGGTTATGCAACTGCTTCAAATTATGGCAATGTGGCAAAATACCTTTTTCGCTCTACGCTCAAATACGCGACTTGAGTTGCTCGCCGCGTTGTTGCGCATCATTTCCAGATTAATAGTGTTTGCAAGACGGAAAAAGTCTTTGTAGTCACGTTATTGCTCCAGTACTTTTTAGTGTTTAGAAATCGAATTTATGGTTAGACAATTTCACGATTATTTGTTTTCAATCTAACCATGTATTTTGGGTACATCGATGAACGAATCCATTTATTGATATATGAATAAGAAAAACGAGTGAATAATTATTCACAAAAAAACGGAAAAATAAAAGAAAAAAAGTAAAAACCAAACGTAAGATGAATCATGAAGAATCCACGCATTGAAAGAATAAGGATAATTACGTAAGAGAGGCAAAGACGAAAATAGTGAAAAAAATGCTATAAAGACAAAATAATCCCAAAGGCATATATAGAAATAATAGCATAAGACAAGAAAATATATTTTTTTAAATCCCGGTGCTGGAAAAAATCGTATGAATTTTTGTCAAGTGACTACTGGTGAGACCTATGCCAACCTACATTTCAAGTTACTACACAGGATTTTCAAATTAATTAAAATGTCAGAGTGAGGGTCGTTAGCAGTTTATTTAAGTAAAGTTTTTTGCTTTAAAAAAAATCATTTGCTGTTATCAATTAATTCGGAAATATGTCGACGGCAGCACAGCGAAGACGAGCTTATGCGAACTACCCTACACATTTTGTTCCCTATGCAGAGAGTATATTATTAAAAAATGTAGAAGAACGATTACAGAATTCGCGGAAAGTGCTTTTCTCTTCTTCTTATTCCGGGATAGAAATAAAGAATCAAGATAAATTCGCCGGAAATCTTGGCTCGTTCAGTGAAGAGAAATGAGAACGCTTCCACCAAGACACAAAAGTCGTGGAAAATTGGTATCAGGGAAGATGGGACACAGACCCACGTGATGGCTGATTTCGTTTGAAGTTTGATGCGTGACTGCCCCGACAAGTCTCATTCAAGAAAATCACGAAAAAGCTCACTCAATATGAACGTATTTTATAAAACTAAAATTGTCCAATAAAATTCGATTTTATGAAAAAATATACATTAACGTATTCTTACATAGAATATCAATATTAAGTGCAAAAATGGGATCAGTATAGAGATAACATTTAGAATAAAAATATACAGATTTGCGACATCAAATCGGCTGTTGCGCTGTGTAATTGTTATTTCTATTTGTGCAACTGACCTACTAACCGAAATGCAAAATGATAACTTTAACTGCGATAGCTCTGACAAACGAAATGGAAAATAATAACTCTAACTGTGATAGCTCAAACAAAGCCAAAAGAAAAATATTTTTTCGTATATTATTCGTACTAACTGTGTCTGTATCGACTTCATCAGATTCGAGTAATGAACTGGCCGAATCGCATGGCGCGTCACGGAAGCGAGAGAAACCTTCAGTCATTGTCAACTATGCATTCGGGGACGAGAGCACCCGCAACTTCGCCAACGAGCGTCGCATCCCCGAGAACGTTCACGGGTACGCCGCACCGAGTAGTCTCGCCGACTTCGAATGAAAACAATGTCAGCAGCAGCTCGTCGAGCACAGCCACGTCGATGATGGGGCTAACTTCGCCGGCGGGAGATTCGCGCATACCTAGGCCATCACCAACGTCCCTGCGTCGTTCGGCGAGCATGCGCGTACGCGGTGAACGGTCCGCGCTACCGAATTTACGCCACAGCTCCGGATCCTCGATCCTGTACCAGCATCACAAACAACAACAACGACACGGCCACCAATTCAAGCAGCACTATCATCAACCGCTATCCAACAATCATCAACAGATTGCCGAAGAATTTTCGGACATCACGGAGAATGGGAACGACTCCCATCGTCATCGTTCCTTCGTAAGTCACGAATTTTCCATCGCGTCTAAGCCAGCTAAGACGCGAACGTCTTTTTCGCCACGTTAATTCACTTGCTCTTATATTTGTACAGCTTCTCAATTTTTTTCTTCCAAAATTGAGCTAGCCGCACGGTTGTTTTGGCATGCTAGAGAAGGAGACTGGAAAAAGCTTACGATATTGAACTTTGCATCGTTGGAATGCACTAAACACTGCGTCTTTTGTTCGTCCAATGTTTTTTCGGCAAACTTAGGCTACGAATGTTACACGAACATTTGTAAAGATCATTATTAGTTCTAGTCCCTGAATAAGCCAAAAATATTTCGACCAAGAATAAAATGAAATAAACAAGTTTTCCGGACGTTCAAAAAATATTAATTGAAAAAGAAAAATGACATTTGTATTTTTGTATTGTTTCGCTTCACGTTGTCTCATCATTGTTTGGCTTTAACTTGTCTCTATATTAATTTAATTTTTTATTCGAATCTTTGGAAAATGTTTTGCAATCATCAATGGACATTGCGCCGAAAGCTCCAAAGTAATCTGCATTGCTTGGAAGATTCTCAAGACGTGATGACACATCCACCAGGCTGTCAGTGTGGCATAGACAGCATTTTTTTCTACCGAATTTCTCTCTGTAACGGCTGATACACCGAACAACGATACATGGGCTGGGCAATGTCAAGATTTGTCTTATCAAAGCTTGAATTTATTTTCGTATTGCTGAAAAATGAACCGTCTTCGAGAAAAAGTCGATTGAGGCTCATACCGATTGAACATGTGTCGTCACACTTTAATTGTGTAGACTAGTCGTAATTTTCTTCCACGCTACAACCGGGATCGGAGCATAGAGAAAAAAAAGCAAAAGATTGATAAAACTAAACAGCAGACCATTATTCATTGGAAAGGAATTTTACATGCAGTACGTTATACTGATTAAAAGAGTAAGAAATAGTGCGGCAAACTAAGTACAGCGAATGCAAACAAATTAGCACTAAATGGCATACATGTTTTATCGTGAAGATTCAATTCCATTGAAATATATATTTTATGAGGAACCGACATGGTCGAGCAGCTTTAGCCTAGCCAATACTAAGATCGGTGACTGCTTAGCCATTACTGGAACACGCGCTGACTACAGGGTGGGAGACGGTTTTACTATTTCCTATGGTGAGCACAACTGAAATTCCGTGAAGGTGTAGCTGCCTGTATCGGCACTGGGTTCCCGGAGTGTGCCTGTGTCTACGTGTAAATGCGATACAGTAGTACTTTAGGAAAGAGTGCTGCGTGATCTCTCAGTGACTGGAAACGGTGAAGTGACAAGTGTCGGGTAAAAGTAAGAAGGATGGCCCTGTCATAGCAGCACGCGAGGGCATACGGTGTGTGCGTGTGTGTGTAAATATATATATACTTTATTACGCAGCGCTAAATAAATTTGATTAGAAAGTTTAATACATATCCTATTTATTAAAAGCACACATGTATTTTTCTTTCTAAGAACGTTTATCGTAAAATTATTTTCTTTTTCCGTGATAAAATATTCGCCGACACGTGTACGGCTCTGAAACGATAAAACGTAATTCGTGATATGTATATATCGGTAAACCCTGCGTTATCTTGAAAGTTTAACGTGACATACACGAAGAGGGATCGTCATTCCGGCGTGGAGCTCTTTGCAAGCTCTAATTATGGTTAGTTTTATGTGTGAGGGTCAGAGTCGTTCCGTCTCGGGGAGCGCGGATTGCGTGACGAGTAACTGTAAACGATGAGACCCTGGGGAATGAAGTATGGAAGAAATAACTATTTCACATATTGTCTTATGTTGGCGCACGGAAGTGCCCCCCCCCCCCCCCCAATCCCACGCAAAGAACAACGATCGATAAGAACAGTAGGAATGACCTGTTGCGAATGAAGGGCCTTAAAATTCGGGAAAAGAAAGTATCGTGAATGGACGATGTACAGTTAAAAGTATTACGATTAGTGTAATTTTGGATTTTTTTATACGCTGTGATTATTTTTATTGAAACCCGTCTTGACTCAATCGATTATACAATGTCTTCTCTTACGCAAAATTGTGCGTGTCGTCCCCTACGGAAAAAACCTTTGATGAGAAGGCAACATTTATTTATATTTTTTTTATATTGCCCAATATTTTGAGGATTGACCACGGTAAAATATGTAAATAATACTGCGAATTAATATAGTATTAAAACAATGGAAGTTAGCAACATTTTCTCAAGAAAATAAAGTGAAGTATTTTCTGCTTTTTTTCGTGGGTGTACGTTGACGTCAATCCTTCATGATAGGATCTTAAAGATAGATGTTCAATGTGAAGTTTTTTTTTTCTTCAAGTATAAACCCGTTCGAGTCAGGAAATTGTCTCGCTTGATCAAAGTAACGGTTTGCTCCAATTTTGCTCGTGAGTTTTCCGCCGGCTCAACTCAACCAGGAAAAATACACAAAAGAGAGGGAAAAGAGAGAAAGACACTATATTATTCGAGGGTCGTACAAGAGGGAAGCGAGTAAAGGGGAGTCGTGGGTGAGCAAAGGGAGGGAGAGGGAGGACCGCGAGCTCCCTGACCTTTCACAAAACTGGTGCCTTCGCGTCGGCGCAGATTCATTTCTCCCGTCCGATGCTCGGCGTTCCATAACTTCTCTTCCCCGAGCTCCCACTGTATCTCACTCTCTCCCTACCTCTTTCTGTCTTCTCTCGCGGTTTCTTTATCTGCCTCCGTCTCGCTCCGTTCGCATATCCCTCTCCACTGAGAGAGGGGTGCATCAAACCATTTTTCAACTATCAACTATCCAAGTTGTCCTACTACTAGGAATCCTCTCAGTGTTTACGCAAGTTTTGTAGCCGACGGTTCCCAAAAATTATCCGTCCTCGTTCCGTCTACATGCAGAAAAAATCGTAGAGCAAGAAAAGCAAACGCTTGAAAATTGTCTAACAATTTTCCTTATCGTTGGGACGAAAAAAAGAAGAAAATCGCAACCCTTTGAATAGAAAGAGCTAATCTCGTCTTCATGGAATTCGCTTTAACGATACCTGCCCCTTTAAATGTCGAGTCCACGGCGTTGCGTCATTCCACAAGGCGAAAGAAATTCGCGCAGTTGTCCGTCGGTGAGTTTGACCATTTTTTCTCACGCAGTGTGCGAGATGGAACTTGATCGCCAAGTTTCACCAAAGCGCCAGTTACCGTGGTCCGTTCGGAATCTTTGGCCCTGGTGAAGGTCATCAATAGTCAGTTTTCGTAGATAATCGAAGAGGAAGCCTGCGTCATGCGGATTTTACAGGCTCTTGGTAGTTTCAGTCGTCTAGGTTTCTCTAGTACGCATTAGTTGCACTCCAAAAACCGCGGTGACCCAAGGATACCGTTTTCCTTTTCACAGCGCAAGTTGAAATAAAAACTTAATAAAGCATTGCGACGAAATCCAAAGTTACAATGGAATGTTGGAGAGTTGAAGTTGAATAAATTATTCGTTTTTCGTATCGTTCCGTGCTTCGCAACTTATGTATCACGTCCAACGAGTTTGCCTCTCGATTTATGTCATTTCGCTGCATCAATGAAGCGTGGCATACTGAAAATGTTGATAGCATGACGTTTGACAGTGCTTCAAAATAGCTACAATTAGTTATCCGTTGAGTTTGCATTTTTACGGCCAACAAACGTTTTGATTTCGAATGTTCATTTCGATTTCGACAAGAATGGAACCTTTCACTTTAAAAATCACGATTATAAAATCCTGAACCTTATGTGTTTTAAATAAATGTTTGTTTGGGTTTGTTTGAATTATAATTTAGTCATTTCAAATTTGTAGAACTGGAATTTTCCAGTCGTTCGTTTTTACGTTGGTTTATTTCTCTACCTAATTTTCTAAATACTTTTTTTTGTCTTTTTATGTTTCTGTCACTGGAATTTTGTGCTTACATCAGTGAATGTTTATGCTTTTAATTAAAACGCTATTTTGTAATAATACGCGGAAGTAGGTAGTAGGAATTAATACGAAGAGTCCCTATCCATTAAAGATGCATGACGTGCGGTAGTTACGATGGATTGTCCGACTTCGTCGGTCTTCCCTAACAGTCGCAGTTGCACTATATATAGCTATACACTTGAGGCATTTTATAGGTACGAAAGCTCTTTAAACGTGATCCGCCTGTCTCGCCGTGTGTATGCACTCCCTTAATTGAATTTGATGTGATTTTATTTTATTTTCTTCCAGAGTTTATCACTGACTCCGGCGAGGCCGCGTTCAGGACACGCGGCCTCAGGCACGAATTACTCGGACTCGATGCAGCAGGTGGACGACAGTGATGTCGAGAGTGTCAAAAGTTACGGGAGCGCGTGCAGCACAGCGAGTGCGTGCGATCACGCGCACTTTGCCCTCAACGGTACAACATGGTCCGGAAGATCGCGCAAATACGTCGTACATTGCTCGAATCAGAACGGCGACAGCGAACAGTATTTGACACCGACTCAGAGAGCAGCTAGGCAAATTAGAAAATTCCAGGTAAACGAAATTTTTCGACAAAAACTCGCACTTTACGAAATCGTTTTTTCCAACGTAAAAACGGTAGATACACGTCGTGGAAAGTTCTTACGCCCGTTTTTAGAGCAAGTGTACACAATTGACAAGTATACACATATGCAAGTACGCAAGTAGCTAATGGACAATTATACGAGAGTATGAATAAGAAACCAAATAAACATAAAACATATAAGTATACAAATGTACACATTTTTAAGTACACAAATATATAAATATATATATATGCGCGTGTGTGTGTGTGTGGGTAAATAAACAAAAATATTCAAATGCACATGTACAAACCTCTCGGCTCTTTAATAGTATAAATTCGTATAGGACGTAAAGCAGTGGTACTCAGCGAGGCTCAAACAAATTCACGACTTACTCTATCATTCCGTAGAATCTGTTGAGCGAAGCACAAAAGAAGATTGAAGAGAAGGATCGCGAGATATTCAGACTGACGAAAGAAGTTGTCGAACTGAGGCTGTACAAAGCTTCGTTGAACAGCCCGGACGATCGCACCGACAGTAGCGACGCGTTGACCGTTCGCGAGGCGAATCCATTTTCACCTGATTCACCGATCAAGGATTTTCCCGAGGAAAGCGGTATCGAGTCGTCGAACGTGCAGAGTCCGGCGACCCCAGAGAAACGCGTAACCGGAGAATTGCCGGGTTCCCTCGCTGATTCGGGTCACTTCGACGATGATTCCGTACATTCGAAAGATTCCATCGGCTTGCCCGTGAACGAGAGCATCTCGGTGGATGGAGTTGAACGCGTTTTGTCGACGAGTAACAAAACATTGTCCGAAAACGTAACACCGACGCAGACCTCGGATCGTTCAACCTCGTGCGACGAGATCGGGGGGGACGCCATAGTTGATCGTCGTAGACTCGTCGATCTTTACGAGCGACGTATCGTCGAGATGCAGAGTCTACACGTAAACGAGATACAAGAATTGAAGGAGAAGCACAACGACAAAGTCGAAAGTTTGCTCAAACAATTGACCGAATTGAATACACGTTATTGCGAAATACGTCCGTCCATGGATGCAGCCGAGGCGAAGGCTCGTGATCTCGAGATCGAGCTTGAGAGCACAAAGAGCGAGTTGGCCGAGCAAAAAGCAATTTTTGACGAACAGGAGGAGAGAAACAAGCAAATGTATCTAAAGATGTATACCAAGGGCCAGGAGGCGGCGCGAATCGAGCAAGCTGACAAGGTGAGTTTTTTCTCTTTCCTTCTCCTACGAACAATGTAAATCTTTTCAAACATAAGTGCCCACTTTTCCCTACTTGGACTCTCTTTTGTTTCATCTTAAGAGGAAAAAAACCCTCATTCCTCGACACATCGATCCTTATTACCTCTCATTTTCTTTTCTCGCGACGTGCCACCAAAGATCTACGAGCAAGCCAATCAAACGCCTCCGAGAGTCACGATAGCAGAGGTACTCCAGCAACTCAACGTGACCCAAGCGGAATTGGAAAATGTTAAAGTGAGTTTTTAAAATCTGTACCTAATATTACCCGAGATTTCATTACGGACTGATTTCTTTTTTTTTCTTCATTTTTCTTACTTACTAGGTTTTCTTTGAATAGGTAAATTACATTACGTCTATTTCTGATCCGTTCCGCTAAACAAAGAGCATTATGTTTCCTCGTTTTGCTACGGGCAATTGAAACTCGCACTTACTCACGCAGCGCGAGTATTTAAAAACCTCACTCGCTAGAGTGCATCCGGTCGTTACCATTGTTGATTCGCTTTTTTCCACGTCACACGAATCTCATTCCCACATCATCGTCTCCGCCTCCCCTTGTGTTTTTATCCCTGCTTTGGAATATCATTACTCTCTTCATCCGGCATTTCACCCCTCTCGAATAACTCCGGGAATACTCGCGTTGTCCATACTCTCTCCTACCAATCTCTCACCGTTTTATCCATCCGATACTAACAATGTACCACTTTTTTTTTCTTTTTTTTTTCGTCGTCGCTTCAATTACAGGGTACAAGCTACTTGTCCGAACTTCACATTTCAGCCGATCGTAGCCAATGTTTATTAAGCGCTCAGGAGGCTGTTTCTCTCTGGGTCCTTGCTACACGTAAGGTCTGTATTTCCTCCTCAAGATGGCATCGCGAAAACTTATATAATCGTGCTCGCCTTTCGTCGTTGTATTTGCATTTTTTTCTTCCTCTATCTTCCACATGGCAATAACAGTACTACGAAGTCGTTTCACGAGTTTTGTTGTATGACAAAGTTATATTTTTACAACCTTTTATCGGTAATAGCTGGTTATGGGTTCCTATTGCAACTCATGGTATAGACGAAATATTTTTTGAATCGGAAATAAAGTAATAAACTGACTTATATGCTCTTTCAAAAATTAGTTTGTTAGTTCGGTAACACATTATAATAAATGATTTAAAAAGCATGTGATATGCCCCGTCTTATCAGTTGGTCGTGTATCACTGTCGATTAACCGATAAAGCCCCATAAAAATGGATCATTATATAATATATGTATATAAATTGTCAACTCATTTGACTGTGACTTCTAGTGCAGTAGGTGCCGAAATATGTATCCCCTTCCTTTATGCAATTTGCTCTTTTCCTCCTTGTATATCCACATCGCCGTACATGCAACGACTTCCTCTCGCATCATTAGAATACACGTTTTGCCGCACGAATAGAACTAATTCTCCAATCTTACACTATCGTTTCCTCGTGTTCCATGATTCCCTTTCACCCTCGAAAAAGAGGTTCACCCCAGCACGTGTCTCTTTTCGTCGATTGAAAACATGTTTATCTTTGCGCTTACCTATGTATATCGTTTCAACAGCTAAGCGCGTCTCATCAACAAGAACCATCGCATGCCTCTCGATATTTCATGATTATATTCCCACGCGCACAAAATATTCCTTTACGGTTGTAATTTTGATCGTACATTATATGCCGTGCGTTGTTACACTCTTAGACGGGCCTTTGTCCGGAGCACACTTGGAAGAAACAGCCTCTTTGTTCATTTGGTCTGTGAGTCCTGGTTACACTGCACGAGCTTTTACTGCGGACCGAGGAGCACACAGCGCCCATTCTATTCGTTATATAACAATGTATAGTTTTAATGATAAAATATTTCTTACTTTTTCTCTTTCATCCCAGTTCAACGAATGAATGTACATAAACCGCGAACTTGATCATAGTGAGAGGCACGATTTTTTTCGTTGTATTTGATGTTACCGCAAAAGTGTGACGACGCGTGAATTATTTGATCGGAATATGTATTTTTGTGTAAATTAATGTTTCCGCATTTTTTTTCTGTTCGTTGACATGATACAGGCTATGTACCGAAGGATCGTGGAATCTCGCAATCGGCAAGGTGCTCTCGACCCCGAGATAACTCTGCAATTCCTCAAATCCGCGATTTACTATTTTCTCACGGACAAGGAAAATCATCATGGTCATTTGAGTGCGATAGAAAGTATCCTCGGTTTTACCGACAACGAGAAGCTCAACATTGACAAAATCTACGGATCTGTTAGAAAATAATTGAAAGTCCATCAGGCCTGAAAAAAAGATCCTAATTTATCGCAGCGATGTTGTCTTGCCTCTTTTTTGTCGAGTGGTTGGGTGCTGAGTTCAGAAAAACAGCTCTATGGGAAAACTTTCATTCATCGGAGTAATCTGTGGTGAAAATAACAACAATAACATTCGTTTTTCCAGATGTAGCCCCCAGTAATATTTGTTGTTTCATACGAAAAAAAACTGTTTTCTGTTCCTAATTTTTTTAAATACATTCATAAACTATCAAGCAGTTATGTGCGACGAGGCCCTCGGAGTAAATTCACAAGCGAAGGAAATACGGGATCAGGCTCCGCACCCCCCCTCTAATTGAGCTGAAATTCTGCACAAACCTTCCTTCTAATATTTCACGACAACCCCTAAAGGGAATGTTGGCGGCTCGGAATAGTTTTCGAGATATTGAATTTTAAAGTTTTTTTAAAGGTAAGGTTTCGACCCCCCCCCCCCCCCCCCCAAAACAAACACAAGCAAACACAAACCTAAAAACTAATGCGCGTCGATAAAAATGCCTTTAGAGGTTGTCTTAAAATATTAATGGGAAGGTTTGTGCCAAATTTCAGCTCGATCGGAGGGGGAGGGGGTTTTTGGAACCTTACCCAAAACACGTACTAGCTGATACAACAAATAATTTAACATTTACGATTGACTGACAAATATTATTGCGCCCATTCTGATCATTTTCAATGAATCACTTGTTTATACACACACTGACTGAGACGGTTTTTTCTAAGCTGTCCAATGTAACTACTTCTACAAATACACACTTTATATTCTGCTTACTGGGCGTAGCTATTTCTGTACTAGGTTTACAAACCGTTAATATTTCGAATTGGTTTGTTTATGAAAAAAGAATATGCGCATTATTGAAAGTTGATAAATTTATGGATTGTTCACTCACCCCCGAGCACTTTGTTGATGATTGTTCCAAAAGGTTAAATTGCGTTCGTAATGTACCAATAATGGGAGATAAAAGTTGCATTCGGAACCCAAATGAATAATGCAATTCAAAAGTGAAGAATTTTTTGATCTGCCTATATTCTACACATTCTCGTTTCCATTTTCATTTTAGGGCGAAAACTCAGCACCGCGCGACAACATTCGTAACATTGTCCTGCCTCTACCGGCTAGTTGGCAGATTTATCAATATCATTAAATACAAAGGTTAATTTTAAGAGAATATGCACGATTTATCGAAACGAGGTTCTAGGATGCATGCGCGTTCACTGAACGGGAGATGTATCCGTGTGCAGAAAAAATCAGTTCGTTGAAGTCTTTTTCTCGCGAACACCCCCCACCCCCTAGTCCCGTTTGATTGAACGCTTCGTTCATCCGCGTCGCCGCTTTAGTTCCTATTAAATAGTACGATGAAGAAGATCGGCAAAAGACGTTGGTTACTCATGAGTATCAAGCGACAAGATAATTCGGAGAGTGGTACACCTTTTATTGCTTCAACGGAGAGTTGAAGGTCATTGGATGGCCCTTGAGCACCTCGGAATCCCCGTCGCAGCTTATATATTATTTATATATTGTACATGGTTATATATACACTGATGGGATTCGCAGAGTTTGTGAGCCTTACCAAAGCCTGTGGGAGATGAGTGGCGTCCAGATAGAGTATAAAAATGTAAAAAAATCAAGCAGACACTAAGGAGACTGACGGAAATATCTTGCCTTTCAAAGAAATATTTACGATCCATTGAGTCTTGTGTAGTCAGCCGTTTTTGTTTTCTTGGCTTTTCCTTTGTGGATCATAGGAGAGAATGAAACGCTATTTTACCGTTCGCTCTACGACATCCATTTGCTCCTGCACTAAAACGTTGCGAAAGGGATTTAAAAAGACTAAACATTTGGCAAATTGCGCACCTTCCCACGTATGATCGAATACGCGGCTGACACGCATGATTTTCGGTCCAAAGTGCAATTTGTAGAATACATACCGGTTTTTTTTCTGTAAATAAAGTTCCTTGACCTGACATATCGCATTTTAAGGCCAAATAATTATCCATGCAGTCACATCGGGCGATTATCTTTGACAGAAAAATATAATCTTCAACGAGTTGTTTTACTTTATACTTAGTTGGCGCCAATATTCGGCCACTTTACAAAATAGTCGACACTTTGTAAACTTATTTCGTTATTAACTTTCTATATTGTATTAATTCTGGGCAATTTTTTTCGAAAGATTATATGTTAACGAAGTTTTGCGTCAATGAACTTATCTTTCTACGCATTCTCGGCCATAAAATTGTTGGATTTAATTTCTATGGGCGATAAATCCTCGAGTTCCGGCGGCATATTCAGGTCCGTTTCGAAGTGAAGAGCGAATATCCATTCCTACTTAAGGTTGCTAAAATGGTTGTTTACCTTAGTAAATTCGGCAGTATTGATACCGGAAAAACCACCCTATAATCCAATTTTTTGTTGTAACGTATAAGGCATTTTTTTATGGTACATTTTTGGAAGTGTACATTAATCCAATGAAAATCTGTCAATGCCTCGAAGGTGGTCATTAATTTCTCGTTAAAGAAAAAGTTCACTTGATGAACAAAGTTTAGACGCCAGCTTAATGTTTGAAGAATAGTTGTGTAAAATTTCAACAATGATTTGTCAGATTAGTTCATAAATTACAATTACTAGTAAAGTTTAGAGAATCTCTTGCCAAATGGATAAAATTCCCATTATCGTAATTTAAAAAAATATACATTTGGAAGCATTCGCGCGAGAATGTGCCTTTTGAATTTTTCGCATGATGCATTGTTTTTCCTTATTCTGCGAATACACCATTCTGCATTAGCTCTTTTCAAGCTAAGCTCGATTTCAGTAACGATAAACCGTTAAAAAAAGAAAAAAGCAAGGGTCATGCGGTAAGGTTCGATGTGATCGAAGCACGGACACTTCGAATTCGTTCATTCCGCTCGATGTAGTGAACGGAGAGTACATTTCGGCCTCCATACATTTAAGTAGTATATTCGAAACTCTCGGAGCTTTTTATAAAATAATATATATCATGACTTATCCTTTATGTATCCGCTGCGGCCGGTACCTTCGTAACTATTGTAGCACCATTGTAAATCTTGTGAAATAAAGTGATATCACGGAAATTTTTAAAGTACATAATTGTTTGAGATTTTTTTGTGTTTATTTTGTAATGTCAATTGTAAAATACAGAATAAGTAGTTTACTTCTTGCCGGCGAGGATGATACCATCGTATTTCTGCTGAAACCACTTCATTGCATCTTCTTTCGTGAGCCTGTGCTGAAAGCCGACCTTGCCAGTTTTTCTCCTTCTATGGGCTACGTTGAAGCCTAGCGAGAAGAAACGAAATGACAGTTAATCGAGTGAACCACCTATTTCCTGCCTTTGCATTGGTTTTTTAGTTGTTAATTGTCGCTTCCATTAAGTAACACACCCAGTAAAAGGAAGTGGGCAAGAGTTGCAAATAAGAAGCTTTTTATTTGGCACATAGTTTCGAATCGAAACTCTAGGAATTGTTAATTGACGACAATCCCTATGATACCAGAGTATGTGCCATTGTTTGAATGGTTAGGTCTAGTCTTGTGTTTAAAATTTAGGTGAAACTCACCCGGTCGTCCAAGAACTACGTAGAAGTCGAGACCGTAGATACCGATGCTGGGATCGTATTTGATGCCCAAGTCGATGTGTTCCTGGATACCAAAGCCAAAGTTTCCTGTGCCGGAAAAGTTCTCCTTTCTCAACTCGTATTCACGAACCTGCAATGCAAACAAATATGATCAATATTCCAGATAACTGGTGATGTTGAGGATCTGTGGAGCAATACGATGTATCGACTAAAACTCAAGACAACGGCGAAAGATTAATGGAAATTACTTTCCATGTTTTTTGTCAAGCGACTGAAGCTTAGAAAAGAAAAGAACAACCTTGCCCTTTGACCAAAACCAATCGAGATCTTTGCACGTTTTCCGGAGTAGTTATCATTTGTGAGAAAACTTGAGTCTTATTGATTGTGTGTTAAGGGATAACAACTAACTTTGTTAAGGGATAACAACCAAAATATCACCTTTCAATGAGCCTTGAAAGAGTATTTCTGGATTTTCAACAGATGGAAATCGTGTAGTTGAAAACATTCCCACATATGCATCTATTCATATGAACAAGCCTAATCTCTGCATTATCATGGTCATGAAGAGGTCACTTGAAAATTGGAGAACTCAAATAAATGAAAAATTCCTGCATCGAGATTCTGTAACTCAGTAGCAACAGTTGTTGATATTCCTAGCTAGCGACAGCCAGTGAGAGGCGCCCTTTCTTCTGCGTTTGGCTGTTGCTAGCTAGCGATAATAAAAACCATTGCTGCCGTATTACAGAATCTTGCTACTGATTTACTATTAGCGCATCATTAAAGAACTTTTTGAAATAAAATGTCTATTTTTCATAGTACTGTGCAAACAGAATGAATTATCAGAAAACTGTGAAGACACTTAAGGTAAAGTAAGACTGGTTTTTTTTATTGTATAGACAGATTTCTTACTTTAAGGCCTCGTTCAAGGATCTCCTCTGCTTTGGCACCGCGAACAGTGCAATGCACAGCAATTTTTTCGTTTCGCCTGATGCCGAAGGAACGCACAGTGTAACGAGCTTTGGAGAAGACGGGTTGTTGGCCAGTCAATTGTTCCAAAACTTTGGCTGCTCTGGTCAGTCTATCACCGGATTCTCCGACGCAAATGTTTAGACACAACTTCCGAATGCGAACTTCACGCATAACATTTTTGGACGCATCCTTCGGCTCTCTTCTGACTTTCTTTTCGGGTTTGGCCACGGGTGCCGGCTTAGCGTCCTGCAAAACAACAATTCTTTCGTATAAAATAATACAAACGTTTGGAGAGCCAGAAGACGCTTCGATTTCCGGTTACGAAACGAAGGTTATAATCGAGAAAGGATCGTCCACGTTGAGGCCGACAAGCGAGCATGTTACACCTGTCATATAGCGAGACAAATTTCAACAGTACGTCGCGTCGAAGTTTTCAACGACCGTTATGATAAAATCGCGAATAAACTCCTCTTTAATGAAGCAACGTTAAATTTATAGGTGTCCATAGGATTGTTGAGATATCGGCGGATTTGGTTAACAATCTTTAGAATAACAGACGTACACTCACCGCCATCATGGAAGGAAAAGGGAAAATTCACGCGCGCCACGCTGCGGAATTAACCAGAACCGCTGATGAAAAAAATGGCGGCGTTTGTGCTTCGAGATAATAACAATGATACTGTTATTCTTTCGTAAAGTACAAACGGTCTAAGAGAGAGGGCCTTGGGATACATTATCCGATCAAGTCGTTTAACACATTTGATGGTCTCAACCTTACCGACTGATGAAAAGATCCCTAGCTTCACAACTGATTACTCAAGATAGATATCTAGCAATTTGAGCGTAAACATTTGTGTCGCTAGTTTGGTCAGTGTAAATCCTGGGGCTAAGTTTTTCCCTAGGCGGATGACATTTCCGGCGAATGAAGAGGTAAGCGTTATTCGTTTCTTGAGAGAGCGGAAGGGGTTTATTGTCTCTTTTCCGAAATATTGGCAGTCTACAAGAACACTGAAATCTGCAAATCAGCTATCTCTGTCGTACACATAGCCACGCGGTCAGTGCGACAATTCGCCTTAATTTTATATTCCGTCATAGTCGTAGTAATTTAAGGGAGATTGCGTGTTTAGATCCCGGAAAAAGAGGAATTACAACAATTTTTATGGATATACAGTTGATGAAATGAACATTCTGTTAAGTGGTATTTATTTTGCATACCTTCAAGTATCTTTATAAATTTTTGCACAAAAAATTGTATTAAGAGCCGGCGCTTAGGGGGCGTACACAAATTACGTAACGCAAAATTTCCCAATTTTCGAGACAGAAAAAGGTGAGATTGCTTCGACTAGCTTCAGCGCCGCTATTTTGTTACAAAACGTTGTGAACAAATTTTTAATGGTACTCGAAGATATGTAGTATAAAGGCTATTAACCATAATTTTTATTGTATCGACGAGGAGTCCGTGAACAAAGGTCGAAATTCACCTTTCTTCCGGGCGCTAGACTGGTCTCCCCATGTCTCCCTTGAGAACATGGCTCACACATTCGGTCGTCAAAAATCCTTCGGCCATGTTTTCTTCTAGACGAATTACATTTCGGGAAAATGAAGAGATAGACATTGTTCATCGTTTACCAGAGCGGAAGGTTTTTTTTCCCGAAAAAACAACCGTTTCGGAAAACTGCAATCAGCTTTCTCTCTTGCACTCATAGCCGCTTGGTCGGTGTGACACTTTGCCTTAAGCTGAGGTTAATGCCGACGCAGACCCAACGAAGTATTCCGATTTTAATATTATTGGAATTGTAAATCGGCCTGTGAGCATGATAAACTATGATCAAAAAGAAAGAAAGGAGAAGAAGCAAAATAAAAGGAGTATTAATTTAATCCCGGGTCCCATAATTAATGATAAGTCGAATATCTTTCCGTTCACAGCCGGTTACTTAAGGCGGGATATACATTTACAACGATCAAAAAATCGATTTCTTTTTTTTCTTCGCTAAACGATAGAACTATACACGTAGAATATTTTCCCAAAGTTTCAAAGCGAAATTCGAAAAACCTTAAACGTTACAGCCCGTCAACGCTGTGCCTCACCGCTCGTATTCGGAGCAAGCGTGAACTTCAAACACGTTTTTCTCAAAACCGCATTATCGAAATTGGCGTGCAGGATTACTCAAAAACTATTAAACCGATTGAGTTGAAACTTGGTAGAAATATTGATACTACTGGTACCTTCTACTTGACAAGAATTGTTTTTGAAAAATTGAAAAAAAAACGACTTTTTTAATCCACATTTTACAGAAATGTTGCGTAAAATGTTAATTTTTTGTTGTTGTAAATGCGTGCCATTTTCTTAAATTTGCATTTTCTTCACTTGAATTACCGTCACATAGAAACTACACATGTTCTAATAGGAAAAATGTTTGAACTTTTTTGCAAATCAAAGTCTACGGGAAGCTAGACTGCACGCCGATTCGCAACTCCCGCGGCGACCTTGCTGTAGCACTCTGTCACAGCTCCGCCATTTCGATGATGAATTAATTAAAAAAAATTGTTTTGTATACTTAAATATACTATTAAGGTATACCTAAAGTTTGATAATTGTAGAATAATTATTTCTTGGTTTAAAAAATCCCTCAATATTGCTTATTTTTTTCCTGTCTAAATTTATATCCCGCCTTAACGTGGTTGTCAATTAAAGTTTGGAAATGTGTTTCGCGGAAGCAATTATAGTGAGCTCTGAATTGAGAATATCGTTCTATCTGAATTAATTTACATAATTTACTAGCTTGCCAGCGTGAATCTTAGCATCGTATTGAGAAAGGCGATAAACAAATACAGAAAAAATTAGGAAAGAAACAAAGAAGGTAGAGTGTCATATTTCTCAAGCACGTCGTAGACTGACTGACTGAGATAAGTGTTGGCTTAGTTGTCTCAAAGTTAAAGGGCCAGTCCACTTTCGAGCCACGAAGAAAGGCTATTTTCGCGATTTTATTTTTAGGATTTTATAAAAGATATGAATATAAAAGTTGTTGGGCTTGATAAATAAAGTCTTGATATACATTTAAAAAAATTTAATTCATTTTTAAGTACAAAAACTATAGTTTGACGCAACGCCTCAAAAATAGGTGGGCTAGGTAGCTCCATCACAAGTCGGCAACGGCTTGTCTGAAAGAAAAAAATCAAAATCCATTATAAGATAAAGTTTTATAAAAAAAAATGGCAGATGAAAAACGGAAAAAGTAAAAAAAACGCCTTTTTTCGCAGTTTTTCGCAAAAAAAGAGTAAAAATCAAAATTTTAAAACCATCGAGGGTCATCTTGTTGCGAATCATGTTTACAATATGTGGTTCAAATATCAAGAAAATCGGTTTATTAATTTTAGAGATACGATGGAGCTAGATTTTGAAAACGTTGTTTCGAGAAAAACGCGTTTGAAGTTTATACAATGAAAAACTCTTACCTAAACTCAATCGGCTATTCCTGCACCGTACAAAATCCCTTCTGATTGCTCATCATCATCGATTTCTTCAAGTCTTGCTTGCTTTCGATTTTTTGAAATTTTCCAAGTGGGCTGGCCCCTTAAGTTTTTTGCCCTCGATACTCCTGAACAGCCCATATAAGGTGACTTTTATAAGGTGGCTATGTGTTTTTTAAGGGGAGGGTAGGGGTTTCAGCGTGACAAAAAAAAACACTTTTTTGCGCATCTATATGGACAGAGTAAATTTATTGAAACCTTTTATACATTGTTAAGTGCCATTTCGAGAACATTCCGTGAAACTTGTACGCGGAAATATCCACAAACAAGCCGGTGACAAAGTTTTTCCAAGAACGCCTTTGGAAAAACACGATTTGCGGTGTTCATTGTACCTCAGCTAAAAATTATCCGAAATCAAGTACCATTAAAATTTAGTCAAAGTATCATCAAATCCCTCCCAACGGTCTTTGATAATTTTTTTTTTCATTTCTAAATTTTTGGTGGTCATGTAAAGTGAAAAGTGCTATTTTTAACGAAAAATTCCGCCATTTTGGGGGTGGAAACCCCTTCAATGTAAAAAAACTCAGACTAACCGTTGGGGGGAGGTATTTTATATGTAGAAAGTGTGTACCAAGTTTGAAATAAATTGGTCTTGTAGTTTTCAAGTGGCAGTAAACACGGACTTTGAAAAAGTGGTGTCGAGAAAAACGCGGCACTGGCTTGTTTGTGGATATTTTCGAGTACAAATTTCACGGAATGTTCTTGAAATGACACTTAACAATGTACAAAAGGTTTCAATAAATTTACTATACCCATATAGATGAAAAAAATCGCAAAAAAGTGTTTTTTTTTCACGCTGAAACCCCTACCCTCCCCTTAAGGGTCACGCGCGGTGATTTTGCGACTGAAAAAATACGGTTTTTCAAGCCCTCTTTGAACAAAAAGATATCGTATTTTTGTCATGAATAGGATTCACCAGAGAAAATAGCGTATTCTGGAAAAAAATGAAAATTCCATTTTGCGTGCAGGAGAATGAAGTTTTTGAAATTCCGAATCCGGATCACTCTCGAAAAACTTTATTTGTGACCCCCATCATGGAGAAAAAAATTATCAAACGTACGATTTAAGGTTATTAGATCCGAATTTAATCAGTGGAACAAATGAGTTAAATCAGTCACGACCGCGCTATAGGAAGTGCTGGTCTGCTGACGGCACAGCTGCAACTTCCGAATGTTCGGCTGTCACAGGAAGTTGAGACTCCAATGACACGCGGTCAAACCAAGTGATCTGAATGTGTCCCTATCCGAGAACTTCATTGAAAATAATGTCAATTTCGAAAATATTCGAGGATTCCACGCTCCACAAATACCATTTTCAATTATTTGCGATTCGCTAACAACGTTCGGAATAAATAATTCTAGCCATACATTTCAAAAGTAATTCGGCGTGAAATTATTATTTTTGACCAAATACTATGAGTATTTTTGTTTTTTAATGTGTCATAAATTATCTTAACATTCTGTAGTTACAGAATTTTAAGATAATTTATGAAACAGTAAAAAACAAAAATACTGCTAGTATTCGGTAAAAGTAATAATTTCACGCCAAATTACTTTAAAATGTATAGTTAGAATTAATTGCGAAAGTTGTTAGCGAATCGCAAATGATTAAAAATATTATTTGCGCAGCATGAAATCCTCGAAAATTTTCGAAATTGACATTATTTTTAATAAAGTTCGCAATCTATCGATTAAGTTCAATCGGACATCTTAACCCTCAATTCGTGAAGGTATTTGAGGCACCTTAATTCCGTGAACCTGGGTCGTTTTCGTTTTTGCACTACCAAACCAACAACTGTCAATGAAAAATATCTGACAAAATTCATGGCCAATCTTTAGGCCGTACTTCTCGAGGGAACATAGGGTTTTTTTCTTTCTTATTATTAATATTTTTTTCAATAAATATTAAGTAACCTGCGAAGAAAATGATTTTGGGCAGAATGAAAACGACCCAGGTTCGCGAATGGTGCGAGAACCATTCCGAGCACCGATTTTATCTTTATTAAGTAAACAATGCTCCTACCGTCGTTCTCGCAGCATCGTCAGACTTCTCGACCCAATCTGATCGGAAGTAAGGTAAAATTGGCGACGAATTCGGGGCAGTAATATCAGGAATGTCCGATTGAAGCTCCGAAAATCATTCCGAGCACCGATTTTATCTTTGTTAAGTAAACAATGCGCCTACCGTCGTTCTCGCAGCATCGTCAGACTTCTCGACCCAATCTGACCGGAAGTAAGATAAAATCGGAGACGAATTCGGGGCAGTAATATCAGGAATGTCCGATTGAAGCTCCGAGAACCATTCCGAGCACCGATTTTATCTTTGTTAAGTAAACAATGCGCCTACCGTCGTTCTCGCAGCATCGTCAGACTTCCGGATGCAATCTGACCGATTGAGTAAAGAATTTTAACCCTCAATCCGCGAACCTGGGTCGTTTTCGTCCTGCCCACAATCATTTTCGTCGCAGGTTGCTTAATATTTATTGAAAAAAATATTAAATATAAGAAAGAAAAAAACCCTATGTTCCCTTGAGAAGTACGGCCTAAAGATTGACCATACATTTTTTCAGATTTTTTTTTTCATTGACAGTGTTGCTTTGCAAAGACGAAAACGACCCAGGTTCACTGGATTAAGGTGCCTCCGATACCTTCACGGATTGAGGGTTAAGATAACCGATTGAACTTAATCGATAGATTGCGAACTTTATTGAAAGTAATGTCAATTTCGAAAATGTTCGAGGATTTCATGCTCAGCAAATAATATTTTCAATCATTTGCGATTCGCTAACAACTTTCGGAATAAATCATTCTAACAATACATTCTAAAGTAATTTGGCGTGAAATTATTATTTTTACCAAATAGGACGAGTATTTTTGTTTTTTACTGTTTCATAGATTATCTTAAAATTCTGTAACTACAGAATTTTAAGATTTTTATTTTCATATTTAGAATTTTAGATTTAAACTTTCTGTTACTACAGAATGTTAAGATAATTTTTGAAACATCCAAAAACAAAAATACTCGTAGTATTTGGTAAAAATCGATAATTTCACGCCAAAGTACTTTGAAATGTATTGCTAGAATGATTTATTCCGAAAGTTCTTAGCCAAACGCAAATGATTAAAAATAGTATTTGCGGAGCATGGAATCCTCCAACATTTTCGAAATTGACATTGTTTTCAATACAGTTCTCAGATAGGGACATATTCAGATCCCTTGGTTCGACCGCGTGTCATAGGAGTCTCAACCAACTTTCTGTGACAGCCGAACATCCGGAAATTGCAGCTGTGACATCAACAGACTAGCACTTCCTATGGCGAAGTCGTGCCTGATTTAACGCATTTGTTCCACTGATTTAATTCCGATCTATCAACTTCAAATCGTATGTTTGATAACTTTTTTCTCCATTAGGTGGGGCACAAATAAAGCTTTTCAGGAGTGTTCCGGATTCAGAATTTTTGAAACTTCATTCTCCTGCACGCAAAATGGAATTTCCTTTTTTTCCTGAATACGCTATTTTCTCTGGCAAATACTATTCATGACAAAAATACGATATATTTTTTTTCAAAGAGGGCTAGAAAAACCATATTTTTTTCAGTCGCAAAATCACCGTGCAAGGGTCTGAAAAAACACATGGCCACCTTATAAAAGTCATATTTATAGTTGACCCTGCGAGAAGCACGGAGTGCCAAAATGGATTCCCACTACTCACAGGGTTGGGTTCTGTGACTTATTAATTGTCATGGAAAATACGATCTTTTTGCAGCCTTTCCCGAATTGAAACAAATCTATCAGCACCAAACGATGTCATGCGTGGAAACAGCTATTATACTTTCTGATACGATTCAGAAACTTACGTGATTTTTCTGTTTCGTAGGTGAAAAGTTGTTTCAAGGATTGAACTGCCTCTCTAATTTAGGAGTGGCTACTTTACCTCCAGAACACCACATCTCAACTGTTTCCTCGTTCCATTTCAACGCTCCGCAGAATTTCCACTCTTTACTCATCCTTTCCATTTTTATAAGTCTGTGACCATCATAGTCTAAACCCGGATCGTATTCTAAAGCAGCGTGTTCGAAAACGACCCACGTGATCACAGTGAACACCTGCCCCCTGTGCTACTCTTTCAGCAGCAACACGTCTGCGAGCTTCGGCTTCCTCGACAGTCTCAGCAGCCCGCTGTGATTCTAGATAATTAGCGTGCTGCTTACTCCGAAGGTCAGACTGCTCCGTCGTTTTAGCAGCTCTTAAGCTGGCTTGCTGCTCAGATTGCTTTTCTTCGGCGTTTCTGCAGCTTTGCAAGCCGATTGGCGTCTGGTCTGCTCAATCCTTTTAAGCTCTGCTTGAGGTCTCTTCTCCTTGTTGCTACTTTCATAGCTCGAGTTTTGTTAGAACTTTTAGCCAAGTTAGACTTACGTTTTCCTGGTATTTTTTAACTCTATACCGTCCGCATGTGTAATCAATATTATAATTTTTGCCCCACATAAGACGGTATTTTGTTTTAAGTACCTGCTATTACCACCGAGACTCTTAGTAGAAGTGGTGAAATCGCCGGAATAGATGGGGAGTAAGAACAGGCTAAACAAATTTGCAAAGTACAGTTCCACCCGCCAACTCGCAAAAAGTACCTGAAATGATCACCAACAAATTTTCGCCACCACCGCCGAGACTCTGGGTAGAAGTGGTGAAATGGCCAGAAGTCAGGTTGAGTAAGATAGGGCAAAAAGGCGCTGAGTGCATCTTCACGTGCGAATGCTCACTTGTACGGAGCATTCTATTTTTTATCAGTCTCAGATCGCAAGTAAATTAATGAGCGTCCCGCGCGAGCGCTTCGTGCCACTCAACGGGCAAAAAAAAAACACTTCAAAAATGTTCTTGGCCAAATCGTTCAACAATACGGTGCACGCGAGACAACCGCGCCCGCGATGTCGTTCGTGAGTACCTATAATTCTGCAAGTTAAAGCGAAAAGATTGAGATGACTGAACGACTCGAGTTCATCGTGACAGAGTTAAGACAGAACCGAAACCCGTTTTTTTTCATCGTACTTTACACTTTGCGTATCTTTCCCCGATGAACAAGAAGAAAAGTATCGAGTACGTATATACGAACCGTTTCGTTATGAATTTCCACAACTATTCGCCACTATATCACGTCACACGAACGTAGTGTCACCACCATTTGTTTGACAGATTATTCCATGGGATACTCTCTACGTGTACCTAAACCCAAATTCCTTTCAGCCGTTTCGGCGTGATTGAATAACAAACACCAAACATCCGGACAAACAAATCACAAACTTTCGCATTTATAATATTATATAGATATAGTACATTCGTCATTAGCTCTTATTGACATATTAATCGATCTATATACAGCACTGAGAAAGGACTCAACGTTGTCCGCAAGAATACTCTGATATTTTATTAATTGCGAAGTACGATCTGAGCATCTCCGCTTAATCCACGAATACATGATTTGCTGTTACAGATGCTGTCCAAAATAACTTAACCCTTTGCGGCATAGTGTAACACTGGTTTTACACCTAATTCAATACAAATTTTGATTATTCAAAAGTGTTTTTTAATTAAATATGGCGGTTGTAAATGCGTTTCAAGGTTCCTAGGACTTCAATAACTACTAAAACATACCTATTAAATTTTTATTTTTCACGTAGCGGGTGTCATAAATAACGAAAGTGCAAAAAGCGCGCACGTAAAAAAAAGTGTATGCCTCAAAGAGTTAATTATGAAGGTGAGATGAGACAACATGGGATTTTATTCCTCCTTTGGTACCGAAGAAACTATCAAGTAATCGATCCCATCAATAATTGAACTCCCTTCAGATTAAGTTTCGAAACAGCAATCTCCAGTTTCATGTCAGTTCAAAAATCAGTCGTGAATTGCATTCTCAAAGGAAGAGCATCAACAGGGTTTTGCGAAAGCCATAATTTCTCAAGCATATTTTCAATTATTCTTGTACTTTATACGTTTCCGTTATTTTTGAAAATGTATTCATTTTCAAAGCATCTACTTTTTGTTCACAAATAGCTGAGGTTCGTGTATTTTATGTTTCTCTCGCTGACATTTGGAAAACTTGCTTTTCCAATTTACCTCAGGCCATTTTTAACTTTTATCTCCGCTTTTTAATGCCATTTTGTCTTCATATAGTCCTGTGTATTTGAACTTAAGAATGCCGCCCTCCTTAGCCGGACTAGGTCGTTACATTTTACACTGCACCAAAGTCTGCCCTTTCCAAATTACCCTAGTAGAAGACACGGTCACTAGAAGACACGGTCTTCTACTAGGGTGAATCGCCATCCTCTGTCTTGACTTCAGTCGGGCGAGGGTTTAAAGGATTCGATTTTTCATAGCCCTGGTCTCTAAATGACGCAACTTGGTTCTAAAATTTTGTTTTAAAGTATTCTCCTTGTGGTCTTTCTCATTATTTTGTGAAAGCTGCTGTTTGGACAAATGCATTTCCGGTTCATGAGACAGCGATGGAAAGTTTACTTTAATTTTCGTCCAATCGTGGTATTCAGGTGCATCATTGTCGAAAATCCTTCTGGCACGTACGTAGCGCAATTTATCATAAGCCGAAAAAATGTACTGCATACTATCAGCGAGCGAGGAAGTCGAACAAGACTCACTGAAAGAGCTGAAAGCATTGTCGAAACGACCGCACCGGTCTTAAGGATTTGTCAATATACTTGTGCGTTAAAACTCATCGCGAAAAATTTGGGGCTCCGACCAGAGTGCTGTAAGAAGAATCCTAAATGTTCGGCCGCCGAGGGAGGGTGCGTTCCACTTATGTTAGTTCCACTTGACAGCCGCAGCGATCGCGAGCGGCTGTCAAGTGGACTCTGTCGCCCTCATCTATCCACGATCTTCCGTCTGTGCGTACGAACGCTCACGATCGTTGCGGCAAGTGAGGTTACCCTCAATGTATGGAACAACACCGCGTATACCCGGAACTTTTCTTCGATGCGGCAATGCCGTCGGATTCGTAAATAATTCCCGAAGTATTCCGCGAGATCTGCACTCGACACTAACCGCTCATCACAATAAGAAAAATATTTTCGTTCACAACGATCTTTATATTCATGTATCTTGGACCTTTGAAGTAGTCGAACGCATCACTAGCTGTTTGCGATTCGAGTACCGGCAAGATGAAACTCGGACGCTCCTCACCTTTTCGATTTGCGCCGGATGTCTACGGAATAACTTTATTCGGGGCCATCAAAGTAAACAATTGACTTCGGCAAGATTCTAATAAAAGTAATTCGGTAAATAAAAGTAAAACGGTCCCGACTAGAAATGTTGCTACGGGGCAGACTAGAGCGGCATCCGGCATACCGAATTCCGCACCACGGCACGGTACAGGCCGCCGGATCAGCGCTTTACCGGGCGTGAATCGCTTTTTTGCATCCGGCCATGACGCGGATGCCGGTAACGTAACTAATCCGTATATCTTTTCGGGCTCTGATCCGGTTGCCGTAACTGTGCCTGAAATGAAAAATAAAAAATCCAAAAATTACGAATAAAAAAATTCTGGTAGTATTTTTGGTTTCCATATGTGTTATTCATGATCCCGCTATATGATAATTGAAATAAAACGTATGCTGCCTCGTTGAAGTTTTTACCTACCCTCGGCATTGAACCTACGTCTTCTAATTCGAGAGCTGAGCGCGCTACCTATTTACAATTAGCCATTCTAACACTTGTGTAGATTTTCTTCTTTTTTTTTGCATATTTGTATCAATCTAATTCTATTCTAAAGAATGTTGATAATTCTAAAGAATGTCAATAATTTCATTCATGGGGTTGGAGATTGCATCGTTGCAATGCAACAATAATTTTTTTTACCGGATTTTTTCTGCCTATTTAGCCTGTGAAAATAACTCACACGTTTTTACATATTCCTATTAGAGTGTTGCGACCGGTATTTGCAGAAAAGGCTTCTGATGATGATTTTATGAAAAAAAATTTAAGTTGTCCAAATAAAATTTAATTTTATTGATTGGATTGATTACGTTTTGATGATTATAAAAATAAACGAATGAAAAGTGAAGAAAAAAGCGTTAGATTCCCACGATGCAAACTCCAAATTTATTTTCATTCGTTCATTGTATCTTGATTTGATGATGACGGCGTCCTCACGAACGCCATATTAGTTTTATTAGAATCTTGCCGAAATCAATTGATAACTTTGATGGCCCCGAATAAGGTTATTGGGTAGACATCCGGCGCAAATCAGACATACGCGTCGAAGTGCATGGCGGATCGGCACCGAATGTGTAGTGGATTAGCCAACCTCGGAGCACGGCTGGGAAAAGGAAAATCGGTCAGGCCTTGGACAGGTAACCTTAACAGAGCCATGTGAGGGACGCGTTGCGGGTCGTCTGATGTAGGCTTGATTAATGTTGTCTTCTTACATCGGTATCTAGGTACTACTGATGCGGCAGACATACGGCGCCGACTTCGGCGCCCTAACAAGGTCCTCACAAGATTACCTGATTCAGGACTGATCAGTTTGTTTTCATTACACCCGTTCTCCGGATTCACTGATCCAGTGGATATCCAGCACAGATCAGGCGGGCGCTTCTACGGTATTCCGGACCGTATCTTCAAACCTGCCTGGGCAGTGATCCGGCTGCCGGAATAACATTTCCAGTCGGGGTCAAACGGTTGAACAACGACACGCTACACCCTCCTCACAAACATCTTCAGAGAGATCCCCTATTCCGCCAGTCAATGACAAAAGGGCAATGGAAACTGCTCCACAGAGGTCAGAACATTCGGTATCAAATAGTGCTCGTCATCGTGTGATCAGGTTTGATAGAAATTTAAGCTAAGACAGTATTCAGCGAGTAGATTCCGTTTCAAGACTTTGGCGCTAGAAGAAAAATTCCGCATTCATTTATGGTGCAAAAGTGAATTATCGACATGGGACGTATGTACGTTTGGGTCCAATGTCGTTGGAGTATAAGTATCGCCATGCACTAAAGTGGAAAGATCAAAAGGAAGGTATCTGCTGCAATAAAGTTAAAATTGAACTGCCTGAAATCATGTAACCTCCAAACAGTTTGTTTGGAGGTTCGTTCGTTGCGTTGTACTGGATATTGTATTCGCGGAGACTCTCGGATAAGTCGACGAAAAACGGACTTGCACCTGAGTGGAGCCGGGTACGACAGGTAGTTGAGTGTTGTATATACAACACAACGGATCCAATTGTAGGACAGACGATGGCTAGCCTATCTAACCTTAAGGAGTTAGGCTACTCTAGAGCGAGAAAAAAGGCATAATTTCGGAATTTGTTTTAACGAAATATTAAAATCAATCCAAATTCTGTGCACGGGTCTTTATTATATTACTAATGAACTATGCAAAATAATTTTCTCGTAGTGTTTAATAACAAAACACCATTTCTCCCATGATGCCTTTTTTGACGGGTCTACAGGTGAAAACGTGATTCATGCTTTTTTCACCTGGAACGAAAAACAAAGAAAAATGGATTATATATATATATGAGGCATTCCACAGATTTCCAGCAAGGTCAAAACCCTCACTATTTTTCAGAGTCGTGCAATTTTTTTACTATCAAAAGGTACCTGCTAGGAGTGTCTGTGATTTTTTTCAGATTTTTTTTATGAGTCCTGCTGCAGATATCTCATTTTTTGAAAAATGAGAATCAGTTTTCAACTAGATGTACCTTAAAAACTATGGCCCAGGCAAAAACAATTATCGGACAAAATATTTTTGATTTTAGATGAACTTTTGACTTTAACAATTACATTTTTTTTTATCGTACAAAATTCTATAATAAATGAAAAAAAATCGATTTTTAAAAAGTATGTCACGTTTGATTTTGCTCCAAATTTTTCTGAATTTTCTGTTCTTAGTGTGGACATACAGAAAAAATTGGCATCATGGGCCGCGAACTGGTTTAGAAGATATTGCATTTTTTTGTTGTTGTTATTCATCTTATCTTTATTTGGATCAGTCTGATTTGAATTAGTAGTGGACATAACTGAAAAATAACACTATAAAATGAAACTTCAAGCAGCTTCGGATGGTGTAATTGACGATTTCAAAATTTATTGCATTTCTAACTTTACATACTAGGTAAGAAAAAAACACAATATTTATGACAAATAAATATTTTTTATTGCCCAGTATTAGCAAATCTTGTGAATTATTATATATTTGTCATCAGTCGTATATAATTTCGAAATAATCGTGCCGTCTGTTCCCGGAATGAAAGCATGTTGCTTCTGGGATTTCTTGAGGGGGACGATTTTTTCTTTGGTCAATAGATATTTGAATCGCCAATCAATTTAATTCGTCACTGATGGTTGGAATATTTATCGCGATTTTCGATGAACTTGCACTAGCATAACATACTTGCACCGTCAGAAGCCGAAAAGTGAAAATGAAGGTTATGAAATTTCACATACAATCATAACATCGAAACCGGCCAAGGAAATACGAGAACGTTTACTTCCGACCTTGCCGCCGGTGTCGCGTCGTTCGGGCGGGAAATTTGAAAATGTGAAAAAATCAATCTTATAACATACAAAACACTTTGATATATTTTTTTATGTGAAATTCAAAGTTTCTCCCAATTAATGATCCAATTCATATCGATATAAAAGATTTTTAAAAAATGCAAATCAGCCTGTATCTTCCATACCAGTTCGCGGCCCATCTTGTCAATTTTTTCTGTATGTCTACACTAACAACAGAAAATTTAGAAAAATTTAGAGCAAAATCAAACATGACATACTTTTTGAAAATCGATTTTTTTCATTTATTATAGAATTTTTGTACGAAAAAACAAGTTTATTGTTAAAGTCAAAAGTTCGTTCAAAATTAAAAATATTTTGTCCCACAATTTTTTTTGCCTGGGCCATAGCTTTTAAGGTACATATAGTTAAAAACTGATTCTCATTTTTCAAAAATTGAGATATCTGGAGCAGGACTCATAAAAAAAATCTGAAAAAAATCACAGACACTACTAGTAGGTGCCTTTTGATAACAAAAAAAATGCAGGACCCTGAAAAATAGTGAGGGTTTTGACCTTGCTGGAAATCTTTGGAATGCCTCATATATATGGGTCATTCCATGTCAAATCGACAAATTTTTTACCTGACCCCCTTTGATTTCGCTGAAAATTTTCTATCTTTTTCTACCCCCCGAAAGTTATTTTTCAGAATTTTTTCAAAATTTTTTTCCCGACTCAAAAAAAGTTATGAATTTTTGAAAAAAACCGCTCTTTTATTTTTAAATTGCCAGAACTTTTTCAAAAATTGACCGTTTGGGAACTTTTTTTTTCAAAATTTTTGTTTTTAAATGTAGTTTTCGAAAAAAAATATGAAAAAATTTTCAGAATCCCAGATATATGAAATATTTTAGTTTTTTTGAAAAAACCGCAATTTTCTCAAAGTCCGACCGTTTTTTTTTTTTTTTTTTGCTCTAAAAATACTTCAACTAATTCTGCAATGATCCCCGTTAATCAAAAGATGTGACGACAATCGCTTCTAATTTTTTTTCTTGATTATAAAAAAATTTTTGTTGAATTTTTGCTGATTTTATATAACTTTGTTATGAAATTTTTTTTATTTCCTCGTGAAACCTCAAAAGTTGAAAAATAAAATTTTATTGGAGAATTTCAAGTGATTATCGTCCAAGAAATTGTTATTTAAAAAAAAAAAAATAATTTTTTTCTCTCATTGACGTTATTTTGTCATGTTTCAGTACCAAAATGACGTTAAGTTGTCATATTTCAGTACCAAAAAAAAACGTCCATAAGAGTAAAAAAATAACGTCAATGAGAGAAAAAAATTATTTTTTTTTTTAAAATAACAATTTCTTGGACGATAATCACTTGAAATTCTCCAATAAAATTTTATTTTTTAACTTTTGAGGTTTCACGAGGAAATAAAAAAAATTTCATAACAAAGTTATATAAAATCAGCAAAAATTCAACAAAAATTTTTTTATAATCAAGAAAAAAAATTAGAAGCGATTGTCGTCACATCTTTTGATTAACGGGGATCATTGCAGAATTAGTTGAAGTATTTTTAGAGCAAAAAAAAAAACGGTCGGACTTTGAGAAAATTACGGTTTTTTCAAAAAAACTAAAATATTTCATATATCTGGGATTCTGAAAATTTTTTCATATTTTTTTTCGAAAACTACATTTAAAAACAAAAATTTTGAAAAAAAAAAGTTCCCAAACGGTCAATTTTTGAAAAAGTTCTGGCAATTTAAAAATAAAAGAGCGGTTTTTTCAAAAATTCATAACTTTTTTTGAGTCGGGAAAAAAATTTTGAAAAAATTCTGAAAAATAACTTTCGGGGGGTAGAAAAAGATAGAAAATTTTCAGCGATATCAAAGGGGGTCAGGTAAAAAATTTGTCGATTTGACATGGAATGACCCATATATAAGAACAGTTACAGAGGTACGTAGGATTTTTTCGATATATTGATTTTCGCCAAACTGGCGCATTTTAGAATGAAAGGTTAAAATTTTCAAGAAAAACTATCAGATAATCGTTTATAACAAAAAAAAAACTATGCAATATAACGGAAAAATCCTACGTACTTCTGGAGAAAATCGAGTTTTGAATGTACGGTTAAATTTGCAAATCGATTGGTGAAGATTCATTCGAGTTATGTTCCCGCCTAGTTTAAAAAAAAACAGTTTTCGATAAAAACACGGTGCAGTAAAACGCGTGAAACAGTTTTCAGTATTATACAATCTGTCGAAAATTCATTTATACCTCTAATTTGCGATGCCTGCACCATACAATTGGTCTTCCACATTGATGTTCTGCTCCTCGGTTTCCTTTCTGAGCGCTCTGAAGCTGATGTGTGCCGCTTGTGCAGGTTCAGGCAGCGATCCTTTTGATAGCTTGATGCACTGCACGTCCACCTTCAGCCAATGATCATAGCTGTTTGAGGCACTTGGAGTTTTTGACTGCCCATTATATTTTGCTATATCATTTTTAAAACCCTTAGGCCCCTTTTGAACCAAACCTTTTTTTTCATAGTTTTCCAAAATTCTAGAATGGCCTTACCCCTGTCCGTGTTTAAGGGTCAGAGTTATGATAAAATTCGAGATTAAGTGGTACGATTATTGGTACGAATACAGTATTGATTAAGCAATATCATGTTTTCGGTGACTGCACGCACATGCATTGTATTGTATTGAAAAATTCTTTTTTTCCCCGTAATTCATTGGAGTACAACAAAGAGGATGCATGACACAATTAAGGACTGTAAATAAAATTAAATATCTGAATAGTCAATTTTATTGGGTCTATGCATAAGTCCGTAGCGAAATTCCGATAAATATCGTTCGCAGTTGTTTCTCTGCTCGCACATGCGTCAACCACATGAAGTGTCGTATTTAAATGAAAGCTGAAACGTGTGTCCACATTTGAAAAAAATACCCATCGAGATCCGTCACGTATAAGAAGTTTAATTATGGTTTGAATATGGAAGGAACAAACGTGTATTTTCATTGCATTTCGCTTTTTTATTTCCGAAAAGGAGAATACGCATCGTAAACTCACAAAAAAATGCGCCGTGTACAGATAGAATGCGGTAAGCGAAAATGTGTGACGGAAGTGGTTTGCGAAATTTCGCTTGATTTCCAAGATGCTCCTCCCTCCGGTCGGTGGCTCACTATACTGATGCCAATAAAATCAAAGCTTTTATCGACTCCAACCGGTATTTGACGACTATAGAAATTGGACATAACCTCGACATTAACTACACTGTTTCGAGACAATTACGGAAGCTTGAGATGGTATTCAAGCTTGATGATTGGGTGCCGCACGAACTGAGCGAAAAGAGTTAAAGGCGGGATATACATTTAGGCAGAAAGAAAATAAGCAATATTAAGGGATTTTTTAAACTAAGAAATAATTATTCTACAATTATCAAATTTTAAGTATACTTGAATAGTATATGTAAGTATAAGAAACAATTTCAGAGTGTTACAGCAAGGTCGCCGCGGGAGTTGCGAATTGGCGTGCAGTCTAGCTACCCGTAGACATTGATTTGCAAAAAAGTTTAAACATTTTTTCAGTTAGAACATGTATAGTTTCTATGTGACGGTAATTAAAAAGAAGAAAATGCAAATTTGAGAAAATGGCACGCATTTGCAAAAAAAATCAACTTTTCACGCAACATTTCTGTAAAATGTGGATTAAAAAAAGTATTTTTTCAAATTTTTCAAAAACAATTTTCGTCAAGTAGAAGGTACCAATATTATTAATATTTCTACCAAGTTTCAACTCAATTGGCTTAATGGTTTTTGAGTAATACTGCACGCCAATTTCGATAAAGCAGTTTTGAGAAAAACGCGTTTGAAGTTCACGCCCGCTCCGAACCCGAGCCGTGAGGCACAGCGTTGACGGGCTGTAACGTTTGAAGTTTTTCGGATTTTGTTTCGAAACTTTAAGAAAATATTCTACATATACAGTTCTATCGTTTAAAGAAAAAAAAAGCAATCGATTTTTTGATGGTTGTAAACGTATATCCCGCCGTAAAGTGCTATACCAGCGTGAACGCTGAAATTTTGGGTAATTTTCGGGATTTTTTTTGGAAGAAAAGTACTCAATTGAATGTTTTGGAAAATTAAGAATATATTTGGCTACTTTTGACCTATACTACATAATTTTTTCATAGAAAAATATTGAAATCCAAGCGACTTATGCACTGGCTGTGAAGGCACCAAAAAAAAAATTTCCTCCACTGCTGACATGATTCCGGCCGATTGAGTAGCTGAAACCGAAAAAAGAACAAATGTCGTTAGACTATAAGGTATTTCCTGTACAATGACGTAGGATTTTCGAAAAATATCAAAATCTAACAAAATAGTGTAGTTATGACAAAAAATGCTGTTTTCTTGCCTATAAAATGGTCGTCTTTTTGAATGCCAAATCATCAATTTTCATCCAATGAAAAATATCCTACGACATTGTAGAGTAAATGGATTCAAGAATACTCAATTCAAATTTCAAGTCAATCGGATAATTGCTGTTTGAGTTACAATGTCAGCACATTTGAAAAATCTCATTTAGAGAGAAAAACGCGTTTAAAGATTTAACTATCGATCGATCATTCGGGGAGTATTAGAGATACGGCCTTGAAATTTTTACAGGATATTCTTGAAAGTTGAAAAAGGCAACAAAAACTGTTGAAAAAGGCAACAAAAAAATCGATTTTTTGAAAGTGTCACACTGGTATAGCCGAATTTTTTGAAAGTATCACTCTTAATGGGCCGAATTTCTGCTCAAACGCATCAAAACGAACCATGTTTAAGGCGAGTGATTACTGGCGATGAGAAGTGGATTGTCTGCAACGATGTGTCAGTCGAAAAAGATCATGGTCAAAACGCGGGGAGGCTGCTCAGATGCTGGATCACACAAGCGGAAGGTCATGCCCTGTATCTGGTGGGGTTGGAAAGAAACCGTCTATTACGAGCTGCTGTCACCCAAAGAAACGATTGAATCGACTAAGCACTGCTTACAACTGTCCAAATTAAGGCCGGAGCCTGAATTACAAGGTCGAAAAGAGCGTTTTTTCGGGATTTTTTTTTAAAGGGAAAAAACAAGTGAGCCCAGTAAACATTGAGGTATCTTTTCATGTATATTTGAAAAGTGTAAAAAAATGTTAACATGAAACAATAAATGACTGCAGGTTTATCAGCATATTCGATGTGCGTCTTGCCACTGCAGTCCCCAATCGGCGGGAAAGATGCAGCTCGTAATTCTTGACTAAAACAAAAAAACCAATCAAATGTTCAATTGTCATATTTTTTTCTGGGTGAGCTAAGAAAAAGGTGAAAAAATCGCGAAATTAGAACTTTTCTCAGTTTTGAAAAAAATGTGTTTAAGGAAAAAAAACTCTTTAACGTCTATAAAAACTACTTCAAAAGACTTTTTGAACGAGTTTTTCAGTTCACTTAGAAGAGCTTTTTATACTGAAGAACAAATTTTGGATCGATTCAATAAGTCGTTTAGTTTTTTTGATATCGCGGCCGCCAATTTGGAAAAATCGGGAAACTTAAAACGGGACAAACCGCGCTTCAAAGTTTTCAATAGGAGGAAATATCAATTTATGCTTACTTACACTAATAATCTGCTAATCAGCTATTCCTGGTCCATGCAGAAGTCCTTCTGCTTCCTCAAAGTACTCGTTCAGATGACTTTGGTCGAGTCAACGAGTTGTACGAGCCTCCTTGCCGCTAAATGAGTGGCGTCTGCCTTCCCTCTCGATCCGATGCGCGTTATCGAAATCAGCAAACATTTTGCACTGCTGGCCAATATTCAAATTGAGCAAATACTCAAAATTGCTGAATACCCGTCGTTGAACACACTTGCAGCCATGTAGGCGGCAATTTTAACGACTTTTTGGCCGGAATTCAGGCGTTTTGGAGCGATGCGCCACCCTGTTGAGTTGAACGACTCGTTGCAACTTTGCGTGTGATGGCTTAAGCATCGCGTTAAAAGGTCATCGTTTGAGAGTTGTTCATAAAGTGGGCGAATGTGTTTCTCAATTTTTTCATCACTCAGTCGAGCAGGACGCTTACAAAATTGTAGTTGGTTCATCGATTCAACTTTGCACCATTCACACCAGCTGGCGACGCCTATTGGACAATTCTCGTGCCGAGGAGATTTGTCTGTTGAACAATAATGAGTCAGCGTTGCTATTATGGCTTCTTTCATCTTTCGGACAAAATCAATATTTCTTCTGATAGCCAAACCATAATAAATTGTTAGTTTTTTTATGACACCTTCCGTCACCCCGTTCCTGCCGTCGAGCTTCTCCTTCTTCTTTATATTTCGAAGTCGTGTACCTATACGTTTTTGTATATGTCCCACGCACTTATTTTTTGTGACAGGGCAATCAACACCGTACGGATTTGTGTTCAAAATACCCGCAAAAGTTTGCGAATCGCCGTCGCCGAGGTGATTTGTATATTTTACGTCAGAATTTTCGTCGGATCTTAAAAACATTTTTATATTAGAATCAATTTCCATCCTTCCTGCTGAACCTACGTGATTTAAGGAGTACGATTCTTTGTGATTTTCATACCATTCTTGTTTATGGTACATGCATGGCAGTATGAACTTTTTATGATAAGGTCGACTACTTTGCCACAGTAATACCCAATAAGAGTTGTTACACCGTACAATTAAGTGAAGCCCCGTTTTTTCCAGGATCCATCGCCGGACTGAGTGAGTCGAATGAGTTTCGATTCTTCTTTTTTTCTACATTTTTTTCTCGCTCCTCTTTGACAGCTTTCTCACTGACTGTTTTGACCGTCGGTTCCGATGCCAAGTGAAAGTGCTGCAATCACGTACTCCTTACGTACGTTGATTTCGCCAACCCTTGGCACAGGTCCATGAGGCCACAAAATACATTGATGCCTTCTCGGGCAACACCAAGTAGCCTCATCACGAACACGATCCGTCTATTTATTTCGTAACCGGTGTTTATTAACGATCCTCAATTATTTTCTCTTCGACCGCATATACACGATAAAGTAATTTTGAAACCTAAACTGATGCCCGCTGCCTTTGCTTTGTTTGCACGATCTGCAGATTACGTCAGCAATCGCATGAAAAACTGCGAGAAATTAAATGATTCTATAACAATGAAGTGGATTCACAATTATACCGTCACTGCTCGCAGTTGACAATTTTTTTCGCGCTGGTGCTCGCATCCAACTCTGCATCGTCTGTTTTACTTGTGAATCGATCGTCGTGAAATTGATGTTTCCGCGGCTTCGAAGCCCGTTCGGAGGTCGATTTCTAGCTTTCGAATAATTTGCAATGATGTTCCTACGATGTGTACTCGCCAAGAATCGGAGAAAAACTAACCGTTGATGCTACAAGCTGCACGTAGAAACACGTGCACAGAGATGTATCATACACCTTTACACTTCAGTAAATCATATTATGGCTCAACACAACACTACTACGAAATCTAAGTGTTATTCTGAAAGACCCTTGAAACTTTCCCAGGTATAAAATTTGGATTAGACGATCGAGGAGCGGTTCACTCACACACGTGCTCGACGCTTCTCTGCTTTTGGCCTCGTATCTGCGAAAATATTTACACTTGGCCTCTGTAAGTTTGTAAATATACTCTTGGATAGTTAATCTATCGATTTAAGCAACAAATAAACGATTTTGAGGACTTTCTAATTCAGGCTGTGGCCTTAAAGCGAGCGGCTATAAGAAGCGGCCCGTATCGGCGAATAGGAAGGGCGTTATGTTGCACCACTAGGGCAACGCCGGTCCACACGTTTCTCTGGTGACCCGGAAAAAGTTATTGAAGCTTGGATGGGATGTTTTGGTGAATCCACCGTATAGTCCGGACCTTGCACCTTCAGACTATCACTTGTTCTGGATGCTACAGAACAATTTGAATCATAAAACCTTCAGTTCCCTGAACGTTCTCAAAAACCACTTGGATCACGTCGTAGCCCGAAGATCTCAGGACTTTTATGAAAGAGCGATAATGAAGCTCATATTTAGTTGATTAAAATCGATTGTTTTGATCAATATTTTGCATTTTAAATTTACTTGATTTTCGCTATGGAATTATGCATAGACCCTATAAAAATCATTATACGTATTTTCAAAAATGTAATCTTTATTCGTCTTTTTTATACAATAGTTTTCTCATAGGATGCAAATGAATGCTCATTGCGCTATGAATGCTTATTGTTAGAGAGGGTGTCCCATTTATCTTGAGACATCGAAATAACTCAAGAATAGGGAAGTAAATCGAAAGATCCTGAAATATGTATCGAATAGATTCAAACGATGAATAAAGTGGCAAGATACATTTTTTCATTTAGTAAACGTCTCATATTCAGAACGTTTTACATCTATGTATTCAAACTTGTAGAAATCTATGTTGAACATGTGAGAACCATACAAGAAAACAATTTTAATAAAGAATATCTTTCTGAAATGTTGTTCATCAAGTACTACACTTGTGAACGGTAATATTGAACGACTATTTGGATGGGTGACTGCCGTGGCCACTAATTTTTTCATGTTCATTACAACATTTTTAATGATATATTACTATGTATATAGATTCGTTCCATCGATGCGCCACCCATATTATTCGCATTTTCGGGTACATTTTTTCCCTGCCTCCCCATTGGACTTCGGACTCCTGTATCTAGTCTCTGTTTTCATCACGTACGAGTTAGCCTTCGATTGTTTCCGTGTACTATAATACTCGTTGACTCTACAGTGAACCAGGAGCTACCGCAACCTGGCAATGGTATTGTGTACTCTGCTCTTTACAGATTCCTGGAATGCCCGGACTCTCGATCGATAACACGTTTCAGAGTGCACCGATGTGGAAAAGGCCCGTATCCGCGCAGACCTTCAACGTTGAGCATTAACATTTATTCTAGCTCGAAATATGCATAATTTGCGTAGTGCGCTACGAGCATTGTAGACCTTATTATAAATATTATAAAATGTAAACAAATTCAAAACAATAGCAGTGTAGCTGCCAACGAAAAAAGGTTCTATTACAATTATACTTAATAACAAAAAAAATATTGCGCGTCAATATATCTGTTAAACCCTTCGAAGGTTGATATAGGTACACTAAATATACCAGCACGTATTCACTTACGTTGAAAGAAATCCATACTATTAAGTATATAAATCAGAAAGTCCTAGAAAGGGCGTCATTGGTAAAAAAAAATCACCACAATTGGCACTACTGAACATTCTGAGGGCTGTTACCATTGATATCCTTATTTGCAAAAAAGATCTCTTGAGCGGTTTCGTTTCGCAATTGACTGGCGGGATTCTATACGGTACATTAGTGCGACCTCATAAAGATCGTTTGAGGTGTCGATACAAGGCTGAACAGTTCGCGACAAGCGAGGGAGCTCGATTGGACGGAGTGAGGAGATATTCTATGGACTCCGGCGATGAAGCTTGAGCAAGAGAGTGACAAAAGGTGTCGAAATCAGGAGAGGGAGAAAGACGAACAACAAAGCAGTAGATGGAGCAAGGGGGGGCGGAGAGCTGTACCAAGTATAAGGAAGAGACGGGGGAGTATAAGATAACGAAAAAAATAGAATGCAAACGAGTGAAAGGGTAAGGTTGAAGAGACGCGGCAACATGGAAAGGCAATAGTAGTAGTGATAGTAATAATAGTGTAGTAAATTGACATAGGTTATTCGTTGATACTAGACGAACGCCATGAGTAGGAGGAAGGGCAATGTATATATATATATATATATATATATATATATATATATATATATATATATATATATATATATATATATTAAGTTGGCACAAATTTGAACTCTATTTTTTTCTTTTTTCTCAACACCCAATTGTCTTTTTTAAAGAAAAAAAAATTGTCGCGAAAGCTGCGAGCAGTCAAAAAACATTTAGAGGTCGCTCAAGCCTCCCAAACATTAAAATTTTCATTAAAAAATTGATTTTTTTTTCGTCCACTTCTCACCCACGAATTTTACGCTTTATAATTTTTAAGTTAACCTCGCGAAAGCTCTGGCCGGCGAATGAATATTTAGTGGTCGCTCAAGAGCTTCGAAATTTCTAAATTTTCGCCAATTTTTTTTGCTCTTCATATTCATAATTGTGACGCTTTTCAAAATGTTCAAAACAATTAATTCTTTTTTCACAGGTTTTCCGCGCGTCGTAATGCGTCCCACAGTTGGTCTCGTTAGTCAAACTGCGGACCAATCGTAGCTGTACTCTGTGACGCGCGACGCCATAATACAATAATACACAATAACACATATCGTCTAATTGGTGTTTGTTGCATATTATTATAATAAATTATTCCGAAAATGTAACACTTCGCTGTTTATTGTGTTTTCATGCTACAACGAATGATAGTGCATGCGAGATTTATTTTTTAGCGGAAATTCTGAATTTCGAAAACCTTGAGCGATCACTAAATATTCATTGACCAGCTAAAGCTTTTGCGAGGTTGATTGAAAAATTGTAAAGCTCAAAATTCATGGATGAGAAGTGGACGAAAAAAATCGATTTTTTAATGAAGATTTGAATTTTAGCGAGACTTGAGCGACTTCATATCGACCGAGTCCTGCGGTTGTCCTATTCCCCTTTGTACGAGCAGATAAAACAATGAAATGAACTTGAATGGGGAAACTTTTTTAGATCCAATGTACGACTTCCGTTTATAAGACTCATGCACAAAGTTGACTTGCCGCTTTCAATCAAAAAAATTCAGATATAAAAAGTATAAATTGGATGACCGCCAAATCTGCCTAACCTGCAACAGGCATGGGCCTAACACGCTTGAACATATGCTTCTAGAATGCCCAGCATATGATCCGCTTTCAATCCAATATTTCGAATCAGAGCAATTTTCTATTATATCGGACTTTATACATACCTAACGAAAAGACATAAAAATTAGTATATTATATATTGGCATCATGTAAAGCTCAGAGCGTTCTTGTTATACAATCCAGGTGAGCGATGTTACTCAGTGTATGTACACGGAAAAAAAAATCCTGTAAATTTTGATGGAAATCCCATCAAAATGTACTGTGTCTCACATCAATAACGTCTCTCGGTACGAAATCTTCGATATTTGCTACGTAAAACTCTAAAAAGTGCACGCCACGTTTCACACAAAGAACTGTAGGACTATTGAGTTTATGCTAAGCGATCGATAAATTTTCGCAGTGCGAAACTGTGAACAGTAGATGAACCGACTCACGACTTTTTATAATGTGGACCTGTGAACAGTAGATGAACCGCCTCACGAATTTTTACAATGTGAAACTGTAAACAGTAGATGAACCGACTCACGAATTTTTACAATGTGAAACTGTAAACAGTAGATGGACCGACTTGCGAAATTTTACTATTTGAAATTGTTAAAAGTAAACAAGCGGACCCACGAATTTTTACATTTAAAAATGTTATAAAATGAACGACTTCATTGACAAATGTTTACAGTGTGAAATAGCAAATAATGCAGATAGTGAATAGCTTTATGTACATCAAGCATCATTATACGTGAATGCGAGATAGAAAAGTACAAATACAATACTCACTTCGTTTTTTCGTCCTCTTTTCAGCAGCAACAAATCTTTCACGGCACTTTTTCTTCACTAACAGTTTGATCTTGTTCACTGTATGTGTGTCCATTTTCACATTGTTTATAAATAATTGTCGTTTCTCGAAGACACTGCGCAAAACTTTACGCCACGAGATCCAAAAGAGCACTGAGTAGATGTCGAGACTGAGGGCGACCACGCGATAGAATTTTTCTTTGTTGATTTAGGCGTGCAGGTTTGAACCCTTTAACTCCCGAGTTGACGCGGTCACGCGTTTACAGTGCACATTGTAAAAATTCGAGGTACAAGCGGTGTACCGCGCAATGTCGGCTGTAACCTCTACTGAGCGCTTTGAAATTTTTGCCATGTATCACACTAATCAATTTAAATATCCGTATTAGTATTCAACAACCCGTTATCAAAATATGCATTGCCCGATTTGTTAAAAAATGACAATTGACTTTGTAAAAATTAAATCTGTACGTATTGAATAATACCGAGCTACGATACAATTTGCAAGGTGTACACTGCAGTTTTTATTTAAACTCACGCCACATTTTTCAGAAGACAATACCAAATTTCAATAGAATTTAATCTCATTTTTAACATTGGCTTGTTGAAGAATTTTATGGTTCAAATCAGTGATTACCCGTCTAATCTCACGTTTTTTAAGGTACTCCGTATATTTTACGCATTCAGTACCGCGATATCTTATATTTAATTTGTAAATTCGACAGTTTACTTTATCGCGGTGATCATTATGATTTTTTTACAGTTTAAATCTTTTCGAAATTTTTTCCTAAAACCCGTGCGGAAAACTGATAGGGCATCCCGAATAAAAATAAGGGCCTTTCAGGGCTTTCCTAGTGCTTTCCCTAGTAGGGATTTCCACAAAAGGACCCGACTTGGCCATTATAGGGATAAACCTGTAGGGATTTCCACAATAGGCCCAGACTTGGCCAGTATAGGGATAAACAAGTAGGGATCTCCACAATAGGCCCACATCTGACTATTATAGCGATAAACCAGTATAAATAGCTTAGGCTACATGGTTGATGGTATTTCAATTATTCAAATCGATTATATACATCGATCGAATAATATTATTGAACGCAAATTGGGAAAAAGCTTAAGAGCATTAGCAAATAAAAAATCAACGATGAACACAAATATGCAGACAAACATCAGACAGTATTTATTTATCAAATTAAAGAAACTTTTTACATAGATACAAACAATTACTCATGGTTTCACTCATACATGGAGTAATGCTAGCGCATAAGTGTGAACAGTCCCAACCGGTTTTCTCGACATTTTTATAGCAATTAATTTCCGCTCAATACTCATCATAGGGAAAAATTATTTTTTCTGAAGACTTCGCTGATATTTCCCATTCATAAACTTGATCTGACTGTGTAGGATAAGTAAATAAATTGGTCTTTGTTTTCCAGATCTTTCCCTCAATGGAAATAGATTCCAGTGATTCAGTAGACCCATATTTTTTTTTTATTTCTACTACACATCCATTCCTTAGAATGGATTATTTTTTGTATTAATTTTGTCACAGCAGTTTGTCATAAATGCTCACATGCAAATACGCAATCACATTTCTACGCGCGCACACATACATACACATGTACTCACGCCCACACCTATGCACATGAACAATTACATAAAAACAAATACAGATATACCCTGACGCATTTAACATACACGTATATCCACTGATACGGATATTTTATGGCGCTGAAATGGTTATGATGAGGCGCCGTTGAGGCATTTTCAGAGCGCTAAAATGGTTTTGATGAGGCGCCATTGAGGCAACTTATAAGGCCCCGGTTGTTGCGCCTTTAAGGGCCCTTGTTGACAAAGTGTGACCGGCCGCTAACGGCCCTCATGTGGCTTCCAGATTAGGGCCCGAATAAAGCTAGGGGAATATTATTGGGGCCCGATCACAGCGCCAACTCAATTTCCGCACGGGAAGTGCTGTAACATGATTGGTTTACAGTGTGAAACTGCATTATGTTCATCTTTCCTCAGTAATTTATAAACACCAACTATTAATTTTGACGAATCATTTTTTTCCGTGTAGTATTCGATAATATTATGCTTTTATTGAAGCATTAAGATGTATGTATTAGCTACTATGCTCACTCTGTAATAGCTGTATACACCTCTAAAGAAATAAATAATAAATAAAAACATTAATTAAGTTACACACACGCACATACATATATATAGAGAAATTGCAAATATTAAAACGAAGAGAGCGTAAGAGTGAAAGGGTAAAGCCCGAAACGTAAAAACAAAAGGAGAGACGAACGTAGAGCAAAAAACCAACGAAGAGAAACTGAGAGGAAAGAAAAGTTCTTGCGTAATAGCAAGAACCTCAGGAGCATGAGTGTATCATTACATCTGTATAAATACCTACATATGCACACATACAGTTAAGGTAAGAGGCCGACGAATTCAAAGGCGCATCAGAGTACTGTCCGTACAGAATTCGGAAAGAAAAGCGGGGGAGAGAATAAAACTACAGAGGGAGAAGAAATTATAGCAGGAACCTAAGAAGACGCGGTTGGTCTTCGAGAGAAGAAGAGGACGAAGAAGAAGCCGAAGAAGAAATGAGAGAGTTGAAGAGAGAGCCGGAGAGCCAAGAGAACGCCGGTACAACATTACAGTGGGAGAGAGGAGGTAAGGATAAGACCCCGAAGAGGAGGACGAAGGGAGGGAGTGGGGGTGGGGGAGAGAGGACCTCTCTCGCAAACGGCCAGCAGAGTATCCACGTGTTCAGTGTTAGCAGCGCGTTATGACCCGGATGTTAGATTGCAGCTGCAGTTTCGCGAGAACCTGCCAACCCGGATGTACAACCACAGCTCGTTTCTGTTCGGCCATCGATCGCTAATGTTCCACGCGGTGTCATCAAAATATGTTCAATCGGTAAGTTGTGCTCGCTGGGAGGCTGAAAAGCGCGGGCGAAAATCGTGCTACCGTAAGAAACAAATAAAACAAAAAGACACGACGAAACTCGTTCCGCCGTTCGCAATTGTTTTGTGTGCTTCGTGTGATATCGAGAAATTGTGTTTCCATTAATAAAAAGTAATTAATGTTAAACAAAATTCGTTGGTTGGATACGTACATTTTGATTCAAGTGCGCGCGAAAAGTATTTTTTTTACGTTAATGATCATAATGATAATTGTTTTTTTTCATTGTTATGTGATCATGTCAAGAAAATTGGTATGATTGAGTGATTTAAAATCCGAGTGATAATGTTCACGTGTTCTTCAAGGATAGATGCGAGCAAATCAACGAAAGGTGCGAGCAAATTACGAAGGGACCTGATAAACGCCGAAATTGCAAATTTACGTGATCTTCTGCCATTGCCACCATCCACAAGACAGAGACTCTCCCAATTACAACTTATGGCATTGGTCTGCGTTTTTCTTCGTAAAGCCAATTATTTTCAGCAAGGTAAGTTTCGCGCGCTTACGCATCATTACCGATACCCAGCGTATGCAAGTGGAAAGGAAAGGGGAGAAGTGCGGATTAAATCAATCAACCAAATTATTGGCAAGCTCTTGTAGTTATTTGACACGGGAGAATAGCTCAGTTAGAATAACAATATCAATTGCGAGATTGTCGATTTTTTCTCGTGTAGGAGTTTCACATTAAAACGTAAATACTGCAATTAGAACGGAAAGAGAGAGGAGCGAGAATAAAGGGAAAGAGACCGCGATGGGCCATCTACTGTCAGCACTTTGCACCCCTTCCGCTGCGACCACTTGCCGCGCGCGAACAACTGTCGCCACCTTTATTCTCGTTCTTCTCTTTTTCAATGTTCTTTCCGTTTTTTTTTGTAGTATATCTCTTACTTCTTTTCCGCAATCAGCGCCACCGACTCCCGTGCGCGCCAAGAACATCAGACATTGCTAGAAAGAGTGAGCGAGCGAGCGAGAGAGAGAGAGAGAGAGAGAGAGAGAGAGAGAGAGAGAGAGAGAGAGAGAGAGAGAGAATTGCCACGAGACCGCGAAGCGTCCTCCACTTTTCACTCGAGCGCAGCACATCAGCACGAGTGGGCGGGTATGATGCCGCTAGTGCTGCTCTCTCTGACTTTATTTGCCTCGCTTCGTCTTTCACTGCCTGAAAAATGCCCCCAGCAAGTCACAAGAGTAAGCAATTATGCCTCAGATCAGAATGTAACTGCACACATACACACGAGCGCGCATCACATACCTAGTGTAGGAAATATTTCGAATCAAGTCACCCCACATAATTCTAATTTGTCATCATACAAATCTCGAACGGGCAATGGATTTTATTTTACGGTCCGCTTTTCGCTATCTCCTATGTAACTTTCACTGTTTCGCATATATCGCAGTTGAAATACGTCTTGTTGGGGAAAAAACGTCGGCACGATTATTACGAGTGTCAGAGCAAACGTGTTAGTCAGCAGCATAGGAGGGGAGAACGTTTTTGAGAACCCATCGAAAATATCTTTCACTTAGCTACCTAGAATCTACCGAAAATATATCATTATTGCACAGCGAAAAAAAAGCGTATTGAAACATTGCATCAAATATGTTCGGTGAAGTTACGATGGATTGCCGTGTATTTACGTGCATATGCAGGGTGTATCTTAACCATTAGTTTTCCGTTCGTGAGCATATAGGGTGTCTGTTTCCAAACAAAACGCTTTTTTTAAATGTCGTGCGACAAAAATTGGCCAAGAGATTCATGAGTAAAGTCCAACGGTGAGTAAGCAGTAAGGAAGTAGTTTCGGCGTCCAAGCGAGAGCGGGCGCGGGTTCCAATCCGCGCGTTCGAGAAAGTGAACCTGAAGTCTTTCAAAATTGAAATTTTAATTTTTAACCTTTTCGGTTGCCCAAATTAAGTATTAGAAAATAAAGAAAAAATGTTAAACAACATTATTCATTGTTTACTCGAAAGATCTTGCGGGTAAACAATGGATAATATTGTTTAACATTTTTATTGTTAATTTAATACTTTATTTAGGCGACCGGATAAGGTTCTAGACTCAAATTCAAAATTGAAAGTTCAAAGCCATTTTTTCGAACGTGGATTCAAACCCGCACCCGCTCTCGCTTAGACACCGAAACTACTGTGTTTGCTCATAGTTGAATTTTACTCCTGAATACGTCGGCCAACTTCGGTGGGACTTTTTGTCGCACATTATTTTTAAAAAACCGTTTTGCTTGGAAAGAGACAGAGGATCTGTTCGCGAACGGGAGACTAGTATTAATATACACACTGTATATTGCGTGCAACCACACGCATACACATGTGTGTGAGTGTGTGTATGATAGGAGTAACCGAAGTGTCATTCGCAAGCTTTGTAATTCGGCCGTTGGGATCTCATTAGACATGTTCACCGTTCCTACGGACGCTTGTCCACGTTTGACTATACACGCCTTTTCCGAGGGTGTTTCTCCAACCCGCAAATTTCCGAAGCATGCCTTGCGGCTTTGAAAGCCTCTTCGGGAGTCTTTGATGTTCTTTTCGCTCTTTTGTTCATTATCTTGTATAGCTCGAACGCTGAAGAGGACTTTTGCGTATACTCTTACATTACGCAAGTGCTCAATCGTTACAATTTTCGTTCGTTCATATCTACAAGTTATGGAGCAACAATTGTAGTTGTCCTGTCTGTAAAACAATTTTCACGGGAATTGTCTTTGGCAAGATTAATTCATTATTGTCATGCTTGCGCCTAGTCAGGAAACGCTATGAAGTGCACTCGTTCTCATAAATTTGGCAAACTGTCTTGCTATTTATTTGCATACGCGCAAGTCTCTTCAGTTTTTCACAGGCAAAGCGAAGGATCATTGTCGGCATCTCCACGCTGTCGTTGCTCTGTTGCGTCTACTAACAGAATCGAGAGAGACATATCTGAGTGTATATATATATACATATAGCCTCGCGGCATGAGCTGCTGCAGTCCCGCCCGGTCTCTCTCGGCTTGTACTTCGAAATTACAGGCATTCCACTGCTGGTCTTGACGGAGAATATAAAGAGCGAGAGAGATGATAAAGCACAGAGACAGAAGAGAATAAAGAGAGAGAGAGAGAGAGAGAGAGAGAGAGAGAGAGAGAGAGAGAGAGAGAGAGAGAAAGAGAGAAAGAGCGAGGGGGGGGGGGGGGAGAAAGATGACCGAGGTAGAACGAGATTCAAAACTCGGGGACCTCCCGGCAACCGTGGGGCTCTCGGTCGAGTTCAACAAGTTCAACGTCTAGTACATGCAAACAATAATGTATATAAAATCTATATACGAACGTAGAATACGCATACATAGATACATACACAGCACTTTCTTCAATTTACCTTCATTGAAATCTCTTTCGTAAGCCTATTTCCTTGCTGTTGACATTTTAGTCACTTGGATGAAATTTTCAAAAATATATACTCTGTCGACTAACCTTTGCTGCAATAATGTACACATATAATCGTCATCGTAACAGTAAGCCAAACAATATTTACCTTTGTACAATCTTTTCTGGTGAATCTTTCTCCTCGATATTACGAAAATCACTTAAATATCGAATATACACCAAATTTGAAAAATGATACATACCCCCCAGCCTTATCTTTGCTCCCGCGCGTTTCTTCGATCAGGATCCGGCATAAGTTGGCATTGGTAATTGAACGTATACACTACACAATACACTCACACATACATACCTCTGTATAGCTATATAGAAATGCAAGTATAGAGAGAAGGGCAAGCCTGTGCTGCTCTATAGCGAGAAAACGTTGTGTATGGAAAGAAGGCGAACGAGCGCAAAAGGGAAAAGGATATCTCTCCTTCGAAAGTTTCTCTCTTTCTCTCTCTTCGAGTCCGTTGCAGCGTCAGACCAGCAGCCAGGCAAACCACAGAGGATAGCCGGGAGAGGCAAAAGGCACAAGAGCGTTTGCAAACCTCTGCCTCGCGGAGCAGAGAGTCTAAGCGCGAGTTCCGGGTGATCCGCTGACCTCTCGGCCTCTGCAACAACACTCTCACGCTCCTGTAACCCATACTCCCCCTACGCGATACGTTCGCCCCCTCCCCTCCGGCGCCGTCGCTCTGACCCCACCACTTCCCCGCTAGCGTCGCGATCGCGCGCTTCGGAACGGCGGGGGAGGGCAGCACTGTGGTGGCCTACCGGTATAAACGTATGTGTCTATATGTGCACATTATAAAGGAAAAGGTACTATACAGTCTTTTCTCGAAGGGGGCGCTCCTAGTCATCCCCCTTCGGACCGCGCGCCACCGCTTGTACTATCGCTCTCTCTTTCTCTCTTGGTATCGTCTCATCCTTGCTCCTCGCCCTCTGATCCTTCTTCTTCTCTTCCATTGCACTCTTTATCCCTTTTTCTTCCATACGCCCCCGTGTTTGCGCGGGTACATAACCCCCTTGTATCGAATGTGTATGTATATGTATATCGTCTTTATAGAAAGAGAGATATACATATACATTAGATGAGAGAGAGAGAGAGAGAGGGAGAGCGGGAGAGATCAGGGGGGGCCAAGAACACACGAAGAGGCATTCTTCGAGAAAATCCCGAGAACCCCGCGAGAACGTTACCAGCTTATGTTCCATGCACGGAGTACGGGGAGTACGAAGAAAAAAAAACGTAAAATGAGCCCTCACTTTTTTCTCATCTCCTCTCTTGCTCTCGCTCTCTCTCTCTCTCTCTCTCTCTTCCTCCCTCCGTCCCTTACTCCTCTATCTCTCGATCGCTCTTGGTTCAACCACCAACGTTGGCGAATGTCGAAAATTCGCGGAGAAAAAATATCACGAAAATGCGATCGTTTGTTATGTCAGAGCATATAAACGCTCTTCGCGAATTCGAAGAATGTCAGGCTGGGTGCGATTGTCATAACTCGGGCTTTATATACTTTTTCGTTTGTTACAGCGCTCAAGAGCAATCCATCGGATTCTACAAATATACCGACGCCTAATATAGGATTTTCAAAAGTAATTATATTATTTTCTTGAAGTTGTGCATTCGATTATCGCTACTTTCCTTACTCCGAGTATTATTGTTTGTTGTGTGATTGGGTCGACACACATGCAACATCCAATCGCATAACAGAGACGAACAATCCTCGAGTAAGCAGTGTAGGGTAACCCGATACGTCCCGTCGCGGTTAGCATCCTCATTCTATTCGGTAAATAGATGTAAATGATACACTAATGAAGAAGGATGATTTTGCAAATGAAAGCGGACACATACTCCCTACATTCTCGGCTTTTCCTCATCGTTTGCTAAAAACGAACGTCAAGTATATAAGTATCGCTTATACAGAGTCCGCTTTTCCAAGTGCGTTCCCAAAAGTTTTGAGAGAAATAACATCGCTGTTGAAATGCGTAACGTTCGCAGGCCATGTCCGGTTTTATCATGATGATGACCCAACAGGGGAAACTCTTGTACATATCGGAGAACGCAGCCGAATACCTCGGTCACTCCATGGTAATTGTTTTCGTCTCTTTCTAAGATTACCAAGCGGTTACACGACTAGGTAATCGCGTTCCGTTGTCAAGATCGAGGACCTAAAAGTTGAGACTTTTTCAGGAGGATTTGCTCATACACGGCGACAGCGTATACGACGTTATAGACAAACAAGATCACATGGTAGTGCAAAATCAATTGGCGCGAAACAGCTCCATGCCCAACGAGAGGAGACTTTTTCTCTGTCGCATCAATGTATCCAGAAATTCGCGAAGACAATTGCGTTTCGGCGATCAAAAGGTAATCGTAAAATATGAAGTGGGAAACTTGTAACTATGTGCTATCGGGAAAATGCGTCGAAGTTGCCAGCTTCGTTGGCTACTGATCTACGCCGGTTGTTCCAACCTTGGAGTAGGTTTTTTAAAATCAATATTCCTTGAGATTATGTGAAACACATTATTCTCTGTCCGTTTCCCTCGCTCTGTCATCTGCACTGCGAGCGCTGTCATTCTTACACTCTTATCTGTTCAACATCACCGTACGTGCTTGGAGAATATTCTCAGAGGTTGGAAAAACTAGAGCTCAGGCTGATATTTCATGAGGAGCAAACGACAGCAGCATTTTAGTTATTTACTCACATGGATTTGGTGATTCAACGGGCTATTGTTCAAACGCTAGTAACAACTAGTCACTAAAATGTTGCTGCTCTTTCACTGTCCATGAAATTATCACTTTTGCAGATCGCGATGCACGTATCGTATATAATTCGAATTTAAAGAAAATCTGCAGCAACTCAATATGGCTTAAAAGCCGGTGAAAATAATTAATTTCGCTTCCTCGTATAGAGGGATTTGAAACAAAATGTGTTTATTAATTTTCCGAGCTTTTTAGAGAAACGTGTTCAGAATGTTTTCAAACAGCGGAACATTACTTCTAGAAAAATGTATGCGAGTGTGGGTTGGTATGGGGATGTGTTTCGGTACACGCGAAAACTCTTACAGTTTTTGCGATACCTAGCTGACTTTCTGCACACCGATAGTGTTATTATACATGTCCTGAATGAATTTAGCGAAACTTGGCGAAACGAGTTCGATATGACGAGAGTCCCCGAAAAATGGCTTTTTGAGCCGTAACGCACATTTTTTAAGACTTCTCGTTAAGGTTGTTATCTCGACGGTTTCGCCGTCGGGGGTGAAGTACGAGGGGAGCGCCCTATGCTTATGCACGGAGCCGATTAACTGTTATCAACTGTTAGCCTTCATATAATCGTCATATTGAACGTGCATTTTCGAACGATTTTTCTACATCTATTTGTAAAAATATGCATTTTTGAACATTCGGTGATTACAATGAGTTTTTCATTACGTTGTATAATTATTTTCTATTAGTTTTTCTCGCTCATTTAACGCGAAACGAATTGGCAACGTCGTAAATCGTCGTATATCATAATGCCGAAGTTAGTCGTAACCTCAATATCGGCCCAACGAGCTGTCAAAAATGAATATCGGTCTGAGTAAAAAAATTCCGCTGGAAAGAAAAAGTGTGTACTAAAGCTATCTACAATCTCGAAGAAATCAAAATTTTGAATAATTTTCCGATATTTAAAACAAAAATGTATGTACGAAAAAAATCCGCGTTATTTTGTCTTTGTCCACAAATGTATTATTTCTGAACATAGATATCAAATTGATATTAAGTAATTATTACTAATTAAGAAAATAAGTACCAATAATATTTGTTGTTAATTGTCCTAACCGAGTAGTTTGAGGTTCCCGGGCATAATTACCGAATACCGATAAGATAGGTAGCATTTGTGCTGTCTACGACGTCGCCATGATTGCGCAGTCTAATATTGTGTGTGCTTGTTTCTCGCACAAATTCCCCATCAGAAACATTAATAATTCTATAACGGTACTGTGAATCCGGATTTTCACAGTACCAAGGGTTTGTCCGATAATTGGTCAAACCGCACCTATTTTTTCAGCTCCGTGGTAACATTCACTAAGCAGATATTAATAATGTACTGAAAAATGATCGGGAGTTTTCCACAAGCGTAAGCCCACGAAATACGTTGAATTGCCGATTTTTTTCTAAAAAACGGTACTGTGGATCGTATTCAAACTGCACAGGATGATCAGCAAAGAGGTTATAAAGGTACAGAAAAAATTTCAGCTCGGTGGAACATGTCGACTTAAGCCCACCTTAAATGCTTGTACGGTAACAAAGCATCGTATACGGTATATTCGGGTCATGTTTTGCGAACGTCGATAAAAGGGTTCAGATCTGAAGCGACTGAAATTTTGTTCACTGTGTTACATCTAAATAGAAAAACATTTTTACCGTTTTTTTATTGGCTTGAATTATGTATAAACATCACAAGGATGATATACAAGAGGAATTATTATACGGAAACGAAAATAAACATTCCTAGAGCCCATTTTCCGAAGCGCCTCCGAGCGCTCTGAAACGCACGAAACGGCCTAGACGGTGGAAGTAGCAATTTAGAGTCGTTTACTGCAGTCGTACAAAAAATATACAATGACCTAGCAACTTAAGACCTACTATCAAAATGACTCTGCGGGTACACGCAGAATTCAAATGAGAGCTTCAATTTTGCCGTGTGGACGATACCTGCTAAATGAGTTTTGAAATTTTTAACGCGTTTTTCTGGAAACCACGTTTTTTAAATAATCCAGACGCATTATTCGGGCAGTTGTCATGCGATTGACTTTAAATTTTAACTGTAGCTTCTAGATAGATTCTCTAAAGAACTACACGCGATTTTCACGGTTTATCAACAATTCTCGTTTTTATTAGCCAATGAAGGCCGATTTTCTAGCGAAAAAAAATATATTCAAAATGATGGCATTTTGCGAAAAAAACCCATAATTTTTTTTCGTTCTGGGTGCTAATCTATAAAAGTTCTGTGGCCTCCCGCAAAGCGCCTAAAAAACGCTCTTAAGGTAATCCTTCCACGGAGGGGCATATTTTGTGGGGGCATAAGGAGGGTCCTTCTGAATCATTGGTAAATTACAATGGGGCTTAATGAAAATAAGTCACAATCAATTATTATACCCAAAGATAAACTGGAATACAAAATTTCGCGCACATTTAGTAGATTTAGACATTTTTACATTTCGATTGGTTCTTTAGTATGCTCAAAAGAAATTCTCAAAAAATCTCCATTTTTCAGTGCGCCACACAGATGTAACGCCTTGATGCCTTCACGGTGTAAATTTCCTAAAATTCCAGGTAACCGAATAATTGTTAGCACATATTTAGAGCATCATAGTAGAAATGTCGCGATTTGATTTTGTGTAAATCGGTGAAAGGGTAGAGGTTTCGAGGGGACTCACGTTTTCAAATAAACATTTTAACTATGTAATTTTTTGAAAATGTGAGATACTCGAATACTTTTTATTTTGCATATACGTAGAGTAATCAAGAAGTAATGTAGCAAATGAATTCACCGATAATGAGCGAAAGGGTTTGGACTTTCGGGCGTTCTAATTTTTCTGAAAAATTCGAAGCCGAACAGAAAAAAATGGTGATTCACTTTAATATAAAAAATAATGTTAAATTTTTTAATATAAAATAAAATAGTTCAGTTTCAGAAACTTGCATATTGCTACGTCATTTTCTTTTCTCTCAAAGCTGACTGGGTTTATTTGTTTAACCATAGCTTCCTTCATGATGAAGCCAAAGATTGTAAGTCAGACGTCGGCTTCAAGGGCGAAATAAATTAATAAGGAATGCGCAAATTCTTAACCTGTTTAACTCTAGTATTCCTTCGTATGCCCATGCAGGCTCTTCAATATTTTCAGATCGTTAAAGGACTCGCAAAATCTTGTCCATAGCCACTTTGTTTTAAGGCCGGAGACTGAATTAGAAGGTCCGAAAAAAGCGTTTGTTCGGGAATTTGTTTAGAAGGGGAAAAAACAAGTGAGCCCAGTAAATATTGACGTATCTTTTCATGCATATTTGAAATGTGTAAAAAAAAATGTTTTAGCATGAAACAATAAATGACTGGCATTTATCAGCATATTCCATGTACTTCTTGCCTCTGCAGTCCCCAATCGGTGAGGAAGATGCAGCTTGTAATTCTTGACTGAAACAAAAAAACCGATAAAATGTTCAACTGTCATATATTTTTCTTCTGGGTGAACTAAGAAAAATCTGAGAAAATCGTAAAATTAAAACTTTTCTCAGATTTAAAATAAAATGGGTATAAAAAAAACATTTAACGTGCTATACATTTTTTTTCAAAAAACTTTTTGAATGACTTTGTTAGTCAACTTAGAAGAGATTTTCATACGGAAGAACGTAAACTTTGGGTTGATTCAACAGGTTGTTTAGTTTTTTTGCTATGACCCCTGCCGATTTAGAACCCGAGTCGAAATTTTTAGCCTCCTCTGAACCCTCGCAGAACCTATTTCTTTTGTAATGCACAAGCCGCCGCCCTCCGTTGAACCTACCAAACCCCATTTGTCGAGTTCAGTGCCATGAGTTCAGTGTCTTGAGTTACATTGCATTATCTAGAATTAGTCTTTTGTAGCAAAAAATGAAATAACATTGCGAAAAAAATCGTACAAAACTTTATAAAAAACGCAAATGGAGTTCCTGCTACCCCGTTCAAGTTTATCATGGATAAACGTAACAAATTTTTTTTGCATAAGTCATGCACCTTATTCTCGATGGTCGAAAAAAAAACCGAAAATCAGTCATGTATAAAAGTGCGTACTGGGTCGAAAAGAAAATTATAAAAAAATATTTCAGAAAAGCAATATAAAGCTGAACTTATTCCCGTCAAAACGCCGTTCGGTAAATTTGGTTATCTTTTTTTTTTACAAAGCTATGTAACTTTTAGTGCAGCAAGTAATATCGACTGGTGTATCCAAACTTTTAAGCGACGGTATATATTATATAATACTATATATATATATTATACTCGAAATATGTGGTTGTATCAATATATTCGAATATACACTACCAGTCAAAAGTATTCGGACACTTCAGAAAACTGCAAAACTTAATATCACTTTGGATCATTGAAAACTTATGATAGAATAATAATTATTTTACGAAGATACTATAAAGCTCTGTATAATTACTTAATTATATAGATCTTTATAGTATCTTCGTGAAATAATAAATGAAATGAATTATATTACTCTAACATTATTTGGCAATTATCCAGCGCTCAAAAGTTTTGCGATCATGTGGAGTGTCCGAAAACTTTTGGCTGGCAGTGTAGATCTAAATACCATATAATGTTGATATCTATATGGAACGTTAGGGTGTTTATTATAGTCTATTTCATGTTCTAAAGGATTGAAATTGTCGGTTTAGAGTTTAACCTCATTCGATTTTTTCTTTATTTTTTCATTTTGCTTTTGTTCGTTTTGTTTTTCTTGTTAATTCAATAATGAGTTGATAAATGGCGACGGCCGATTACCGTCGATTTTAAATAAAATGTTTGATTTTTCTTTGTTTTCATTTTTAGCACGTCGAAAATTTAAAAAATATTTCCACGTGTATGTATGAAGCATATTTTTATTTTTTTCCGCTAAATATGATATTAACTGCATTCCATTATTAAAATTATTGATTTCAGAAATGTTTATTTATAGAAAATCAATCTATTTAATATCGTCCAATAACTACATGTTTTATTTGATCCTCATAAATCTGTGATTCGGTTTCATCAGTTCAACATTTTCATCTGTTCAAAAAACAATTTTGTTAAGTTCACTGAATGGATCTAGTTATTTTTTTTAATTGACCTTAAATAGAATTTTCGTAGAGTTAACCATTTTTCTATTTGATTGAACTAACGGTCCATCTTTATTGCAACACTCATATCAAAGGGGTAGGGAAGGTGGAGAGAGAGGAATTTTGTGTGTGTGTGTGTGTGTGTGTGTGTGTGTGTGTGTGTGTGTGTGTGTGTGTGTGTGTGTGTGTGTGTGTGTGTGTGTGTGTGTGTGCGTGTGTGTGTGTGTGTGCGCGCGCGCGCGCGTTTGTTTGAAAAATCTATAGCATGTTATTCGATGAAACTCTCTAGTTATCACAATCATATTAACTAATTCATATAGCTTATGTGATACAACAAATAGTTAGAGGTATTCATTTGGTCTCTTATGCCATATCAGCGACCAAAATGTTATAAGCACTCGGTAGCATAGGGGCAGCGGAGCGTAGCTATGATTAGGTAGGACTAGGTTCAAGTCGCATATAGGGCAAATATTTTCTTCGAAAAAAATCATTTCTAAAGGCCAGGGAATGACGAATTACGATGAAAAATCTTTGTGGTAAAGCTCTCAATTAAGGAGTTCATTTTATTTTCGATTTATGAAATATTTTATGCATATAGTACACTTAGCTTTACAGTGTACATTGTAAGCAAATAAAGATTAATTTGAATCTCATCTTTATTAATATATATAAATATCTTTGAAAGAAATATGATCGTAGTAGGCTGTGAGACAAGGAAAAAACCTATTTTATTTAAATAGATTCTATATAAATTAATTTTTTTGTTTAGCAGTGTACAGTAGGCCGAAAGGGGGGGGCAGTAGGTTCTGCGGGAGCGCTCGAAGTAGGCCGACCTGAGGTTCCATAGGTTCAATTGTGAGCCTCACTGACCTCCTTTGAGTCAAAAAGTCTACTTTCTGCCATGCCGGAGGTTCATCGAAGGCTCTAACGCATGGTACTTTCAAGCATTGTACCCTCCTTTAGATACCCAATAATCCGCTGACGCCGATTTCTGCTCGCCTTCAATTTGTGGGTTGAACGCGGCTCGAAAATTTCGACTCGGGAAACATCGTGAATATGAAAACTAGAGAAAACGCGCTTCAAAGTTTTCAATGGGAAGAAATATCAATTTTCCCTTACTTCCATTAATGATCTGCTAATCAGCTATTCCTGGTCCATACAGAAGTCCCTCTGCTTCCTCAAAGTACTCGATCAGATGACTTTGGTCGAGTCTACGACCTGTACGAGCCCCCTTGCTGCTAAATGAGTGGCGCCTGTCCTCCCTCTCGATCCGTTACGCGTCAACGGAATCAGCAAATATTTTGCACTGCTGGCCAATACTCAAATTGAGCAACTGCATGGTACTCAACATTGCTAAATGCCCTCAACGTTGAACATATCTCCATCCATGTAGACGGCAATTTCATCGACTTTTTGGCCGGAATTCAGGTGTTTTGGAGCGATGCGCCAGACTGTTGAGTTGAACGACTCGTTGCAGTTTTGCGTGTGACCGCCTGAGCATCGGGTTAAAAGAGCATCGTTTGAGAGTTGTTCATAAATTCGGCGAATGTGTTTCACAATTTTTTCATCAATCAAGCGAGCAGGATGCTTAAAAGATTGTAGTTGGTTCATGGATTCAGTTTTGCACCATTCACACCGGCTGTCGACGCCTATTGGACAATTCTCGTGCCGAGGGGATTTGTCTGTTGAACAATAATGATCCAGCGTTGCTATTATTCCTTTTTTTATCTTTTGGACCATAATAAATTGTTAGCATTTTGATGACACCTTCCGTCAGCCGGCTCCTACCAGCTTATCTTTCTTTTTTATATTTCGAAGTCGTGTACCCATACGTTTTTGTACATGTCCCACGCACTCATTTTTAGTGATAGGGCAATCGTCACCGTACGGATTTGTGTTCAAAATACCTGCAAAAGTTTTCGAATCGTCGTCGCCGATGTAATTTGTATATTTTACGCCAAATTTTTCGTCGGATCTTAAAAACATTTTTATGTTTGAATCAACCTTCATCTTCCCTGCTGAATGTACGTAATCTAAGATGCAGGATTCTTTAGGATTTTTATACTACTCTTCAAATTCGTCTTCGTCCAGTGTTTTTTTGGTTTTTTTGGCAATATGCACTTTTTACAATAAGGTCGACTACTTCGCCACAGTAGTATGAGTACCCAATGAGAGTTGCTACACCGTTCAATGAAATAAAGCCATATTTTTTCCAGGGTCCATCGCCGAACACTTTCGAATGAGTTTGGATTCTCCCTTTTTGTCCATTCTTTTCCCGCTCCTATATCACATCATTCTCACTGAATGTTTTGAACATCGATTGCGATGCCGAGTCAAGGTGCTGCACTATCTTTTCGTACGTTGATTTCGGCAACCCTTGGCACAGGTCCATGAGGCCACAGAATACATTGCTGCCTTCTCGTGCAACACCAAGTAGCCTCACAACGAACACGATCCGTCTATTTATTCCGTAACCGGTGTTTATTAACGGTCCTGAATTAATTTGTCTTCGACCGCACATACACGATAAAGTAATTTTGAAACCTAAACCTAAGTCGCCAATGCGCGACTATATGCGATCACTTATGCAAGTATTAACACAGACCGTTACTACTACTTAACGTGAGTGGTCGCCACAACTGCACATCGACGGCGCGTGCACTAGAGTGGTAAAAAAATTATTGTCTGTAGGAGTTCGCCAAGTCGACCACTTCTTCCTTGGCGTGAAGATAACCGCCATACCAAGTACACACCTTACGAGTATTCGTTTTTTCACGGATCTGCTCTCAGGTGGTTCAACGATGGAAGTGACTGGTTCATTTCCTCTCACTCTTGTCGTTTCAATTGATCGAGGTTAAGTAGCTCAGATATTCTAGATCTATTTGCCTTAATCCGGGATAATTTCTCATTTCCCAGGTGGTACTCGTCGAGGGACATTACTTGCCATTCGTGCCTATGTGCAATCGCAATGAATCAGTTTTCCTTGCTTCCTGCACACCCGTGGTACTGCCGGAAACGCGTGAGAGCGTCGTCCAAGGAGCCACTAATATATTCACAACTATACACTCCATGGACATGAAGTATCTGCACATCGACAAAACGTAAAGATCTTCCATTGCGAAACTTATTTAACAATCCTTTTTACTACTCCGTGGGGTGTACTTCCGAAAAGCGGAAACCCAACTTCGATCTGAAATTTGGCATACACCGTACTTTTAATATTTTAAGAGATCCCCTCAAAGGATATTTGGCGACGCGCCACCGTTTTCGAGATCGATTTTTTTAATTTATTTTTTTACCGCGCTCCTACTACATCTATAGCTCTCGGGCTCAGCTCTGGATATACCGATGTATGTTATCGCGCTCTCCGCTTTGTGTAGATCGACGTCAAGTTTGAGCAGTACCTCCATCGCTGCAGCGGCCGGTTACCTACTGTTATAAGAACGTACCATGTAAAATTAAAAAAAAAAATAAAAACTATACAAAATCCAATGAAAAAAAATAACCATGCAAAATCGTAAAAATTAGAAACTGGCAAAAAACCAAAACAAATCCGAAATTAGAGAAGCAAAAAAATATTCAGAATCCCAAAAAGATTTAAAGGTAATACATGAACCCTAGAAATTGATTACACCTGCAAAAAAACAAACTCTGGAAAAATGAAAAACGAATCTACGATGCTCTGTGTCTATCTCAATATTCCATGCACATCCGAGGTGACCCGCGCCCACACTAGTGTTTCACGCACCGGACAATTGCACACGCACATCCGAGGTGACCTGCGCCCACACCAGTGTTCTTGCACCCCACCATTCCACACGCACATCCGAGGTGCTTTGCGCCTATACCAGTGTTCCACGGACCCGACCATACGCACAAAACGGAGAGCGCGATAACATATAGACGTATAGTCAGAGCTGAGCCCGTCAGCTATAGACATAGTAGGAGCGCGGTAAATAAATAACTTTCAACAATCAAGAATCCTTTTAGGGGATCTCTCTTAAAATATTAAAAGGAAGGTGTATGCCGCATTTCTGATCGAAATTCGGTTTTCGCTTTTCGGAAGTTCATCCTCCCACCTATATCCTTGGAGTTATGTGATTTCGGACTATAAAATGAAATTTAAATGAGTATGCTTGCGGTATAAATGACTACGGAACCCTACTTTATGCATGTTTCAACCTACACTTGGCCGGTTTTCAAATTATTATTTCCGTTTTGTTTTCATGCCTTATTATTAATTAATTCAATTATTGTTATTGTTTCGCACTCATGTATTTTTTATTATTGTTTTTATTTTCGTTTTATGTTTTATATTTTATTACGACTTTCCCGTCGAGCGAATTTTTCAAATTTTATTTCATCATACAGGAAAAAAAAATTATGAAACGTAATGAAATTGAGTAACGCGATTGATTGTGATTATTTGTGTCTATAAATGAATTTCACACAGGGCCGTTTTTCATTCACGATTATATATTTTATCGCCTTGGCAGAGCGGAGAGCCACTTAGAATACACGAGATCCGAGCTCGTCGGTGTATCCTGGTACAATCTCTTGCACTGGGAGTGCATAAGGACAGCGTATTGCAAGCACCAGACGGTCATACAGTCCGATCAAGAACGCACGAGTACGGCTCTACTGAGGTTGCAAAATCGTTCGGGAAGATGGTTCTGGATTCACTGTGTTTTCCAGGTAAAGGAAACTTCGGAGGAGTGCCAACACCCGATAATCGTTTGCACCAATCAAGTATTAAGGTACGTGGCAGAAACGGAAAAAAAAATTCGAAAAAAATATTCAGGCAAAACACAAATTATACGTAAAAATCAATCATTAAATACACGAGAAGAATAAACAAAACAGATGTATCCATTGTCAAAATAGCTCGTATGTAAATGGGGTGCTGCGTTAAATAATAAATTATGCCAAGGATAAATGATTTAATTGAATAATCTCCTGAACTCTCTCTCTCTCTCTCTCTCTCTCTCTCTCTCTCTCTCTCTCTCTCTCTTCTCTCTGTTTTTTTACAGTGATAAAGAGGCCGAAGTGATGCGTTCGAGTTCATGGCTCTACCAGTACTCAACCCAATCCAAGTTCACTTACGGCCTGTGCCCTTCGTCCCAGCAACCGCTGCAACAAAATCCAGCAACGCCGAGCAACCCCTACACGAATCACGATTACAATGTACGTTCGGTCGGTCTGCTCGGTCACGAAACAGGCGAGTCATCGCCTTCGTACAGTAGCCACGAGGAGACCCGCCATCATCAGCACCATCATCACCATCACAATCAACATCATCACCATCATAATCCACAAAATCCTCCATTGTCCTCCCAGCAACAACAACAACAACAACAACAACAACAACAACAACAACAACAACAACAACATCATCATCGTAACGACGTAAGGAACGAACCTGATGATTACGCCCCTGGTAATGGCGGGAAAGTTGATAGACAGAGTCACGATGAAATAGAGCCCGTTGACATGTCGATAAACAGTACGACGGAACACGAGAACACGAAAACTCTCTATCAGCTAACGCATTCGTTGAGTTATAGCCCGAAGAATTATCATCATCATCATCATCATCACCATCATCATTCTCAACATCAGCAGCATCAACATCACGAGCATCAACCCCAACAGGTTAAGGAGAGCGTATCTCCGCTTCCGAATTATCGAGGAAAGTCCACCATAATACAGTACAGCCAGGTTGGTCAGTATCCCGGCGGTTCGCCAGTACAGAAGTACAATATAATCGATCTCGACGTTGCCTACGGTGTATCATCCGCCGGGGAATCGTGCGTCGAATCAAGAATGACCGTTCATTCGCCGCAACGTAGAAATCATCATCATAATCAACTGCATCAACACGTCAGTATAAAGCATCATCATCAGGAATCGAGCCTTAGCCTCATTGAGGGCAATGATACGAGTATAGAGCACCATTGGAATTCTTCGAGTCCGCCTGTTTGGTCGGATACGCTGCAACGCGTACCCGACGTGGTGCACCAAGAACTCAGTCCGTACATAACGACTCCAACCACTCCTATCGACACACCTGACTCTGAACTACACTCAGAAGTTCCCGTCTTTAATTTCGAATGGTCGAGCAGTGAACAACACGTGCCCGTATCAAAAGTCATCGTTTGCCGGAACAATTCGTCGCTTGGACATCTGCAACAGCAGCAGCATGTTGGAAACACTGGCAATCAGGCACAGGACCCCAGCCTTGCACCACTGATGACACTGCAATTGCCCAAAAGAAAAAATCAAACGGACACGACTAAAGATTAGCCATTATTGCGAGGAAAAAATTCAAATGGATTTCATACGGTAGTAAAATATATATTTGAAAATATATGAAAGAATTTCTGGTCCCGGAGATTTATCTCAAATATACATCGCACAGCCATATCTTCGAGCATATAGCGGAGGAATATATATTTTCGATATCATATTATGGAGTTTGTAGTGGACCAACTCGGTCCATTATGAATATGGTACTGAGGTTCGAGAAATTCTTTCCTCGGCTAATCCTAAGGAACGCCATGTTGGTATAACGATAGATCAAGGTATACAACATAGTTTTACGAAAGTATTACATTTTGTTTTCGTTCCATTTGAGTAATGTCCATAAAATTGTATTTCGATGGGCAACTACTAATTTTATTCGTTAAGTAATACGCTATGAATATATCAACAGTACGATTCGATCATCATTTGAAAACAAACTCATTTTAAGACGGAATGACACCTCATCGCGGTCGGTATGGTAGAACAATTATAGATTCCCAAAAATCTCTGAAACGGCTCTTCAGATCCCATCGAAACTTTGCCAAACGACGTCAAATAGATAGACGAATAGCTTCTAGCCCCTCAAATTTTCTGAATTTGAGAAAAAAAATGTAGATTGGCTTATCATAAGCCAAAGTACATTTAGCAAAGTACGTTTGCCAAAGTACGTTTGGCAAAGTTTCGATGGGATCTGAAGAGCCGTTTCAGAGATTTTTGGGAATCTATAATTGTTCTACCATACCGACCGCGATGAGGTGTCATTCCGTCTTAAGAGGAACGGAAGCCTAGCGTTTTTACGAGGCTCGGATATGATACATATATTTTCGCTTATACTTACTTCGTTTTTCCGTAGTAATACCTGCGTGTTCGTGAAATCATATTCCCCTCTCTCTCTCTCTCTCTCTCTCTCTCTCTCTCTCTCTCTCTCTCTCTATCCCTCTCTCGCTCTCTTTGTTCGTTCTTTCTTAGTTAGACAAATCTTTAGAACACATTTGAGAAACGTTGTTACAGTAGTTAGTAAATGAAAAAAATAAAAAACATAAACATCATGTGCCTTAGCTCAAAAAGTGGGATTTTCTTTTGAAGTGATTTGTTCCGACCCGTGTCTCCTAACCATTGTCTGAAGAATATCGAAAACAAGGAAAGACACATCTCAATTGCTACTCTAGAATTTGGTAAAAATGTTATTGGTTCACATGATGCCTCAGGATCTTAGAAACAAGGTACAATAAGTTTTAGAAGGGAATTTTCGTGCATACTCTAAGAGAAATGCGCAGCAGAAGAAATGCTCGCCTCGTGAAAATCCGTGGTGTTGACAACAGAAAGGGAGAGCGACCGATACTTCGCACGCCCTTTCATATAAGCGAGCTCTGCCATAACATATTTTCGATGCAATCAAGCCTATCTGCGAGAAACCAAGCAGAGCTGATCTCCTTGGCCGCTGCATAAGAAGTTTTACTAAAAGAATTAAGCAACGAAATCTTCGATGCGACCGTCTCATGGATGGCTCCGAAATCGTTTTCAAGTAATAAAGTGATACTGGACATTACAGCAACTATATACGCTGCATGTGACTACAACGATGTTTTATCGAGCCTGATGAAGCTTATGGAGGTATTAGGCATAATAAGCGGGCCGGACTGCTACGGCAAAGAGGCTAGGATGTCTTTAAAATCAGCCAGAAAGAAAGAAGACGAGGAGAATATCAATTTATAAGGCCAATTGTATGGTGCAGGCATCGCAAACTAGATGTAAATAAATAAAAGTTTTGACAAATGGAACATTACATTTTAAACGCGCTTTTCTCAAAGCATTTTGAAAGGCAGCCGTGAACGGCTTCAATAGATTTTTATCAATTCACATGAATTTTAACTTCAGTTTCAAAGTCACAATATTTAGGCAACGAGTTTCGGAAGTCATCTGCTGGCTGCCCAGAGCGCAGGTCGTTAGAGTAAAACGGGGAGAATGAATGATCGCGAGCGTTACTGTCATCGAAAAATGCCTTCTTCCAGCCGACGACGTCGCCGAGTTCGGTCGTTCTCGTACTATGCCCTTGCACTGTCTCATTCGTTACCGAAGAGAAGCACGATCCCGGCTCCTCAATTCGCGGCGGTAAGTGCGTCTGGCCGGTATCGTCGAAATAGAAAATTACCGGTAAAGTCGCTGATTCATTTCATGGTTCAAGTTTCGGGAATTTGCATTTCGTAGGATATTGCATACGATAACGTTGAAACGTCATGCTATCGCTCGTGGATGATTAATCTGCCCTTTTGTTCGCGAATGAAACTTTACATGGAGTCCTCGTTACGGGCAGCGGAGAGAAACAACTTTATGTGTGCTCGCCGAGAGAGATGCACCGACGCGGTACCTAAAATCGACTTTTTGGTATCGCGTTTCGTCGTTTTGGAGGGGATTACCGAAGGGTTATTATTCTTCTTCAAAAATTTGTCAAGAACTTCAGATTTAATTATCGGCAACGGGGCTCTTCTTATTAAAGTTTGGGTTTTATCGGATTATTGGATTTGATTATTGAATTGAACGCGAAGGTGCCTGTCCACGTGAGAGTAAATTCTGAGAGTTGCTCTCGAGAGTACTCTCACGACGACGGTTTCCACATGAGAGTATTTTTCCACGAATTTCTCTTTCGCGAGCAGTTCAGACGGGAGCCGGAGACTTACTATCGCGAAGAAATCTCCGGACCATGTCCGCTGGAGTACGTCTGTGACTCGCGAAAGTTGCGTCAGTTGCGTCCGAGATGGCTTCTCACCAACAGTCGCTGCAGCGATGACAATTGTATTCAAAATTTTAAACAAGACAATAAAAAATCAAAGGAACTGCAGGGTTAAACCGTGTGCAGCCCCGGATCTAAGGGGGGGCAAACCCCGGGTACCTGCCCCGGGCGGCAATTTAAGGGGACGCCAAATTCTTGTGTTTGAAAAAACTTGTTCCACTAAAACGCCTAACATCCAGGGCGCTTTGGTGAGTTTCAATGGCGTCGTGATCCTAGCTATCGAAAATGAAACTGCCTAGGAGACGGACTTTGATGAGGTATTCCTTTAGGCGTCTTTTGAAAAACTGCTCGTGTTATAGCTCAACAAGTTATTGATCGATCTGGCTGATATTTTGCCAGATTTCTCACTATAAGACTATCGGAAGGATATACCTAAAGTTTCAAGGTTATCGCGTAAATAAATTACTTTTCCGGGGTAAAAATTGTCGAGAAAATGGTAAAAAATATGAACATTTGATTACAAAGCCTACTTAATTTTCAATTTTATACCTTTTAATATTTTTATAGGTATATCCTTCCAATAATGTTATAGTGAGAAACCGCCCAAAATTTCAGCCAGATCGATCAATAACTTTTTGAGTATACCATGAGCAGTTTTTCAAAAGGCCCCCAAAGCCTTATAACGCCGCTATTTTGTTTTGTTTGAAAAAGAAAAAGTTTTACCACTTGAAAGTTGTAATAAGATAATGTGAAAATTTTAAAATGATGCGATTATCTTATCACATTTTTTTTAATCATGAAAAATGACTTATTTTCGGGCGTCTAAAGAGATCTCCCCCCTTAATCTCAAATGCCGAAGGGGAGGGGCGCCAATGTGAAGTTTTTGCCCCGGCTCGGAAAAATCGTACATCCGGGGCTGACCCTGTGTCACGGAGACTGCAACTCGACGTTACTGACAATCTCTACGCGTTTCAATTTCGGAATGTCACCCGAATTACGGCAAGACGATTAGAAACATTAATGGGCCTAGTTGGTCTGACCATTGCAAAAAAACTGTACACCGACGAGACAAGCTATTCCAGGTACTCCGATACATTCGAATCGTGATGCAATGTTGTAGATCAGTCCGTTTATCAATTCTCTGTATTCGCGGTATTCGTCGCATTTCATATTCCAAAGCCTTTGGTTTTTATTTTTTATATTCTTCGATCAATGCACCCGTATGTTCTATGGTCCAAGTGGCGCCATGGTCATAGTTGTGAGAATACAGTCACATTTTGAACTGGGTTCGAACCTTTGCGAGAAACTAGCCGATAGCAGGTTTGAACTTGTCCACTTGAGAGCTACACCTCACGAGGCTACTATCGGCGAGTTTGGCGTTGCAGACTGCGAATTACTCTCAGGAACGTATCCACTGGCGAGTACTGTTCTCGAGAGCTACGCTCGAGAGTTTTACTCTCATGTGGACGGGAACCTTAACGCGTTTGATGAGGCTTCTGGTTTCGCCGTTTAACATATGGATATATATATATATATATATATATCCATGTGTATATATATCCATGGATGGATGGATGGATATATATATATATACACACACACACACGAGTATATATATCGTCTGTACCGTTAGAGATGAAATTGTAATGCTATTTTTCTCCACAAGATGACTCGTCCAAAAGCATTTATTATCGTCATCTTTGTCACTTGAATTAATTACATTAGAGTAAAAAAATTGTGCGTACGTGTATGTGTCTGTAGTGTGTGTGAGGTATGTTCGCTGCCTTGTCATTCGTATATCAAAATCGGAGAAAAAATATTCAGATCTCGCCTTTTTTTATCGAGCACATTTTTTGCTGGTCTTGTCTCGATTGTACATATATAGATGTACATACCAGACGAAAAGCAAAGAGCACGTTTAAAATGTGATAAGTAGCGTACTCGATGATGTCAGCATTCCACTGACAAAAAATGACCTGAAATTCCTACCGGTAAACGATATTTTCTTTTGCTTCGACACCTATGGCTGACTTTACAGACACTTTGATATAATTCGCGATCGCGGTTTTTTTTGGCAATTTTCGGAACGCAAGAAAACCATAGTCTTTCGAGTGGTTTACGCAATTGTTTTCATTTTGCTCCTCTGTATTTTTCTCATTCACAATCGCTCTTCCCGTTTTCCTCCGACTCCGGAAGTCTTTTTCATTTTTACTCGTATTATTTGTTTGCTTTTGTTTGTTTTCTTTTTTCATTAATATAAAACACGTATATAAACATAGATTGAGTACATCGGTGTTTACAATATATTAGCTAAGTTTAAAAAAGTCGCACGTCATACGTCGTGTGTTCTGTTGTTTTTTCTTTTGCGCGCTCGCTCGTCCATATCTCGATCTCGTATATGTTTTGTCATCGAGCGCGGAATTCGTCATGTTATCGAGATGCGAAAACGGATATCCGGAAAAAACATGGACGCGGACGATGAGCTTTGGCTTAATTTGATCACTTCGTATGCGCGTCTTTTTTGTGCGTGGAATGTTTGGCGGGCGTACGTGCGCGAGAGCGATAGTTTGCAGTCTTTCCTTCCACTTCTTTCCTCTTCTTTCTCATTACGATAGTATTTTTTTGGATCTCTACGCGACAATCGCTCGCTCGCTCGCTCGTACATAAATATATACACATATTAATGTATATATAATCCTAAAAGTCCTCATTCGTGATAGCGATTTGCAACAATACTTTTGCAAATTTTTGCTCCAAAATTTTTTATTATTTCCTGAGCTCCCAATCGATCTCGTTTTCTGGGTAAAAGTTGCTTCTTTTTACTATCCGGATGAAGAAACTGTTTATAGGAGCCGGTCGCAAATGTCTCAACCCTGAGGGTTATCGGTGAGCCAATGATTAATTGGTGGGCCCGGTTCATATTTTTCGTCCTTTATCTTATATCCCGTTTTCCGAAATCCGTCCGCGATTTAACTTAAATTACCACACAACCTTTCGTGTACACCTCGGGTTAATGTTATTATTACTTTTTTTTCTTCTTCGTTTAAACGTTACGTCGTTCATTGATTTGGGGCGTTTCAAAAGCCCTTAAAGCATTCTCCTCCACGAAACCAACACTAAAAATTCTCAATGCGTCCTCGTATAACACATCCTTGATTGCTCATCTCGAAACAAATTTTCCTTCGTACCGTGGACCTTCTTTCGTCCCTCAAAATTACATTTCCCTTTTTAAAGCTTCTGTTTGGCACGTATTGTTAGAATGTCATTCAGTACGGAAGCAATCGATTCTATGTGCAGGTTTTTTCTCTTCCTCTCCGATTCCACCGACTTTCTCTCAAGTACCATTGTTATTCGAATTGGAATTATTCCGCTTCTCCTTGAAACATTCATAATCTGACGATCGATATTTCTAATGAAATTAATTGTGTGTATAACTGTTTAACGCCGTCGACACAAATTCTTCCTCGACCGTTGTGTGTGTGTGTGTGTTTACATTTAGAAACATTCATTTACAATTTTTATATCACTCGCTACAGGCTTACAATTTACATTAAAATTTCTCGCCTTGTCCTGAACGTCTTCCTGTTCATCAGCGTTCTCGTCTTACCCGACACAATTTTTTTTCTTAGTCTGACGCAATAAAATCGGTCATCTTCCCCTCAGAAACGCCTCATCGTATATATCTAGAATTTTTTGTCAGCTCGTACACATGTCGTACTTGTTTTCCCCATTATCTTTGGCATGAAACTTCCAACCACACGTGTCACATCGAGCTTGTGCGTGTGGATATTTATATTGTAGTTTAATTTTGTTATGGCAGTAATCTCACACATCTCTCGCGTGTTCCAACATTGATTTCGCTACGATACATTTTTCGGTATACGAAAAGAGCGCACTGGTTAAATGCGTCTGACCAAGGCAATTCGTACTCGTGGGATCCTTTGAAAGTAAAAGAAAAGCCATACCGTTGTGTCTTCGCGCTTTTCACCGGAAGAGAAAGGTAACTATGCCCTCCCTTGATTCCGGTAAAGTGCAATAACAGTGATCGGGCGTGGATGAGGATGAGATTGAAAAGTGTGATCGTAGAAAAGAGATGACCACGTTGAGTTGAATAGGTCGCACGCGAGCGAGTCTCGTGTTTTAATCTAGCCTCGCGCGTTACGCACAAATATACGGGCTCTTGTAGCCTGTACTTGTATGCTTCAGACGCTAGTCAAAAGGAAAAGGATTTTTTACCGCGGTTTCGAGCACCCGTGCAACCTCTCGAACAGCGGCTCCTCGCGGCAAAGAAATCTTTCGTTCGTTATTCCCGCAAAAAAAAAAACGTTTTCCACGTTTTTTATCTCGAATTTTGTTCCTTCACTGCGGGCAATAACCCCAGTTAGCGCTACGATTTCTACTGTGCCACTTGCACTTTAGGATCCTCACGAAGGTTCTTCGAAACGTCGTATTGCACAGTGCGTAGCATACCGGGTTTATCGTGCTGTTTATGTAGCAAAGATAGTAGAAAAATGACCATAGTTCCTGGGGTATCGTGACGACGCAAGCTTTTGTCAATGGCTTGAGCAACACGAGAATATTGTAAGGTGTCCACGTTATAACGAACGCGGCCAATATCGCCGTCACCGTTTTCGCCGCTTTCTTCTCTTGCGTGCGCTTCTTCTTCTGGGCGACCGCTTGCTTGTTAAGGGCCGCCGTACTCTTACCAAGCGCCAACAATTTCTTCGCCTGCACGGCCTTGGCGTCCAGCGGTATTCGTATGTCGGGTATTTCCGAATGACGCCGTATCACGTTGCTGCTTCGCGACGTATCTCGTACGTTCTGATCCTCGTTTATGAAATCCTCGTGATACATCCGTATACTTGGTGCCTCGCTCACCGGCAATTTTATCACGATCGTATATATCTGCGTGCAATATACACCACAAAAGGAGTGAGAAAATGCGACTTTACTTCAACAATATCGCGGTTATAGCTATTTTTTAAATGCCCCATATTCGCTGGCCCAACCCGTCCGCAGGTAGAAAGAGGCAAACGGCCGAGACCTAAGACGCTATGAGAAACTTGCCATTTCCATTGACAAAACAAAGTCGACTTAAAGCTGATCGGGACCAAACAAGACCCCCGGTAGAGTCGAATTTATGTTGTCGGAGAGAAAAAATCCTCCAGAATGTCATATCGTCTTGAGAAATGGCAAACGCCGGTTGGCAAAAAATATGTGTTTCTGGTCGCACTCGAGTCCGAAACACAGATTCGGACTGCAAAAAAATTCCCGAGAACGAATTTGGCATAGAAAGTGGAGTTTCTCCCTTATGGGTCCAAACTGGGCACTGGGCCCAAAATCACAATAATTCCATCGGATAATTATTTTCTTATTTATCAACTATTATATCGAAAAGATTTGTTTGAAACTAGATCTATCTGAGATAATACGTGATCCCGATATATTTTCTACGCCCTCGTGCGCTGTGTAAGAACTGAAAATAGCGAGAATTACCGAATCGGTGGGAATATTTCTTATAGCTAATTCTGCGCTCGTTTGACTCCGGCTGCTGGCATCCTGCTGCTGTTCGCTCGTGAAGGGTGTCTCAACGGAGAGCGGGGTAAGCGTCTCGTCGTAGCCGGGAACGGTTCTACTACTAACGTCCGTACCGCCGGCCTCGTCATCGTCGTCATCGTCCTCGCGCCCGCTGTGCCACCACGCTATACACCACATTTTCATCGAGGTCCACGACATCGGTCTGTGCTCCTGCTAAAATTAAAACGAACAAAACGAAAAGCTTTCAAACCCTCACATACAACCGTATTTGTTTACGGTAAGAAAGGGTGATTCGAAATATCGATTGCTTGGTTTTTCATTTAAACATTAACTACTGAAACATTTCAATGTACAATTTGATGCCGTTCGAGATTATTTTCAAATTGATTGACGGGACCTTGCTTCCATGCTTCCAAATATTATGCCAATATTTATTGTACTTTCTCACAAAAATGTTCCGCGATGTCCCTTTGCATACCTTTTGCGACCCTATTCTTTTTATTTCGACCTCGCACTTGTCGCATCGCTATTTCCAGGTAATCATCGATCCCCCCAAATTGTTGCCCATACCCACTTCTTCCCGATGCACCAGTGTATTGCATTTGCCCAAGGAGATAGGGAAACCGTGGAAAAACTGTGTCGAAGAAACTGGCCGCATGTTCCTGAACTTTGCTCGTTTTACCATGAGAAACATGACAACACCGCCTACGCGCTCAGTAGTCGGTGCACAAACTGGTAACATGGGGGGACATCGCCGAAGTCGCGCATGGAATGCGCCTCGACTACTATCGACGTCTTTACTGCAATACTTACGACACCTTAATATCTCACCGATGATATATTATTGCTCTTATAGGCTTGGTACTTACACTCATGTAAGCCGGATAATGTTTGTCAAGATAAGAGCTCGCGAGTTGTGTAGAATTAACGTCGTCTCCGCCAGTGCTCGATTCGCTTCGAGCACGTCTCGGGCCCTCGGAGTCCAGAACGTCGTCGCTGCGACTATGGGACGAATATTTCTTTGGGTAAATGCCAGTGTACTAATATTTCTCCCACAGGATCTAAGTATATGCGATTTTTCGGTGCACGCAAAAGTATACCTGGAATTGCTGCGTTTGCTGTGGTCCTGGTCGTTGCTCGCCTGTAGATTCGTGAGATCCTTTTTACGCTTCTCGGTTTCTCGCCAGATGCGCCAGTAGAGAACGCACATGACCGTGACGGGGACGTAGAAAGCGGCGATCGCGGTGCCAAATGTGATGTAATGATTCGTTTCAATGAATTGAATATAGCACTCATTTTCTGGCACGGTTCTCTCGCCCTCGATGTAGGGCCATGCGTAGATCCAAGGTGGCCACAAGAGCAAGGATATACCCCAAGCGCAAGCTGCGGCAAAAAAGTAAGTGTTGTTCATTAGCAAAGGATTGTTATTGTTGCATCAAATACCATGGGGATTTGCGACAAAAACTATATTCAATGGACAAAGATAGAAGTGTTATCGTTGATGAACATTGCTGTAAAATAATAACTTTTTGTATAAGTAATTTCAACCAAAAGTAGCAGATACAAGGTTGGTGTGCGGCTGCGACGATCTCGCATCTCAAATTGCGTTGCTCCTGAGAAAATACTTGCGCGCCAACTACTGACTGTGAGCAAGTTTTAGAGTTCGGGATGGTAACACCACTTGAAACTCAGTACCACATAGTTGTCTGTATCAGCACACTTTTTCCACACTTTTTCTGTACCCTCGTGAAAATGTGATACAGTAGTAGTGTATGGGACAAGTGTGGCTGTCGACAACACTCTAGGAGGCAAATCAGGAACGAACATATTAAAGTGCTAAAAAGCGTGTGACTCAAAATGCGCGGGTGAATTCGTGAAACCCCGCAAAATCATTGGAAGGACCATTGAAAACAAATATATATATATATATATATATATATATATATATATATAAGTTAGTACAAACTCCCGAAGAGTACGTTTATTGGTTAAGTTATTTTTTCCAACGAATGCAAGAAAAAAGAAAAAGTCTTACCCATTAATGTGACTGAAAATAATAACAATAATTCGATTAACTACTGCATAGCGAAGAGTAGTCATGTTCAATTGCAAGTTTCGAAGAACTTAACAAGTGTAAAACAAAAATAAATGCTCATAAATAAAAATAAATAAATAAGCTATCTTGAATGTAGCTCGCAAAAAAACTTCATTTAAACTTCAACTACCTCGAAAATATATTTTACTATTCTATGAAAATAGTAATATTGCGTTGCTGTCCTACTATATATAACGAGGCCAAAGTTCTTGGTCATGTGCGCGACATTTCACATATAACCATGTTTATTAGATAGTGCTCTTCTCTGCTTATTCGCGCAACACGGTTGCAGCCAACTTGTTTGTACGTTCGGTGACCGCGACCTTGCCAAAGAGGATGTCCCGTCGTCGTGTACACTGTAGGAAAAGTTACCTCCACGAATCCTCGATATACTCAGCAGCTCTGTAGCGGAGTCTATAAAAGGGAAGATTCGCACGGCCTAACAGAACGTGCACAGAAGTGTGTCGTGTGTCGAATTGCGGTAAAGAGAGAAGCTTTCTCGACCGTGTGCATGAGTTTACGTAGGTTTGAGTAGCACGCGCTTCATTGTCATCATTTCTCGTATATGTCAATAATTCGATATACATAGGAGCTCTCCCTCTCTGAGAGCGAGAGAGACAGAGAGAGAGAGAGAGAGAGAGAGAGAGAGAAGTGCATCAGAGTAGAAGCTCAATCGAGAATATCTATATATTGAGGGAAAGCTTGGTTGATGTACATGTGGCACAAACTATACCCCATTATATATTGCAACAGGTGCCACAGAGGGAGAAGTGTCCTCTCGTATATTTATTCAAGATAAACACGGGAGTGAAGCTCGGGACGAGCAATGGATGGATATATCTAGATGTATTATAAACGTGTGTGTGTGCGTGTGCGTGCGCACTTGTGTGTGCTACTAAATATGTATACATAAAGGACTTCGGTTTTGATATATTCGTATTACGCGTTATACCATTACCGTTTGCCTTTTCTTGTCCTCAGTAGTTCATCCCTCGTTTCAGGCAGGCTAAAGTCACCTTTTATCGTCCGCAGTATATACGTATTATTCACGGTATATCGGCGCTTCGCGGAAAAGTGTGTGTACTTCATCGCATATATATATATATATATATATATATATATATATATATATATATATATATATATATATATATATGCCACTCGTATGACAAAGTTACAGTTACGCAAAGTTACGACAATGGCTTTTACCTTTTTGCCTCGTGTATTTATCACTGTCAAACTCTTCCAAGCTTTTGCTCCTGCTTTCGCAACTTTTCAGACAAAATGCACTAAGGGGATATATATGGGGCACCGGATATTCGAGCTGCTGCCTGCTCCGCTCCTCTATACGTTATTGTTTGTTTGACGTTTGTTTTGTATGCGGTTCTGCAGGCTCTGCTGGTTTTAATGGAATTTGCTGCTCCTACGGCGAAGGCAAAGTGTGTGGGTGTGTTTTTCGCGGTTTCGCATTAATTAAAGTCGATGTACCGTGAAGAACTTTTTTTGCGCTCGTTTGAGATTATTGCCTCGATTGTGCACGAATCGGTACTTTTGCTATTCCTTTTAAGAATTTAAGAGAGATTAAAGAATCTATTTTCAGACCTCGTATTTTTCCCAATTCAACAGCCACTAGGAGGAATGATTTGTTCGAATCACCTGAATGAGGTAGATTTGACGCATTTTTGGTCCAAGCAACTATGCCTATTTTCGTCTATCCAAATATTTATGCGATTATGATAAATTGTTATATTTGAAACTCAACTGTCATTTTAAATGAATTGTTCTGTCGGTCCTAACGTCGAATACCGCATTTGTTTAATTTAAATAGATGTTTTAGTAGAGTATGTATTTATTAATTAAATAATATGTTAACGTACTCTGCGATTCGCAGCGGGAAGGGATCCTGTTCTGTACTACATGTATTGCAATTAGTGTTAAAATCTGACCCTGGTCGTTTAAAAACGACCGTCCAGTGATCGTTACAAATTTTACCTTGTTATTTCGAATCTGTCATTTTAACGTGAGGTCTGAGATTGCATGTACAAAGACCAGAAGCGATATCTTTAAAAAAAATTTAATACCCTTGCGAGGGAACATTAGAATCTGGTCGTGACGCTCATCGCGGCGTAACATCGGCAGTGTTCGATCCGAGTATCCAGCTATACGCGTGCAGTATATACTTATCGCTCTTATTCGTATAATTGTTCTGTGGCGAGCGCAGACATGCAAGATTCGCGCGTAATTACGATTTGCGTTACGTAAAGTGTGTGTGCCCCGTCTGGTGCTCACTCACTGTGTATCATGTGTACGATATAGCGAGAGATGTTTAAACATCGTTGGCATTTATTGTTCCGGGAGCGTTCGAGTACGGGATAACAATCGCGACCGTTGAGTTGCACATCGCAGACCGGAAGTTACGAGACCCTATTTTAATTCCAATTATTATATATACGTGTATACACGAAGCAAGAAAATATCGCATGCAAGCGAGGTCGCGAATCTGGGACAGTTTTGTGTGTGTCTTCTTTTCATGCGAAGTGTACAGAACAACGAAATATTTCCCTAAATTTTGTCGTAATGATTTCCCTCCATTCCAGAGGAGTACTTTTTTCGCAGAATAAGGTGCGAGGTGAGTATTACAATACGAGGGAAGCATGCAAAGAGAAAAAATGGAATTCTTCAAGGACTACGGAACATGGTACAATTCCAGGGGAACGTAGTCAAACCTTGGTATTCTCAAATATATGTCCTAAATTGAAATCCAAATCACCCGTGAGTAGAAAAATTTTCAAAGTAAACCTCCAATGACCATTTAAACGCATTTTATCTTCAATGATCGCTTCAGATGTATCTGCTAATAATTAACTTTGTTATGGCAGAACTTTCGATAGTGAATATTCCGCGCCTCACGACAAGCGCTATTTTCGAGCCTCCTCAACCGTTTGCAGCGTTGTCATAGAGTTTGGTAAGGATGCATGAGAGAGTCGCACGGAAAAATACGGAGGATTTCATTATGCTACAATCAATTACACTACCGTTATGAAGTAAATGATTCTGAATTATTCGGTCGAGCAACGCATATAAATTGTTATTTGCTGCATTGTTACTGCATAGTTATTGCAGACCAAGTTTCACGGTCGTGTTATCTCGCGCCGCAGCTATGTGACTTGACCACCAAGAACGTGCGATTTGACGCGCCATTGGACTTTTTTCGTTGGGGTTTTCTGAAAGGAAAAGTGCATGCCAATGATTACGCACTATTAATGAAATTAGTCCGCAATTATGCCAAAATGTTATTGAAAATTTCGTCAAAAGATTGAACGTTTGCAAACAGGGACGAGGCGGCCATTTATCGAATATTGTGTTCCACACATAACCCCCATGTTTATACCTTATATTAGAATAAATGTATTTGTACTTTTCGAGTAAATAATACGTATTATTAATAAATAAAAATGACAGTTCATTTGAGACACCGTTTATTTACCATTTGTCATTTTTTAGCCCTGTCTGCGACATATCAAGGTTTAAAGTGATGTGTCCCCCGGCCCTTGTAATGTTTCAACCGTGCATTCGAAAAATCTGGCAAAATTCTAGGTAACGGTGTTTGATAAGAACGTTAAATTAAAAACATTTCATTAGACTTACAGCAATTAATTCAGGAGATATAGACAACGAACTTATGGCTGAGTTGACTTCATGGAGGCTCCATAAGCGGACTGCACAAATAACTTTGTCACGTGTTGGTTTGAGCCTCTTCAATAAAATATCAAACATCAAATCACCCCCCCCCCCCTCCCCGCCCCTCCACTCTGCCTGTACCGTTAGAGTATTGTCATTTCAGATTATTAAATGGAATCGAAATTAGTGCGTAATACATGTTTGTGGTACAGCAGACACAATAATAACAATAGCTACATATCCGTCAAATTTTGATACTTCAAATGATTGTACAAACGAACGGCTACAGAAGCTTACTCTTGGGTGTTTCGTCACGTACTTGGCCGGCTTGACTTTCCACTCGAATTTTTCGTTATGCTTTTTGTCTCATTAAATTTACGAGTGAAACAAGTTGCAGCCATTTCACGGCTGTAAAACTACCGCACATTGAGAGTGCTATAAATCTTCAAATTTCATCGCCGTGGTAGTATTTCTGTGAGACTCTCATACATCCTTTGAATAGGACGTGACGAGATCTTGCATCAATACGAAAAGAGTCGTATGTTAAAAAAAAACCAACAGTCTTGAGTAAAGGACGAATTAGCTGGAGTAATTTGAGATTATCCTCACCGATCATGATGCCAGCTTTGTTGGGACTTCTCTTGGCTCGATAAGTGAGTGGCCTCGTTACCGAGAAATACCGATCGAAACTAATGATGAGGAGATTGAGTACGGAGGCGTTGCTCGCGAGATAATCCAGCGCTAGCCAAGTATCGCAGACTCGGGCACCAAGAGGCCAATAACCGAGTACCGTGTAAACCGTAAAAAGTGGCATCGATATGAGGCCAATTGCGAAATCAGCGACCGCCAAACTGAAGAGAAACTGATTCGATATTGTCTGCAGTTGTTTGTCAATTTTGAAGGATATCATGACCATACTGTTGCCGATAACGGTCATGAAGCTCAGTACAATGGCGAATCCGCATATCAAGACTTTTTCCCAAACGGCGTAATTTGTGGCGGTCGAGCCGTCCGATCCGTTGCAGTTATCCACCGGTAGTGCCGGTGTTACGTTCATTTCGCCTCCCTCAATCCTTCTCTTCCTCCTCGTCGTTCTCACGCACGGGCTTTGTTTTCTTATTTTTTATTGTTTCTTATTCGTTATCTTGTCACGTTCTTGCGCTTTATGGCGATTGTCACCCGGTCTGCTTTTCCCCGTGACACAGTCATCCACGCTGTATCGCCCACGCATAGCACCCTCAAAGCTCGGAACCCCTTCACGGCAGGGTTGACGTACCAGCAGCCACCTTCAGCCTCTTTTCCTCCTCCTCCTTATTCCTCGCTCGTTACACGCCTCTCGCAGTTCAGCTCCTTCTCGCTCGCACTCTCTACCCTCTCTCTCTCTCTCTCTCTCTCTCTCTCTCTCTCTCTCTCTCTCTCTCTCTCTCTCTCGCTCTCTCACAAAACACGAGCAACGTCAACTACATCCCACGATGTTTGCCTCTGTTGTCGCGAGCATCGACCCTGCGAAAAACCATAAGCGAAGGATACTCACTTGACTCATACAAATTCACTCTTATATGAAATTCAGAAGATTCTATGGCCTCCTTTTAAATCGTTGTGGAATGACAACGACATTGAAAATATAATGTCGGACCATTCCAAATTTAATTCGACAGCTTCATCATACTTGGTCCTGCTCGTACACTTGTTTGAATTCTTTGCTACTTCTTTGCTCAGTCACTCTAATTTATTTGCCATATTTTTCGCGAACGTCAAAACGCGACTATTCGCTGCGTGAGACTTCCGTTATAAAGAGAGTTAGCATGGAGCAAAGAACTTTTCGAGCAATTATAAGAAACAACAGGTTTTTTGAACGAAGCAAAACACAATAAAACGGAAGGTCCAAAAAATAGTCGTGGTTATCATCGGTATCAGTTTCTGTAACATTAAACATATTCTTCGTTTTTAATGCAAAATGCATTTTTTTGGGGAATGTATGGATATTTCTAGAGCCTGACATCGTTTAAATGATAACGGGAGCACGTGTGGCAGCTCGAGACAAAAAGTCTGAATGCAGAGAGTGATTCAGAGAGAAAAAGAGGAAGGGCGAGAGAGAGAGAGAGAGAGAGAGAGAGAGAGAGAGGGAGGGGGAGAGAGAGAGAGAAAGGAAAGCCAAGGGAATTCCAAGTGTAAATCTTGTTTGGAGAGAGTTGAGGAGGAGTGGCAGAGTGACGGCCCCGAAGAATGATCAGCCAATGATCAGCAGAGAGGGCCACGAGAGTAAAGTCCGAGCTCCGGACTCTCTTGTACGCCATGAATACATATATATTTTCCCCACCTGCTGCTCCGTTCGTGAACGCGAACCAAGAATCAACATAATCGTTTTACTTCCTCCGCCACATGGTGCGTAAGGCTTTTTAAAATGGAGGAACGAACGCATGCATCAAACACGCACTTTGCAAAACAAGGTTACAGAAAGGAACAATTGAATAACGAAATTTACATGTTACTATCACAGTCGCGTTTTGGCCAATCGCGATTTTTAGTTTCCCGTTTGTGAATTCTACATAGATCAAAACAGAGAGCGAGAGAGAGAGAGAGAGAGGGAGAGAGAGGGAAAAACAGATAGCGAGGGGTCTCAGCTTGTTATTTCCTGGCGGAGCGCCAGGGGATATAAATTCTCGGTCTTGGGTACAAATGGCTGGACAAATAGGAAACGTCAGTTTGCAGTTCTGTGGGAGAACTACATATTTGAGCAAAGTTTCGCGTAGCACGCTAATTTTCTTATTTTTTCAGTATTTTGGGCAACCTTTTTACATCAGCGAGTCTCAAGTTTCGGTGTAGGTAGAGGCGGAAATATTAGTGTAGAAATCCGCAAGAAATTCAAGGCGCCACGAAAGGGGAATAAATAGAGGGAAACCGCAGTCCACGTGCGGCAGAAGAATTGAATGCAGCTGTTGCTCGAAACGGGGAAAAAATATTGGAAAATAGGTGGAGATATACAGAGTGGGGCGATCATTCTTAATACATCGAATATTTCGGAATCTATAACAAGGAAATATATGGTGCAAAAGTTGGATAGTTTTAAAAGAGCCATCTGCCAAGCCGTTATGATGTCGTCAAGGTGGCGGCGTTGCGGAGATTTCAAGGTCTACTTTGCTCTTTCAAATGGGATGGGGGTTTTCTGCGTTTTTTTTGCGATTGGGAAGCTTGAAGCATGCCCAATTAATCGCCATCTTCATGACTGCAGGCTTGAAATCTGGTTCGTAATTATTCACGTTCTTTCTATCATATCAGTATGTATTGAAAATGAGGCTGCAAATATCCATTTTTTCCCATATCTTGCGTGGTAGTGAGTACCTTTTTGTAAACGATGCCATTCAGTTATGCATTTTAAAAATCCAATGGCGTCAAATCTGCTCAACAAGCTGGCTAAACCATCCGAACCGAGCAATACGACTCGCAACGAATGGAAAATAAGCCGGTCATCCATCGTACTGGAACCACATTGTGCATCCTATGTTCAATGACGGGTCTTTCAATTCCCTAATTGGGGGAACATCAACGTGTTCTTGAGACGGTTATAGCTTGACGAATCGGATGATTTATCGATACTAATGTTTCCATGCTTATTAAACTCATAATGATAGTCATCAATGCGATTCTCATGTGATGTGAGTATTGTACTAATACTTCTTCATCAAAACTCCGACGCTACTGTCCAAAATAAACCAGATATGGAAATATACTTTTCTCAAATTAATGTGAAACGAAAATCAGTTAATCATGCACGGTTTAGTCTTTTGGTGAACAAGCGAATGCGCTTGTCATTTACGGATGATGCTAAAAATGCATTACGAATAAAGACTCCGTTCTTTAATAACATGCGAGTTTCAACAAGTATTAGCCGACCGAAACATCTTTTATAAGTTTTTTCGGATGCAGTATGCCATTGCAAAAAAATAAAAAGTTCTCCCGTTGAAAAAGTAGATTTCCCCTTGAAATCTCCGAAGCGCCGCTACTGCGACGAACCTCGTGACCACCACACGATGGACTCTTCAAAGCTATACGACTACGAGAGAAAACATTTTTTCCTAACTGTCACAGTTGGGAAACTGTCACAGGGATATACTCGCAGTGCTGAGAGTTATTGCCTTAAATTTGGAAAAAAATATTAGTCACTGTCTAGACCATGGGTAGCCAACCTTTTTTCCAACCTAATTTCCTTTTTTTTGCTAATTAAAAGAAACAAGCAAGTTTGCTTTTGGTGTTCTATTTGTGATATGTACAATCAAAGTTAACATTTATGTTCATTTGACCCAGCTCCGCAGGCCACAACACGACCCCCTGCGGAGCGCATGCGGCCCGCGGCCCGCAGGTTGGCCACCCATAATCTAGACGGTGCTGAGCTTTTACCAATTAAAAAAAAATCACCCCGAAACACCAAACATTAAAAATAGTTTTACGTATGTAATTTTACATGCGGCTAGATGGGCGAAACAACGAATGAACGCAAACTAAACCTTTGTAAACATTTAGAGAAAAAAGCCCCATCTTGCCCATCGTAAATCATATATATTCAATATTGAATCAGTTTAGGCGATATACGACAGTTTGAGGTAATACAAAATAGGTATTGCAAAATGGCTTTAGGAATCGACAGAAGAACTCCCAGATACGTGTGGAGAAGAGAGTTAGGAATACCAACATTCGAGTACAAAATTAGGGAAAGAGCGCTGAGGTATATACAGTTAATGGATAAGAATGGAACGTAATAGATGGCCGAATATTTGTTTGAGAGAGGACATAAGAGGAATCTCGAACAGGAAGCCTTCGAAATGGGGAAAAAACTTTTTTTAAGTATCAAGGGAATTAGAAATTGAGAAAATACTAGATATGATAAAAGAGGAAAAAGAAATAAAAATAATAGAGAATTTGATAGACAAGGGATTGACAAACTTTAAAAGAAAGACCATAGAGAGAGAAAAATAACAGATTCAAAAAGCGACATATAATAGATTATACATTGCAATAGTAGAAAACGATGAAGCTCCATGGAAGTATTCGGCGGCAAAAGATGTTAAAGGAAAGGATAAGGAAACATGGGCGAGGATGAGGTGTGGAAATATAGGAAGGGATGGAAAAAAGGGGCAAGTGGAATGGACTTGTAAGATATGCAGACGTGAAAGAGAAACAATGGAGCACCTGATTACGTGTGAAAAAGGAAGAGGGGTAATATCTAAAGAAGCGAAAACATATTTAGAGGAGTGGGTAAAGGGGGAAACAGTGGGTTGAGGGGGGACTAGAAGATAGATTAATAGGGTTGCTGAGAGGGGAGATAGATGTGAATATATGTACATTTTTTAGGGAAATAGAAAGAGAATGTAAGAAAAAAGAAACGGTGTTAATGGAGAGAGAGAGAGAGAGAGAGAGAGAGAGAGAGAGAGAGAGAGAATGAAGAGTGTGACGAAAATTAAAAATAATAAAACAGGAAAGATATAAGTTAGATTGTAAGAAAGCGATGTTAAACGGTGTAACAGCATTATAAAAAGCCGAAAAGACGATGCACATAAAACTTCTTACTACTATAAATGACTCAAAATTTCACTCTGAGTTGTATAAAACATTCGCTGACGCAGTTTTTTCATAATAATCATCAATAATCTTATACTTTTTCAAGTAGCTAGTAAACCACATTTTTTCTTATTTACGTAATAAAAATATAAAAATACTTATGCTACCCTTTAATTGTATATTTTCTGAAAAATTAGCATCTATAAAGAATAAACTTATACCTCGTATGCATTTTTTTCAGATTCATTGTAACAAATTCATAACCCGTCATTTGACTCAACTGGATCGCTTAAACTTCCTTAATGGCCTACGCCTAGATGAAATTTTTGAAAATATCAATTTTTTGTTTTCGACGGATTCTCAAACCATCATATTTCAAAAATATTTTTTTCAAGATATCTCAAAAATCTATATATATATATGACCACGATATCTCAAAAATCACTGCACTCGTCAACTTCAAATTTCGAAAGCTTCTTTTACATATAAAAAAGCAGTGCGTGAACGAAGGATTTTTTTTTTGATGCACAGTTTTTGCTTTATTAACGAAAATCTGAGGGTTTTTTTTCGCCGAAAATCGAAACTTTCAGATCGCGGACATTTAAAAAGAAATCAATATTTTATTAAATCCTTCGTCCAAGCACTAGATAATTTCACGAGTTCACGAAAACTCCTCTTATTTCCGGCCACAAGGTAGGTGTTAAGGCCCGGTAAGGCCATCTTAAATTTCCTATACAGCGAATAGCGATGCTCGCATCACAGAAATAGAAGTGCAGGATATATCCTACAGGTAGACTCGTCCGACTGTGGTGGAGCGGCTGTCGGTGTGCGCCTTCAGCGAACTTCCATCCGAAGCAGTGTAAGCCTAGGTCAACACTTGGATGAGAACCGCTCAACCGCGCACTAACTTGTGCAACTTACGCACTACTGAGTGAGAAACAGTTTTATCGAGTTTCCCCACAATAATACAACTGAAACTCAGTACAATCCAGCTACCTATTCTGGCTTTCCACATTTTCTCGACCACCTCGTCCAAATCCGAAACAGTAGTGCATTGGGAAATAGTGACTGTGGACAAAATTCCGGACGGTCCCTAAGAAACCAAAAATGGTAAAGTGAAAAGTGTGGTGTAAGAGTGTAAGAGGTCGAGTAGCAAAAGCCCGTCACAGTATATAGAAAAAAATATAAAAAATAAAGACAAATAGCAGAGGTTAATCTCATGAAAAACTTAATGAAGCCTTGGAAAAGTATCTCAACAACTGTTAGGAAACAAGTTCTTTCGGTTATAACTTGCCCTTGGTATAAGGCATCAATGACAAACCCAAATTATAAATGGAGATTGCTTTACATGAAAATTGCATAATTTATGGATATTGAAGAATCGAAAAAGTATTCAGCGCTAACGACCATCCGGTAATAGTCAATGAAGGGAATAGAGGTTTGGCCTAGACGATCAGAATGAATCTTTTTAGTTCCTTTTTTTTCAGTTCCTTGGAAAAAAAAGTATGGAGCGGTGTGAAATTTTGAAGTCTCGAATCAAATTGTTCAAGTAACAAAATTCCATATTTTCTTAATCTGTTTTCCCCTTGCTCGCGTATGACACGATAATCACATTCCAAACCATTATCACTTCGACTAACATTTGTGTACGAACTTCAACCACCCTCGGGAGGTTCACGCCTCCAATCCCTTTCACTCTACATTTCCCGCTATTTTATAGACGCAGGCGTGGCTACCGGATTGCGCGCGCTTTCGTTCCACTTTCGCGTTCGGCACGAAAAGAAAACCAAAAATAGCATGGGCGTCTATCAGCTGCGCCGAACAGATTGATATGCAATAATTTTATTTTCACGGAAAAAAGTAGTTATTGGCCAATCGATAATCACGTCAGATTTACAAATTCATTTGAGCACGATTCCGTGTAATTTGTATTTCGAATTGTAGGGCTCCGTATTTTTCTTTTAATATTTCATGTATATTCGTACGCCCTCGCGGGCTTTCTCGAACTCGTCTCTTTCGGTTTCAGCTCATAAGGCTCCGTAGTGACGGACTATTCTTTGTGTTAGTCGGCTTTTCTTTTTTATGTAATATTGCATTGAAATTTCAGTACTCTTACGACTTACGTGGAACATCACTCAAGTGTCCCCCTTCAATTTTGTTTAATCGCTAATATGTGATCAAGCATTGAAAACTATTAGACAGGTCTTTTTTTTCATCGGCGGAAAAACGGTTTCAAGGGGGAACCACCCCTCAAAGAAAGGTGTGTTGAGGGGTGATTTTGCAGTTTCACCCACAAGCAGTCCACCGATCTGAATGAAACGACAACCAACATTCGTCTATAGTGCAGTCGCGCTGTCTGGGATGAAAAACCCCATGATCGGAAAAAATTATAAGGCCAGTTTTTTGACAGGTGCTTCTGTAGATGCCGCGGGTGCTAAATCCAAGTTTGCCTAAAAATCGGGGTGCAGGGGTTTCTAGGGGATGAAGGGGTATGGGGGTGGATTGATGCCAATAAACTACTACCCCTACGCGGTCTGCACCGCGAGACAAAATATTCAGAAAAATCCGGGCTTTACTTTCGTCCACAGCGCCGAAGTCGTGGAAGTTCATTTTGGGGGTGACAAAGTGGGGTGAGATTTTGAAAAATCAGTTTTAATTCAATAACCCTTTGGGAAAAATTCGTACACTTTTCGTTCAAATGGGAACGTTGTAGCCCTTAGAAGACGCGTCGATCGAGTATTTAATAATCACTCTCCGATAATATCTTCGGCCCCGAAAAAATTGTTGAAATACCTAAAAAAATAATTTATTGAATACCTCCAAAACAATCGATTTTTCCCGTATAGTTTAAGTGTACGAAATGTAAAGAATAATTTTCTCTATATTTTCGTTACTATGAACCGGCCTTGAATTTTGGTTGTCCACCCCCTCTCGGGGGTTGAAAATAAAAAATGAATTTCTGGGAAAACTATTGACCGCACGAATTCGCCGCCGTGGAACAATTTGTAGCTTCGACCCTCAGCTACATTTTTGTCCACAGCGCCAAACTCGTATCTCTTTATTTTCGGTCAAAAGTTTTCCCAGAATTTTATTTTGAATTTTCAACCCTCGAGAGGGATTGGAAAAAGCAAAAATCACGGGTGGTCCATAGAAACGAAAATATAGAGAAAATTATTCTTAACATTTCGTACCTTTAAACCTTTCCCGAAAAACGATTGTTTTTGAGTTATTCAATAAACAATTTTTCTTTGATACTTCAACAATTCTTGGGGGGTGAAGATATTATCGGGGAAGGATGGTCAAATATTCGATCGAGGCGCCTTTTCAAGGGCTGAAACGATCCCATTTCAACAAACATTGTATGAATTTTTCCTGAAGAGTTATCGAATTAAAATTGATTTTTCAAAATTTGACCCCACTTTTTCACCCCCAAAATGAACTTCCACGACTTCGGGGCTGTGAACAAAAATAAAGCCCGGATTTTTCTGAACATTTTGTCTCCCGGCGCCGCCCTCGTGGGTGTTGTAGTTTGGCATTAATCGACCCCCATCAGCCTTCATCCCCTAAAAAAGAACCCTATACCCTAATTTTTAGGCAAACTTGGATTTAGCACCCGCGGCACCTACAAGATCATTTGTCAAAAAAGTAGCCTTCTTCTATTTTTTTCCGATTTCAATATACAGTACGACTGTCCTACTAATGTGAAGCGATAAAAAAATCCACCATAGAAGTATTGAAAAACAAAACAATGAAGGCGTGACAGGCCTTTCTTGAGGGGTGGTTTCCCCCCTTAAAACCATTTTTCGTTTCGTTGTTAATCGAAAAAAGTTTGTTAAAACGATTGTTTTTCAAATTATGGTGATTTCAGGCAGTAACTTTGACAAATAAAAAATGTTGTAGGCAATAATAACTTCCCCTAAGCAATAATCGGTAGAATAGAGAATTCCGAATAATTAAGATCAAAATAAAAATATGTGTAAGGAAAATTCCCCCGTAGATTCTGTTCGTCACAGAGACATTGGATAAAATGAGGTATGTAACTACGATATAGTAGCAGATATGCAATCGGGCCAATTTGTCAGTCATTTAGATTCTCATTGGCTCTCCAAAGTGGAGGATCCGGAGTTCTCGAGATGCTAAACGAATTCTGTTAAGTCTAATTGGAGCGACTATACCTTGGACTTTTCCGTATCCCTATTTCTCTCTCTCTCTCTCTCTCTCTCTCTCTCTCTGTCGCTCTCTCTTCCCTAGTACATATTCATGTGTTCCCTTCTTAAATAGTCATATCATGTTCATTCTGTGCCTCTTTTAACTTTTCGTTTCAGCGCACTCCTATGAATAAAGAAAGAAGAAAAAGAACGTGAAATACGCCGAATCACACAGTGCAACGCGAAAGAGTACGATGCCATTATTCGTATCGTTATTAATAGCAGGAGAGCAGCCATTCCCAAGTCTCGCTTTTTTTGAGGTTCACTGTCTCTGCAGAGACCTCGAAAAAGCGAGACTCGTGAAACGCGTAGCTCGTAAAACAAAAGGTGCTCAATTTGCTCGAGTTTTGACTTTGGAGAAGAAACGATGATGTTTCGGTACATGATAGTCATTTTATGTACGATCTTCGGATGAAAAAAGAATTCCTTGCAGTAATAAAGATAGTTAGTGCGACAGTACTCTATGCTGTATATTTAGTGCACGGCAGACCAGGACGATGAATATCAAATTTGGAAGTTTAGCATCAACCGTTCAGGGTTCGACAAAGGGCGAGGCCCAATACGATGGTAGCTAATAAGCAAGCGATAAAAAAAATCTTCACAAACAATCAATTCTCTGGCCGTTGTTTTTCTCAATAAAATCATTCGCCGGTTACTTTAATTTTTGTTAAAATATGTTTTGTACGTACTCAGTAAGGATGCTGGCCCGTTTTTGGACATGGCAAATATTTGTATCGATTTTGAGGCTCACTGTAACGAGGGCGCCGCATGCGTGACAAAGTTAGAATCGTCGCTCTCGATGATACGTTTGAAAATGCGTTCGGGTGACTCTTCGTCGATACTTCACTCCCTCCTCCGTTTGGTATTGCCTTTTCACTCGAAGCTGTAACACCGCGATGACGATACATTGCTCTTGCTTTGTGCAACGATCGTTGAAACGTTTTTTCACCCCACGACGAGATTTTCTTTCGTACGTTAAATTCGTGTTGCCAAATCGATGCCTGCAAAACAAACGGAAACACACCAAGAGGTTGAAACTCATGATTTGTGTGTTTGTTAAACTGCTTTTCTGGAGTATCACAGCGAAGAGAAAATAAGGGAAAAAGAGGAAGTGAGCGAGAGATAAAGGAAAAAACAAAAAAGGTGCATATTTGGAGGGAGACAGGCACAGAAGAAGAATAATGATACGGAAGTCTTCATCTCTGGAATGCAACGAAATTTTTTATTCATTTTTGTTATTATCTATAATCTTTTTTTTGCCGGTTTTGATTATAGATGAGGAACCTCGAAAATGTTTCAGTAATTTCAGTAGTCAGATTGCGCTGAAAAAAATCGGCAATACGAAGAATATATATTTTCGATGCGGTCCAACGATGCAAACTTCGATATCACGAAATATAAAATATATTCGGGAAGAAATTTACATATATATACACGTATGTATACATATATACATGTATTACTATATATGCCACAAAGAGCGTTACGTACATAAAAAAACACGAAGCGACGGAGCAGTAGTGCATCATCCCAACGGATATATTTCAGACGATTATCACTAATCATGTTCATCCAATTATTATATATGTTTTTTATATCTCGTTTATTTCAGATCGATGCTGAGTTTTCGCGCGCCTTCTTCTTTCTCATATAAAATGTCATTTCCAACGAACCTCAGGGGTGTTCAATTATATAGTGTCTTTAGTCTGACCGTTTATTTTTTTCGTTTTCATAATGTCGATTTTATGTGAAGCAAAAAACTCGCACAACATACACGTATTTTCTAAGAAAACATAGATTCACATATATGTACGCTATAGCATATTCGTATTATAGTACGCATATGATGTGCTATGTATTACACGTTTATACCTCTACCGAAACGTGTAGTGAATTATTAAAAATAACGAGCTAACGAGGCAGGTCTATAACAGTTTTCCGATTGTCGTATATACAATTCCTGAGCGTATGTGTATTATATTTCTGTGTGTATGTGTATATCCATATATATGTGTACAGTCGTATTTAAAACGCGCATGATATCGTGTACCGTGTAAATGCTCCTATAAAAAAGTCACTGACTAACGCGTTGCTGATTAACATGGTGAAAAAAGTATCTCGTGCATAAAGTAATTAAAAAAGGGCAAAAATAAATTAATATGTGGAACGAGGACATGAGAGAGAGAGAGAGAGAGAGAGAGAGAGAGAGAGAGAGAGAGAGAGAGAGAGAGAGAGAGAGAGAGACGAGTGTAGTTGAGGGAATAAATACATACGTAAGTGAGTGTTTGTGTGCGCGCGTAGGCGCGTGTGTGTGAATACCCGCGTATTATTATATTATTATTATCATAATTATCATCGTCATGATTATTATTAATATCAATATGTATAACCACGATAAAGTACTGATTACCTCGAGCTCGAAGCACGGCACGCGTCGCGGCTTACTTTGCCAACTAAAAATAAAGAAAAAAAATTCAAGAAATAAACGATGGGAGAGCAAAGTAAAAAATGGAAGAAAAAAAAATGTGATAAAAATTGCAACGTGCGGTCGCTAATATACGACGAGGTAATGCTACACGAAACGCACCGCAACGAGCGACTGCGAAGGACAGACATTTTCCAATGGACGGACTAGCTTGCTAAAAATAACCTGAAACGCATAACGACGTGACAATTTCTATTAAATCATTCCAATAATCCGAGAATAGAAGAAATTACTCGGAGAATGACTACTGTTCATTGATTCGTAATATTGGCAACGATAAAGAATGAACAATAAACGTGAGAGCGAAAAATAATACAGCCTGACGCTTTTTTTCGGTTTTTGGGGTCTGTATATCGCGATTCAATATGTTTGTCCTCAAAAATAATTTCCACCCTCAACACATTTGACCACACGCACACAGACACGCACACATACATTTTTGTAAACAATTCGGTACATAATATTTACAATATATTTGTATTAGACAACGCACTGACAGCAGCAGGGGAAACATTTAAAAATATGCTCATTGCGCGAGTGATGAGGCGAAAAGTTTTCCAAAAATAGAAGCAGGTGAACGTTACGCACGTCTTTTTTGGTAAATAAGCTTGGAGGATTTGTCAAGGAAGTACTCGAGCGAAATGAGAAGAAAAAACGGATTGCAAAGCCATCAATTTTGTATGTGTTTGCGTAGACCGCCTTCTCGAAGTCGTTATACACGTGCAATATTTCACGATAATTTGCTGTTTCACAAATATATCTCTCCGAACAGTCTAGTCATTGTTTTTCCTAGATAATTCATTTTCTTTGCCTTTTGTTCAATGGGGAATCGAATCGGCAAAGATTGCCGGAGACGAAAAAATTCCGGGCAGTGAAAAAAAGATGCGGAAGTTGCGTTGTTGGAATGCTACGGAAATGATTTGTTTTAAAAGGCGTACATTTATTTGACATATTAAGAAGGGAACATCACACAAACGGTTTTTCAAGGACCTAAAACTTAAATTTACACGAATAGATTAAAAATATTAATACAAATATAGAAATACAAAAATTAAAGACGAATTTTGGTTGCATATTTCACGACGCACATTTCAACATCGTAAAAATAAATTATTTCAATACTGTCATATACGAAAAAAAAACACACACACAGACATGGCATTAAAATAAAAAGCACAATAGATTTGTTTAAGTACACACAAATGTTATTCTCATTTATCGCTAAAGAGGTTTTTTTTCTGTCGTCTCAATATATCTTTTTTCGAGCGCTATCGCGCACTTTGTAAGGCGTTACACATCTGAGTAGAAAAAATATGTTGACCGTTCTTTTTATTGGCTAAAGTGATGTATAAATATCACAAGAATAATATACAAAAAGAATTATGCCCAAAAAAGTTTAAAAAAATGTTAAGGTCTCATATTCCGAAGCGCCTCTGAAACGCGCGAAACAGCTATGACGGTGAAAGTAGCGGAGTCGTTCAGTCTAGTCGTTGTACAAAAAATATACAACGGCTTAAAAACGACAGGTCTACTATGAAAATGCGCCTGTGGATACACGCAGAATTCAAATGAGATCTTTAATTCCGTCGTGTTGACGATAGCTCCTAAATCAATTTTGAAACATTAAACGCGTTTTTCTCGAGACCACGTTTTTCACGAATTATCAACAATTCTCGTTTTTATAAACAAATTGAGGCCGATTTTTTTAGCGGAAAAAGGAAATAATTATTCATAATAATGATATTTTGCGAACAAATCATATTTTTAATCATCGTTTGTACTTCTCTAGCTAAAGTAATGTAGATGACGATTTTTTTCTGTTCTATGTGCTAATATTTCTGCCCCCTCTCACAAAGCGTCTAAAAAACGCTTTTAGTGCAGCTACGACTGAGCCGCCAAGGTGTATTTTTTTTTCTAATTATATTTTTGTATACGTCAACATGTGTAGAAAAAACCGCCCAAACGTCATTTTGATTGCTTTTCTAGTACTGTAAAAAAGATCCAAAAGAGCCCTATTTTCCGATGAGCCACATAGATGTAACGCCTGCAGCAACAAGGACTCATGGTGTTGAAGTTGATTAAGAGTGAAAATCTGATAAACGCGCAATTAACCTTTCCACTTTTATTTTTGGACGTTGCGACGTCCGAATAATGTATGAATATTATTGAAAGTCTAATGAGAGTACCAATTCGTACGACGGGACGGTGTAACCGCCGAGAACGTTTGAAAATTAAAACGCCAAGAAAACGAGAATCTGTGGTAACTCGATCACTCGGTGAACTGAACCAATTGTGACCGGCCGGTGGATCATCACAGCGGCCAGCGGAACTCGCGTAAATTCGAGAAGTCTAGCGGAGAGACGGAGAAAAAAATAACGAAAAGAGAAATAAACGGTACAAGAAAAAGAAAAAAAGTGTTGCCGATGAATAAACCTTGTGGTCTTGAAATGATTCGTGTGGCGAAACTAAAATGAACGCACACGTACAATAAATAGTGTAACAAAACACGGAAACCACGAGAAACAAGAAATGGGACGAAAACACCGAAAAGCCGAAAGCATGCAAAAAAGGGATCGTGATTCTCCAGAGATCTCAAGGGGATTGCACAAGTTTTAAATATCAAAAATACGTTCTTGTTATTGTACAATTTTGCAGCCCAAGTTATTATTAACTTCAATGTGCAACGTAAATTGTGTTAAAAAATTCGAAAAATTGATCAAGTTATTTGTATTTTTGTGCAGGCTCTGATCGCCTGATGCGTTGCGACGAACCGCCTCGCTGCAATTCACCGGCTTTTCTTTCCGTTTTTCCCGAAACGATGATTGATGAAACGTCGATAGGTCGTATCTCAAAATCTATTCGTCCGATTCACTTCAAATTCGGACAGAACATAGTTTGTAATATTTTCTATCGTTTCACGATAATTTTTCATATGTTTGTCCATTTGTTATTGACAAATTATTGAAATGATTTGTTTTGTCAAATATCGAACTATTTTTACCGCTTGCCATTTCCGTAATTTGCGAAATTTCCAAAAGGTATCCGGTCGTACAAACGTTGTATTATTATACTAAATTATTATACTTCTGGGCCCCAAGCTTATACAGACCCATTAAGGTAATCCTACCGCTTCATACTAGTCATACCACTGAACATACTTGAGACTTGTACAATTTACATTTTGAACATATGCAACAACAAAAATTGTAATAACAAAAATCTTCCATGTGTCAACTGTTTAATGAATGTTCACATTTAATTAGAAAAATGAAAAAGTCGTTATTCCAATGATTCGCGCAGTATTTCTAGGTTCGATATTTGGCAACATTGGTTCTATCCCCGTCTCTTTTTACTCAACCAGGCGAGTTTAACCTCCGTGCTTTTCAACGTCGATCTGTCGAAACAATGCCAGGTGTGGGAAACATAAAGCATTGTATTCGGGACACGGCTGGTAAAAAGCGTGGAAAATTTGAGTCGGCGAAATACGTCGGTTAAAAATGAAATATGTGTGGAAATTCGAATAAGTGAGATGAGGTTAGGACTACAGTCAGCTGTTGCCTTGCTGTCACGTCTCTTTATCGTAGCAAGTGCTAATAAATCCAATACCGGAGGTTCAAATTAAACTTGATATTACGTAAAAATTAGGTCAATAAACGTAATTTTTTCTGAGGGTATTGGATTACTACAAGCGTTAAGTATGTAAATCAGATTATTTTTAAGAATCTGACGGATTCCCACTATTATATACACTTTTGTAGCGACCGGAAATTGGCTTTTTGTATATCGTCTCGGAATTCCTTCACAAAAACACGCAATTTTAATATTTTTTCTCTGTAATTAGCTCGATAACCGACCCTGAAATTTTACGGAGACGATTATTAATGTATTTAGCAAAGCTCAAAAAAAAATTATGAAAATCGTATGGATTGAAGCCTGGCTATAGGATTACCATAACTGGGTGCATATATTATTCGAACAAATGGAAATATCTGCAGAAGCATATCTACTCGCATCGCGTTGTTCCAAAGATTTTTTTCTTATTTTCTATACGCTCGGATACAATGCGAGACGGAGCGAGAAAATTGTCTCCTTTCCATGTTTTGCCGAGTTTTTCTCTCATTTACAATATCGCTGCCTGAGCCGCCCCCCCCCCTTTCTCCGCCCTTGCTAGTCAATCCTAATCCCCTTGCCGCGCTGGCCGCCCCGTTTCAAGATATAATATCCGCGTCATGGGGGAGGAAGAGGGAGGCCAGCAGGGAACAAGTATATGCTGTCCCCTTGGAGGTATTATCATTGCGAGGTTATAGTGTCGATATCTGTTTCGTTCAAGGATATAAACGTTCGAGCGGGAGCGTTCATTAGAAAAAACAATTTGGACAAACGTGGAAAAAAATACGACAACGCTATACTCATTATTAACAGGGATATTGATTCGGCACGTGATTGAAAAAACCTGGTATCGCGAAAAGAAACCGAATAAATGCCGAGGCCTCGCGTTTTTTGGACTACGTTATCAACGGCGCTATTTTGACTCGCAAGGTTCTCTATTTGGAATTGATGATTAGTAATTTTTGGAACGTCGCGATATAACTTTTCTTTAAAATCGAGTGATCATTCGCTTTTTAGTTTTATTAAACCAAGCCTACCTAATACCAAGCGATTATTAAACTTGCTTTCTATACCGTGATTTCCAAATCAATGATCAGTAGATTCCGCGAACATTACATCTCGTAAGAACCCTATTTATTACGAATTCAAAATAGTTTCTCCCGGAAAAACGTTTGAACCGAAGTTCAAAGTCACGAGACCTACTGATCTTTTGGATCGGACAAATTGATGCCGCCATCTTGAATCTTCGCCAAACTTAACCTCCCTCTTGTTTATACTCCAGTGTAGTTTCGCGCCCATGCGAAACTAAAAATCTGCGCCAACATTCGTAGCAGGGCGATAAACGTGAACAGAAAATATCGCTCGTTTCGATAATAATAGTAATAAAAATAAAAGTAACGCAACATTAAGGAGCAAACCTAATATTATATGCAGTAATGAAGTGACGTGACAGAATGGATTCGGGCGTAAACAAATAACAACGAGAGACATACGCGCCACACACTTAATTAAAACACTCAACGGCTATCTACGTTACATCTCTCGCTAAAGAGTTGTTCTCTCGAACCGAACGAATCCGTGCTGCAACTGCTGTTTCCGTTGTTGCTGCTCCCGTCGATAGTCGTATTAGTAGTTGATTCGGGGACGACGTTGCCTCTGGTAACGTCGTAAGCCGGGGTTGATGCACTATTTGCGGTCGTACACTGACCACGAATGTGTACCATCGTTGTCGAAGCTTTCGTCGTTCGTTTCTTCTCTTTATCTCGTTATCTTTTTTACTCTTAAAGTTCGGATTTTTGGGCGCAGAAGCTAAATACACGTTCCCGAAAGTATTTTCGATTATTAACATCCATACTTATACAAATATCGATCGAAAAAAAAAAACTTATTTCATTTTCAAGGGATCACTTTTCCGAAGAGTGAGGCAGAAGGAGCAAAAAAAAACGTATGGTTACATGGCAAATTGTCCGTTACGCGCTCTCACGCGGCTCAAACATCACACGCCTACGCATTGTAAAAAGAAAATGATATTTCTTCTTCGGTATAATATCTCGCAACCGAAGACTTTGTTTCTCGAAGCACGCAGATTTTTGTCCCTTACACTTTTACACCCAGCATTTGATGACCCATTGAAACTTTACGCTTATTTCAATGCCTTAATTTTGCGGGCGTAATTGCGCGAGGTGGGGAAAACAAAAATTGGCGGAAAGACATTCATTCCGTCGTTAAATTGCCCTTTTGTTTCAGTTGACCGCACACACCGCGGCTATTCACGGGCGGTACATTTGCTAGACTCGGCGATCTACGAAATTCCTACGAAAGCTCGTCGAACACTGAATTCACGCAACCCCACACCCTCGATATCCTAGCGCTGTCCTCTATTCTGACAGCCGCCTCACTCTCACTCCTGCCCTCTCTCCAGCAGCTTTCGCTCCTTTTTCTTTCGCTTCTCTGTTTTACGTGTCGGCCGCACACACGATCCGCGCTGCTTCTCTCGAGGGTTGCAGACACACCCGGTTCGTCGAGGCGGGAGCTTCGTCTCCCTAAGCTTCTTCCCTCCACTCCGTCCACTTTTCTATCCCTGCCGAACTCCAGGGCTACAAACACCCTTATTCGCATTAACGCGCGTTTCTTCATTCATGTCGCAAACGACCGCGATTTAGTATTTTGTTTCATTATTAAGCTATTTTGGTTCATATTATACAATCGTGCGATATAATGTTTCGAAAAGTTTGCCCGTTTTAACGTTTGTACACAAGCGGGGGCGGCAAACGAGTTGAAATGTAGCGGACTTGCACTCGGAACCTGTAGAGATACCACGAGGCAACGAGAGCTGATTTGCGCCTGATGCGGCGGTATTATTGAAATTTCGCTGTGACAACAAGCGGGGAAGGTTGTTGTCTTTTCGCACTAAACACAGCAAATGGGCGCAACACTACCAAGAGGAAACATTTTTATTTTATAACCGAGGCGCTCTGAGGTGGCTTTTATTCGCGCGCGCGTTCAAGCTTATTACGATGGAGCACGCGATTTCGCGTCCTCGCGGTACAAGGTACGAATACATCTGGTACGAGCGGCGCAGCGAGGACCGCGATAGACTAGGGCGTGGGCAATCGTAGCTAACCGCGCGAGCCAGGAGAGAAGCGCGAGAGCCCACCACCCTGCCGACGACTAGAGCGAACCAGCATTCGCGGGATGGACAGAGAGAGCGAGCATACCGGAGACTACATTGATTTTGATTTTAGAAGGCGCGCGCACTCGTGCAGCCTCACGATTCGCGGTACTCTACTCCTCATCTGCCGTCTGCTGGTCTCTATAAACCAACACATACATATACATGTGTTCAGTTGTACATAACCTCTTGCATTCTTCCTTACTTTTTGTCACAAATACCGAAGCTCTTCTTGCCACCCTTCAATCGTTTTTGCGAGCAAGTCCAAAACTTCTCATACCCCTGGATCCATTCGCAGAAGACTGTCTTTAATCCACTTTTCTTTTCTATACGCGGTGAAGGTTCACCCTTCGCGTGTCATGTTCCAGAAGGGAGGCCAATCTGGCATGCGAACCTGGCGGGTAGATTTTGAACTAAGCAAGATGGCAGCCCACAGTGGGTGTTTCGTGCTGCGACGTGTAATGCGAGCGCCACCAACTGCGATTTTTTTCACCAATCCCTTTGCGTTCTTTCTTGCGACTGTTGTACTAAAATTGGCATACGCAAGGGGAAGTAGAAACTGTACCACGTGACTTACGAGGGCGAGAAAGATAGCTGAAATTTTCCGGCACAATTTTTTTGCTCTGCAACATGGATTCTACAGAGCGTCCTGCTCGGTTTTCCCTTAAAAATTTAACAATCCATGAGAAAACTGTTTGAAAATTTGTGAGGTTATGGTGATCTTGTACAGGCCCTTAATGTATGTCAATGTCAGACTCTCGTAACGATACAAGACTATGATAAATATAGCGTTCCTACTGGCTTTAAAGAGGTTAGGAACGTCATCCTAACATCTTTCAACTGTACGTCTCTGTAAGGGTGATTACGTGCCGAAGGGTACGAGAGAAGATTATCTCTTCACGCTATCGTGCGATGCATAGAGATGTTATTTATTATCGTTCTTTTGATCTATTCCGTGCGCATGAACTGCTCTATACAAGTATTGGAAACAAAAATTGCCGATAGGCGCGCTGTCTTTGTGCGACGACATGGCAGCGTTCGATATTTCAATTTCAAACCCGACCCGCTTGATATTTTTTGCGATTATGCTGATGTTGCGGATAATTTTAACCGAAGGGTAAAATACGAAGAGAAATATCGATTCAACAAATTATACATACATACGGTGGTGTAAATACATCTTCTCGACGCAACGCTGCTGACGCCGAGCGTTTCTCGTGACACCTACCTATAATCATATGGGTCACACGTGCAGCGAATCCAAAGGGATCACAAATCATTAACCTCCCGCGCATTCGCGTGGGAGCTCAAATGACCCTTCTCTCCTTATTCTTCTCTTCGGTCTTAAGGTCTTAAGTAATAGAAAATACTATATTAATTGTTTATTACGCGGCGATTAATTTTGGCGCTACGGTTAATTAATTTTCCCCTAGCTGCGAGCGTGCACCGGCATATAACCTTCACGTTGCATTATTATATTTTTAGGATGGTCTTCGGTGTAATGGATTAATGTAAACGGGGTTAACCGCCCCCACGAGGGAGCACCACGGTGCTCGCAAAATTGATACGACCACCGTTGTCGGGTTAATAACTTGACAAAAACCTCCTGACCATCCGCTCGTAAACGTAATTATCGCATTATCCGCTAACCAAAACGAATATTTATCCGCGATAAATGAAACAGGGACTCGGGTTTTTCGAATAATCACCAACTTGCAATTTATTTCACTTTATAAGGGGGCGTACACAAATTACATAACGCAAAATTTCCCAATCCCCCCTCTACCGTTACGTAACGAGTGCTTTGTCTTCAATAATTGCGATTTTTTCATAGACATAACTAATTATGGTAAGATCGGGTTTATACTGATTTTATGAAGTATATATTCATCTAGTTTTATACCAATTTTTATGACAAAATCTTGAAAATTAAACGAGATATGTGCCTAGATTTGAAAAAAAAAATTATGTTCATTGTCCCATCGATATCTTTATGAAAGGTTATCTGTAAGTGAAAAATCAACAATTTATCGATATCTATACAAATGCATCTATTCAAGGCCCTTTTTCTGTATTCAAGCAGTCTTTAAAAATAGTAATTATCAAATGTTAAAAACGCGGATACGTACAGCCTTAGTCACTGCGATTACAAAAATGTTTTTTAAAAAATTGAAAATCGGTTGATAAGTTTTTAAGTATTCGCTCGGACAAGGTCAAAAAAACTAGTTTCGAGAAAAACGCGTGCAAAGTTTTCGTTCCGTGTTTCTTGATATAAAGTTACGATTTTTTCTAGAATATTGATAGTTACATTGAAGTATCCAGTCGCCGGCGATATGACGGTTCTTCATCTTCATGATAGTTCACAAAATAATAAGATCCTGTACTTTATCTATTGTAAATGATGCCACTCCTGTAGGGACTGAGGGCACTAACCGGTCGCGCTACCTGTTCTCACTGAAGTGACTATAACTCCCTCAGTTTTCGGACTTGTGAATAAAAATGTTGCCAACATATTTTTCAATACATGTACTCTCAAGAATTATTTTTAAAAAGTGTCCTTCAAATTTTGCTTGGGGTATGTGGGAAAGCTACTGTGCAAGAACTTGCATGTGATTTTCCCCCTTAACTGACATTGCGTATAGAAAGCTGTGAGCTGTCCACGGTAAAATTGCACTCGAGGTTTAAATTTAAAACTTGAACATGCAGAAATTTTGCCATTTCTGGCAGTTTTAAAGTCGTGACGTAACGTAAACCTTGACCCCATACGTACGTAGGCTGTAACGCCTGGCTGAACCCCCCTAATTGCGTTACGTAATTTTTACGTACGGCTCCTAAGGGCATGTACATCGTCAACATAACCTCACAAATTTTCGAACAGACTTTTCTCATACATGGTTAAGTTTCTTAGGAATCGCGGAGCATTAGCCTCTGTAGAATTCACCGATGCAAAGCATGACGATTTTCTTTTGCCCGAAATATTATTCGTCTCTGAGAAATCTCTGATCGACATTTTCAGCTATCTCTCTCGCAATCGCGTGTCACAGCTTTCACTTCGCCTCAAGGGGGGTGGAGATACCTTTAGGCGAGGAAAATATTTGCTGATGTTCATGATTTCTCTTTAAGACGGAATGACACCTCATCGCGGTCAGTATGGTAGAACAATTGTAGATACCCAAAAATCTCTGAAACGGCTCTTCAGATCCCGTCGAAACTTTGCTAAACGACGTCAAATAGATAGACGAACAGCTGTCTGCCCTCAAATTCAGACAGCCTTTCGTCTATCTATTTGACGTCGTTTGGCAAAGTTTCGACGGGAACTGATGAGCCGTTTCAGAGATTTTTGGGTATCTATAATTGTTCTACCATACCGACCGTGATGAGGTGTCATTCCGTCTTAAGGTTGTTGCTTAAAAATATTCGTGTAAATGTATATTAATGAAATTTTACTAATCGCTATGGTATATTTTCCGAATATACTGGCAAATGGAGAACGGAGTTTTTCGCACTCGTTATTAAACATTGAATTCTAAAGTTTACAAAATACGACCCTTCGCGAAAGGAATACCTCAATCGATATCAAAAGAAACACACTTGAATAACTGACTCGAAAATTGTTTTTGCACAGAACTGCAACAACGCTGACGTCTAAATATTGGAAAAATACATAAAGCAGGGCCAAGACTGGAGTATGATTTCTTGTTTTGTTTCGTATTGACGAAAAATAATTGGTTCGGACTGTACATCGTATCTCCCGGGATTCGGATCAAGGATAAAGGGCATAAAAAGAGGACGCCGGAGGTCCTTGCCATATCGATACTTCGAAACGTTGCTCCTATACATGCGGTATACGTTATAGATACATGGTGTGTGTGTGTGTGTGGGCTATAGTACAAGTGCACCGGGGAAGACGATAGAGCTCGAGACAAACATCATCCACCCACCCCTGCCGCTCTCTGTCGCTCTCTCCCTTCTCTCTATTACAGGACTCTCTGACCCCGGAAATTTCTGACTGCTAGACCTCTTCCATCGATTTTCTCTCCTTTCAGTTTTCTCTACCTTTTACCCACCCCCTCTTCTTTTCCTTGCTCGATAACCCGTGGAAAAAATCTGTTTCCCGGAAAAACAGAAACATTTGTTATTGAATCTTCAATCGCAATCAAACACACACACACACGCGCGCGCGTAACGTTTCATCCATATTAATGTGAACTATCGAGGCGGTGAGATTTTCCGCGTGGGACTGATAACTAGAAATAACTTATCACAAACAATAGTAGATCAAACTTTTTCGGATTAATTACACCTTCTGTACCCATATCCGTCGCAATTTTCTCTTTACCCCTGCCTTACCGCAGTGCAAATTGTCGAAGATCGGTAAAGCATCTTTAAAATCGGGGATGCGTTCCTGGTGACGAAGGTTTATCGAGTGAGTGTTAGAAATGGATTTTTCACCCGGATCCAGCAAAACGACAGACACTCCAACGAGTGTAAATGAATTTTCCTGAAGTGCATACACGCATTTGTCGATTAAAATGGATAAATCCACTTAAGAGCGTCAGAAATGGTTTTTTCACCCGGATCCAGCAAAACAACAGACACTCGAACGAGTGCAAATGAATTTTCCTGAAGTGCATACACGCATTTGTCGATTAAAAAGGATAAATCCATTTAATATTGAACGTTTGGGTCAATGAGTCGAATAAATTGTGATGTACATTCGTATTCGTAAAAACGTCGTCTTTATCGGCATTTGTTTTGCCGTACATCGTTCCAAGCGTTTGTGGATATCGCATGTACAAGCTCTGAATCGCCATTACACTCTACGACGGTGGCACCGCCGGCGGTAATTTTCGTTTCGAGGCCAACCTTTTAGCACGACGGCAACGCGGGCGCGACGCAGTCACGAGAATAGCATATAATCCGATTAGACTGGTACAGCGCTGATTTTCTCGAGAGCAGACCGGACCGGAAGATAAGAAGCAATCTATCGCAAGTTTTCTCAGGAGTTTGTTTACCCGGCTGCCTCATGGCTTCGCCATACTTAAGCAATTACTGGCAGCGCGGATATACGTTTTTCTCATACCTTTCCCGCGTTTGACGTTTTAACACAAAAATGCTCTTATACGCACCAATATTTGTTAAGTAGGGCGGAGATGTTCTATGTCAAGCTCATCGAAACTCGAGACTCCCTCATAACTCATAGCCTCGAATGATTGGTCGCATACACACATTTGATGTGTATTACGAAGGGACGAAGTTGGAGCATATAGAAGGATGGACGGCCGCAAACTGCAACCATATCTCTTTCCATTAGGGACTCGTACGTGTGTCCCGTTGCGTAGGTGTGCGAGGAGCTATTGGAAGCCTTCCGCGACTTGTAGATCATCCTATATATGGGTCAGACGGGAGTTCGGAGCTTTGACTGCTTAACTCGGCGACGCGCCATCTATCCGGGTGTTAACAAACGTTGGGCAAAAAGCTCGGTCGCTAAAAAGCCTGCGTACATTGTTTTTTATTCAGGAGGTTGAGGATTTTTCGAATAAGGTCCCTTTCCCCTATTTTTAACATATCAGTTTTCGAAAAGTACAAAATTACTTGGAATCTCTATAACAGCCCTCCCTCGCAATCATACTGACTCAGTCGGTAAAAACTTGACTGTCTCTTCGGGAAAAAGTGCGAAAACGTCCGAGAATTCATTTTTATTTCTATTTTTGTTTACAAACACTTATTCCCATTAGATATCTAATTTTGTATAAACTTGTATTCTATAGTTTGTTTCATCAAAAAAATAATCGAAGCAGTACTTGCCGACGTAAAAGGTGGTACTTTATATAATACGGCTGCGTTGATTGCGTGACTGTTAATTATTAAAACCATGCTGAAGCAAAAAGGAATAACTGCACGAAAGATGCTGCGCATTGAGAGAAAAAGAAGTTATTTCCAATCGCTTTTGGGCTTTATTCATCATGTTACAAGATGGTTATAAGATGGATGCAGTCCCATGACAGATATACGAGGTAACGGTCGTGTCGTAAACGGTATTTTTTTTTGTGTTACATGATCTTGAATACCGTCCTAACCTTGTGCGGCGGAAAAGAAATGGAAATCGCGGTCGCCGTGGAAAGTAGCAAAAGCGCGAAGCTTTTGATTCGTCGTGTTCGGCCGTGTCCTTTCTCTCGCGAATGCGTTACGATTGTTGTTCTACTTATCGATAAATAAATACGTAATAACACCGTGACTCTGGATCACATGAAGTAACCGAAGCCGAAGGTACGTTTTATAGCGTCCCAGTAGTACCTGTCCCAATTCTCTTTCGTTGTATCTTCCTCGCTGAAAATTCAATCAGGAAGGTAAACAAATAAACCCAAGCAAAATTATTAACATAGAAAACGCGAATAATTGAAAATAAATCAACTTTCCGAGCCGAGTAATATTTTTTTCCTTCAACTCGAAGCTTTGCAATTAAAAAAAAAACATATGCATTTACCTAAATATTTGACGAGCGTAATTATTTTGTTACCGACTATGAGCGTACCTGACTGGGACCTCCTTTTGCGTGATGTTGACTTCCGTGTGATCACTTTTCTCGCTAATATCAAAAGTTACTTCACTAAAGTGTCCGGCAGGCCATTGTTTGCATCGCCACCTCTGAACTATCTTCGCAGGCGATAATTCGACAAATTCACCGTGTATGTTGCCACCGAAAAGCTCGAATTTTCCATCTTTCTTCGGCTCTAATTTCACCGGGCCTCTCGTAAAAGCTTGCACCATCTATCGATAACATCAATATTATTATTGTCATTGTTGCTATTATTACTATTATTAATGTTGCGTATGCAGTCGCACGAGGAAAACCTGATGCGCGTGAAAACGGTGAGACGATACATAGGTATTTTTCATTGAAATTAAGCATACTTCATTTCTTCTCTTAAGGCGGTCCTCTAGTTTCTCGGGTCGAAAAAATTGATTTTTTTTTTTCATAAATCACATCTACAACATGTGTAGAAAATGTGTGCCAAAGGATTTTTCGATATTCGAAGTGGTTCACAAGTTACGGCCCTGGAACGGAGCAGGTATACTTTCAAACGCGTTTTTCTCGAAACACCTTTTTTTGAAACGGTGACCACGATATTTCAGAAACTACTGCACCGATCTTGTTCAAATTTATACAGCATCTTTAATATGTTATAAGCCAGCGATTGAACTAGGATTATCATGATTGCTTCGATAGTTTTTTTTGTACGAGCGAAAAACTTAAGAAAAAATGAGTAAAAAATAGAATGTAATTTTCAAAAGTATAAAAAAGTCAATTTTTGTAATTTAGAATTCACTCTAGTTCAATCGCTAGTCTTAAATATGACGATTAAAATGCCGTTTGGTTTTTTGATTTCAGATAAGCAGAACAGCCGCAATCTTGGTCACCGTCAAGCACCTCTTTTACTTGATGTCTTCCTGTCGGCCACTATAACGTTTATTCTATTATATATTTTGACTTCAAAAAATTTGTAAAGCTTATTTAAATGTTGATAAAGATTATGCAAAAACAATGAGGTTGATTATTTCGATGCTTTGCCCGTAAAAAATTATTGAAAAAGCCGTAAAAAACAGCCGAGAAACTAGAGGACCGCGTTAATTAATGTAACATACGAATTCGAAATTGATAAGTAACATTAGGTTATGGGGCTATTGTGAACATATAAAAACTCTCGTTCGTCGCTTGAGGCAATTCAAATGGAAGAGGAAGGTGCAATTCTTGCACAGGGTGCAAGAATCGAAGATTGAAGGTAAACTTATAATTGCAATGATAGAACTGCTAGTCAAACTTTAAACGCCTTTTTCCCGAAACTATGTTTTTAAAAACGGTGTACACGATTTAATGGCATCTAATGAACGCATTGAATAGAGATATGGCACACTTATTCAGTGTCATAATAGTTTAGTCTTGACCGACGTTTGTTTTCTTAACATTTTTTTTCTTTAGTTATTAACAATAATGGTGTCATTTTTCCACGAAAAGAAATCAAAACTTTTTTTAACATTGAAACACGATTACAAAAAAGGCTCGGTCAAGTTTTAGCCAATATTATCTATTTTAAGCAAAAAAAACTCCTATTTTTGTTACACATCAACCGGGTGGCCAAGATCAAGTATACCGTTGAGCCCCTCACGTTTAAAGGTCCTTCACGAGATTGTTTATAACTTCTTTAAGCATTAATTTTTTTTTTTAATTTTTGTACAAAACTCTGTTAATGTACGTACAAATAATGTCCAAACGATCTTTCAACTTACTTGTTCCCTCAAAATAAACTTTTTCAAATGACCCTTATTTTCGGGTCGTCACAGTAGCCTAACCCCTTAAAATTAATTGCAAAGATTAGTATTTTGAGAAAATTTCAACCGCCCGAGTTTTTTATTTTGACATTTTCGCGGTGTATCGATCCTTGTTTTTACTCATTTTTTTTTTACTCAGAGTTTTTACTCAGTTTTTACAAGGAACATCACTTAAGTACCCGCCTTCGATTTTGTTGAAACTCATATATAAAGCATTGCTATATATATGAGTACAAAACTATTAGACAAGTATATTTTTGTTATCGCCGGAAAACCGGTTTTAAGGGAGAAACCGGTCCTCAAAGAACCCTTAGTTTTAATTTTCAATACTCCTATAGTGTTTTTCTTTTCATCGCTTTACATTAGAAGAATTTTCGTTTTTGTTTCATGCAGATCGAAGGACTGCTTTTGGGTGAAACTGCAAAATCACCCTCAAAGCCGTTTTTTCCGCCGATAAAAAATACGTGTCTAATAGTTTCCAATGCGTTATCACATATATGAGTTTCAATAAAATCGAAGGCGGACACTTAAGTGATGTTGCTTGTTAGTATGATTCGATACAACACGTTACGTTTACGATGAAGGAAACAATAAAAAACGTTGAACGTAAAATGATAATGATAAATACAATTGGAGGTGTGAGGAATGCCTGTCGTTGTGGATGTATACAGTCCAGCAAAAGTTACCTCAAGAGTAGTGAAAACATTGTAAAATTCTTGAGCTCGACACTGGAACTTTTGTTGTTGCTTGATCGTCGTTGTCGCAATTTTGCAACCTGCGGTAGCGCTGTTCGTTGGGGCTACAGCCGTATTCATTATGTCCTTAACATTAAAGCCAGACTTGAAATTCCTTACGTTCTCTTTGCCATTGTCCTTCTTGGGAAGGATCATTCCTTTTGAGAATTCTGGATGAATGTAAATGAAAAAGTTGTTATGATTCGTTGTCTTCAACATATCCAGAACTATCGGAAAGACAGTGGGAATATTCGGCACTATACCTTCTTTCAAAGCTGCTACGTATTTTTCTAGCGTTTTTCTAATGGCATCTTTACCCTGTGTGTGCAGAAAGTGTTTAGTATTTTCTCCATCGTTGTTGCTGCTTTTCAGCGTAATCTCGACCTGAAATCGTAATTTTATTTTCCGTTCACCCGTCATTAGCAATATCCTAGGATAATTTGGTTTACTATTATTTTGTATCCTTAGGAAATCATTGAAATCCGCAAAGTAAACAATGAGAAATTATGAACGTGCAAAATATTAAGATTTTTCATATTACAGGAGCTTACATCAACTTCGGAGATATCGTTTTCTTCCGAAAGATTTGGAATATTTATCTGTCCCTCGATATTCGCATCCTTATCGGAAATCCACTTCAATACGATCGACCATTCGTAGAAGAAAATTAATTTTCCTTTTCTATTGTTAACCACCGCCTCGCCTTCGCACTTCTCCACTTCAAGGACTGTACAGGAAGCTGAAGAAAAAAAATACCCATTGTTGTAGTTCGACTATTAACCCTTTGCATTCGAGAGGTGACTCCCACTTTCCTAGCGAAAAGGCCTTCAGTGCAAAGGGTGAAGAAACCCACGATTATAAAGGGTGAAAAAAATTCACGCTGTACTCACTTCCGTCCTTCTCGATCTTGAAGTTCTTGAAAAGCTCCCGGATCTTATCCTGGGACCACGCACATGCGTTCTTTTCAGTCCTGCAAAGCAAAAACTCAGCAAAAACTATTGCACCGAAAATGTACATTCTGTGCATTTCGTTAATCCAAAAACAATGAGAATTAGACAAAGCAAGCAGAAATATCCAGAAATATTCTGAAAGAAGCTATAAAAATACGATATTATTCCACCTCTAGCTTGCCAAACTGAAAATTTGAACCAATCAACTTTGAGGGATCCTGACATTCCCATAACAACAATATTTGCATCCTTAATTCAGAAACATTCATTCAAGGAGATTGGAGCGGTCCAGTTCAGTCAAATGAGGGTTTATGAATTCTTTTTCAATGAACCTCCAAAAAACGCATACGAGATGTAGATTTATTCTGTAGATGCTAATTTTTCATAAAACAGGTATCGTAGATTTCATTGTACAGGGTCTTCCCCCTTATTACATTCCCCATTATAATTATAAAATATATAATTATAGGGCAAAATTATGCATTTTTATATTTTTATAACGTTAATAAGAAAAACTTTTGTGTTACTAGCAACTTGAAAAAGTATAACATTACAGATGATTATTATGAAAAAACTGTGTCGGCGGGGATTTTATACAACTCAGAATGAAATTTGGACTCATTTATAATTGTGATTATTTATATTTATGCCATGAGATTATTTATTATTACCATTAATTAATATTGAGTGTTGCCAAAATATGGCAACTTTGCCGACATTGAGGTTGGCAGCAATGCTTTTCTTTCGCCAGCCAAGATTCGTAATCTTCTTCGTAATTCGAATATATATGATTTACAATGGGTAAGATGGCGTTTTTTTTTTTCTAATTTTTTACAAAGATTGAGTTCGCATTAAACGCTAGTTAGAAATGGTTCATCTTGTTGCTAATTGGCGAAAAACTTACATCACCCGTAATTTGAACGCCCTGCCCATGTAACCGCATGCACAATGACATACACCGAACTATTATCTATCTCTGGTGTTTTGTGGTGAAAAAAACTTTAAAAAATGCATAGACTCAGTATAATTTGGATAATAACATAAATTTTTTTCAAATTTCATTTTGCATTGTAACTAAGAGTCCAACCTCCTCGAATCTACTGTATATAAGATCTAAAAGCAATTTTGTATGTAATTCAGTCGTGCGCATTGGTGTCTAAGAAGTTGGATAAAAAATCGCTATATTCGCTAAGGTCATTACAAGAGTGAACAAGGCTGTATGAATTCGGAATGGAGTAAGGAACACATAATATAATATCTATGTAATCGAGCCAAGGATGCATGAAAAATGAGTTTGGCTATGAAAGTTTCGCATCAAATCTGTTCTCATCGCAACTCCGACTTCGTTACTTTTCAAAGGCTCCATTACATTGTGAGCTATCGTGAACGTTTAGGATAATTACCAATGCCAGTTATTAACGTTGGTTGCATCTGGTCGCTCCTCGACTATCCATCGAGGATCACCTTCGCCCCACTTTGCCATTTGGTTGAAACAAATTACGAGGCGAAAGATTGAATGAAAACGAGCGATTCGTTTATCTGTGAATGAAAAAAAGGTGGAAGATATAGTCCAGCTTGTCGGAAATAGAAGAGCAAGGTAACGTGTTTTAGACGAATGAACATTTTTTTTCTAAGGATAAAAAAGAGAATCAGGCGTGATACCTAACCTCGTGCTCTGAAATTGTTTTCTTCCGCTCTCCCGCACTACTCGCGCTCACTCAAAACCACCACAATACCGAATAAAAAAGAAGCGTTCATAACCGCATGTGTCCTACCTAAACTTACCTCCAAGCTTGGAAAACTCGAAGAATCCGATAAAAGTTTATCGAAAGTTATTTAATTGCAAAAACGTTGGATGGATTCAGGCGGGTCACTCGTGATAGACTTTCATTTGTTGTTTCGCTTACGTTATATTCTCGAATAAAGGAAGAAAAAAGGACGATTAATCGTGCGAAGCGTCAAGCTCGAACGAAGATTACGGTTGGTAGACTGAGAAGAACGATTCCGAGAGCGTTTCGAATCAGGCGAGATACACTTTCTGGAACATTCAGGAAGAGTATGCGCGGTGTTGTGCGTACTCACTGCCCTGAACTTGGATAGTTTCCTTTTGATCGCAAGTATGCAACCCTGGCGACATCTAGCCAAAATTTTCGACCCAAGCGTAAAGAACACAATTAACAAGGATAATGTTAAAACTGTCAGGTAGATTTAATGGGCTCGATGATTACAAATTACGAGCTTTAATTGTGCGATAATTGAATTAAAAGCAATTAGGAGATAGCAACAGGCTAGTGTTTTAGAAAACTTGCGATAAAATATTACTTGGGGTGTTTCGTCACCCGCAAATGCATTGAGTATTTTTGTTATATAGAAAGTTATATCACTACGGTGTAAAGATTTAATTCGTTGAACATCAAGTAAACGTAGGATTGGACGCAGGATAAATGAAGGTTGTACCTAAAACAATATCACATGTACGAATGATCATTGCGTTTATTCATCCTCCATCGAGTTTTAAAAAGTGATCCTTACAAATGTTTTATGGAAATGTAACAAAATAGTAAATGGGTAAAAAAAAGATGGTAGTTTTCGTGGGAGACTCGATTGGACGCGGAGAGCGTTTCAAGATGACGCTTAATATTCTTCGGCACCCTCGCCTTCACCGTCAGCGGAATCCGTACCGACCTCCTCGTAATCTTTCTCCAGAGCAGCGAGATCCTCGCGCGCCTCGGAGAATTCACCTTCCTCCATACCCTCGCCCACATACCAATGAACGAAAGCGCGTTTTGCGTACATAAGGTCGAATTTGTGATCGAGACGCGCCCAGGCCTCGGCGATTGCCGTGGTATTGGACAACATGCATACGGCGCGTTGTACCTTGGCGAGATCGCCACCCGGAACGACGGTCGGTGGTTGATAGTTGATGCCGACTTTGAATCCGGTCGGGCACCAATCGACGAATTGAATGGTGCGTTTGGTCTTGATCGTGGCGATAGCCGCGTTTACGTCCTTCGGCACGACGTCACCTCGGTACAGCATGCAACAGGCCATGTACTTTCCGTGACGAGGATCGCACTTGACCATTTGGTTCGCAGGCTCGAAGCACGCGTTGGTGATCTCGCCGACCGAGAGTTGCTCGTGGTAGGCCTTCTCCGCGGAGATAACCGGGGCGTAGGTGACCAGAGGGAAATGAATGCGGGGATAGGGCACGAGATTGGTCTGGAACTCGGTAAGATCGACGTTGAGAGCGCCGTCGAAACGAAGAGAGGCCGTGATCGACGAGACTATCTGTCCGATCAATCTGTTGAGATTCGTGTACGTAGGTCTCTCGATGTCCAAGTTCCGACGGCAGATATCGTAGATCGCTTCGTTATCGACCATGAAAGCGCAGTCGGAGTGCTCGAGGGTCGTGTGAGTCGTAAGAATCGAATTGTACGGCTCAACAACGGCAGTCGAAACTTGCGGTGCGGGATAGATGGCGAATTCCAGCTTTGACTTCTTTCCATAATCGACAGAGAGACGTTCCATGAGGAGAGAGGTAAAACCCGATCCGGTGCCACCACCGAACGAGTGGAAGATCAGGAAACCCTGAAGTCCTGTGCATTGATCGGCGAGTTTGCGGATACGGTCAAGTACGACATCGACGATTTCCTTGCCGATGGTGTAGTGACCGCGGGCGTAATTATTCGCCGCATCTTCCTTGCCGGTTATCAATTGTTCGGGGTGGAAAAGCTGCCGGTATGTGCCGGTGCGAACCTCATCTACAATGAATCAACTTTGAATTAATGTTTACCCGAGATATATTGTCATTTTTCGTCTCCCGTTTCCCATCCGTTTCTTTGGGAGCATAACGTACCGACTACGGTGGGCTCCAAGTCGATGAAGACGGCACGAGGTACGTGCTTTCCAGCTCCGGTCTCACTGAAAAAAGTGTTGAAGCTGTCGTCTCCACTGCCCATAGTCTTGTCGGACGGCATCTGGCCGTCCGGCTGAATGCCATGCTCCAAGCAATAAAGCTCCCAGCAGGCATTACCGATCTGGACTCCAGCCTGTCCAACGTGGATTGAGATACACTCACGCTAAAAAAGAACGATCAAGAAACAAATTTAATCACCATCTCTCGTTGCTGTTGTTATATCTTCTCCCGTCATAAAAAGACCAATAATTAACGTATGACGTTAGCTCCCAAGTATAAGGGAATGACCAATGCACTTTGAATGTAAAAAAAAGGTTCAATATTCAAAACAGATAATATTCTTTCTCTGAAGGTAATTTGCACGCATATAAGCCAAAATTATTCCCACAACTACAGCTATTGGCTGTTTATTCACAATTCTATCACGAGATAATTCGATCAATTTTTCGACAAAATTCGACTACCCACTCCCGACCTTGGAACGTCGACCATTATTAACACACGAGTAACCTCTCTTCAATTACAGAAAATATTTACATTAGCCCGAAACACGCCAAGCTCGAATCTTTCATTTAAAATAATTATTAAAGGCGTTGTCACCGAATGGGATACAGCGAAGCAATAATCTCCGCGACACGAACCAACAACGAAAGTCACTTCAATCGATTGCGAAATCAGAGAGTCTGTAACCTCTCCAAATAGGGGTATTCGTTTCTCATAAAGGAAAAAAACGCTCGAAGCTCGATGGCTTGGTAAGATGGCCGGTTTGCCATATGGGTGTGTGTGTGCGAGCGCGCGCACACACACATATATGACGACATGCATGCATCATGCGCCTGTCGGGTGTGCGCGCGCAGGCGTATAAGCGCGTGGGTGTATTGACGAATTAATTATTATTATTGTTATTAAAGTCTACGATTTTAGCTTAAGGTATTCCTTTCACGAACCCGAATATATATCGATTAACTGATTTTCGTCTATAATGAAGTAAAAGTACATCACAGCATACTGGTCAAATTTCAAGCCAAGTTACCGAACTTTTGACGGAAAATTACGGTTCTAAAAATCGTCTCATTTACACGACAGTTTATGGAGATGACACGCTGACCACATTTTTATCTAATAATTCATACACTCAATAATTCTAGATACCTGATATAAACAGCTCACGCGTATAAAACATTCTAAAGATTCCGCAACGACAATAAAAGCAAGGGGCACCGAATGTGTAAAGAAAATATTTATGATAAAACTTAGAAAGATGTGACTAGCAGAATTTTTATAACCGCGGCTTTTTAAAGAAAATGTAAAAAGATCTAAATCGACTAAATTTGCGCGAAATTTTTTATTTCAGTTTATCGGAGGGTATAATAATTGATTGTGACTTATTTTCATTAAGCGCCACTGTAATTTACCAATGATGCAGAAGTGCCCTCCTTATGCTCCCACAAAATACGGCCCGTCGCGAAAGGAATACCTTTAAAGGTTGAATTGAGGCAAAAAAATCCCGAAAATGTAATTTAAACCTAAGGCCTGTGTATTGTAATATAGACGCCCTGTGGGGTCGAATTGGAGATCCAGAAAAACGAAAAGGAGTCGAACCTCCAATACTTGTATGACAAATTCAGCGTCCTGTAGGGTTGGCTCAAGACTGTAGAAAACTCGAATATAAAGTTACGAAGAAAAAAGTTGCGTTTCGGGCATCCAGCAATTGTAATATTGGTCGTTCCATACTATTTAATGGTAGACAGTGTCGTCGCCCCTTATTAATGTGTGTGTGTGTGTGTGTGTGTGTGTGTGTGTGTGTGTGTGTGTGTGTGTGTGTGTGTGTGTGTGTGTGTGTGTGTGTGTGTGTGTGTGTGTGTGTGTGTGTGTGTGTGTGTGTGTGTGTGTGCACATACACGGCAAGGGCGTTGGCGGTCGAAGGGGAAAGTCTCCAAGATCAATAAGACCGTTCGTGGAACGTATGCCCTTGTACGGTGTAGACGATGAGTCAGAAGCGCCGAACTTGTTGGTATACGCGAGACAGAGACAGAGAGCGAGAAAAAAAGGGTGCGACCGGCACCGTACCGGCACGTTTAACCGTTACAAAAATGGTCGCCATCCACGCCAACGGTCTTTGCCATTCCAAAAGTCGATAAAGCCGCCCTGTAGGGCTGGAGTACCCGAAAAAAATGCAGATCGATACGAAGAACGAGGACCCTCCCCCCACCTTTTTCTCTTGCGCTCTTTTGTGATGCAGGAGCGTCCGAAAGAGTTTTTAAATAACGCGATGAGAGCAAATTTCGATTTATGAGCGAAGACTCGCCACACCTCGCGCTTTACGACCAGTTTTCGCGAACGCCCGTGGGACAAATAATCATCATTTTCCATCTTGCTCCATTGCGAATGAATTATAAGGAATATTTGGGATACTCACCATTTTTAGATCTAGTAGTAGTTACGGGCAGTACTGCGTAGAGCGAATGCAAATATATTGGTCAGCAGAAGCCGGTGATGTAGGGTCTGCGAACCGAGATTTATACGTGCGTTCTTGATGTCTCTCGCGAAACTGCTACGCGGCTTCGAGAAACTCGCGTCTTTATAGCCTCGCGGCGTACCAAGTCTCGAGGCTTCCCTGATTCGCCGAGGAGCACGTCCTCGTTGTCCTCTCATTGGATGAAAATTTCGACCGCAGAACGCACCGGCGTCTCTCGCGCGCGTTACGCCGCACAGATTATTTCTCGCGTCCAGAATGTAGTTCCTGCGCGGAGACGAAGTATTTCTTATTTCTTACAACGGATAAATGTTATATATATATATGTGTGTGTGTGTGTGTGTGTGTGTGTGTGTATGTGTGTAAATACATTTGTATGGCTTTGAGAACATTGTTGCTACGAGGAGGGGGAAACTTGAGTCAATGACCTTGGTACGAAGATTCTCTTCGCTCTCATAAGTATGGGTAATTTCCGGTCCGTCTCGCTCGATGCATTGGAGGGTACATGCAGTTTTCGGTGAATCTGACCTATTTGATGCAGCGTCCGATCGTAGCGTGTCGTATGATTATTGAGCGGTCTCGCTTCACCGAAACTCTGCTGAATTTCGTCATCTTTATCCAAAATGCGGCATCTTTGTCCGTGTAAGCAGCGCGTACGAACGCCATATTTGTCAACGTGAAACAAACGGACGTAGACGCTCGTCGTTGGACTAACGCAATAAAGTAGATCGGGGATCTTTTTGTGAGCTGCTGGTTGACGCAACCCATGTCCCGACTAATTTCATCAGATTAAATTGAAATCTAATGCACGATCGGTTGAGCCGGAAGGGCTGCCGGCTAATACGAACTAAGGTGTGAGCAGCGAATCAATTTGCCATACCTTACGTAAATGCGAGGGATTGATGAATATGACCGTAGGAGTAAGGTATAATTATTGAATTTCGAGGCGTTTTCAAGGTTGCGGTGAAACTCGTGTATTTATTCCATCGAAACATAGTTTTTTTTTCTTCATTCAATCTCCTTTCTCGTGCGATGCTGATTAAGTCAATAAATAAAAAAAAAACAAGACTTGTAGAGAACGTAAAAAAAAGATTTACAAGCGAGATCACAATTGACATTTTCGATGGAGAACGACGACATTAGGTTTCATTCGATTTTTTTTTGTACAGTTTAATATTCTTCAGCGCCTTCGCCCTCGCCTTCGGCTGAATCCATGCCCACCTCCTCGTAGTCCTTCTCGAGGGCGGCGAGATCCTCGCGCGCCTCGGAGAATTCACCTTCCTCCATACCCTCGCCCACGTACCAATGAACGAAAGCGCGTTTTGCGTACATGAGGTCAAATTTGTGATCGAGACGCGCCCAGGCCTCGGCGATTGCCGTGGTATTGGACAACATGCATACGGCGCGTTGTACCTTGGCGAGATCGCCACCTGGAACGACGGTCGGTGGTTGATAGTTGATACCGACTTTGAATCCGGTCGGGCACCAATCGACGAATTGAATGGTGCGTTTGGTCTTGATCGTGGCGATAGCCGCGTTCACGTCCTTCGGCACGACGTCACCTCGGTACAGCATGCAACAGGCCATGTATTTTCCGTGACGAGGATCGCACTTGACCATCTGATTCGCGGGCTCGAAGCATGCGTTCGTGATCTCGGCGACCGAGAGTTGCTCGTGGTAGGCCTTCTCCGCGGAGATAACCGGGGCGTAGGTAACCAGAGGGAAATGAATTCGAGGATACGGCACGAGATTGGTCTGGAACTCGGTAAGATCGACGTTGAGAGCGCCGTCGAAACGAAGAGAGGCCGTGATCGACGAGACTATCTGTCCGATCAATCTATTGAGATTCGTGTAGGTGGGTCTCTCGATGTCCAAGTTGCGTCGACAGATATCGTAGATAGCCTCGTTATCGACCATGAATGCGCAGTCCGAATGCTCGAGAGTCGTGTGCGTCGTGAGGATAGAATTGTAGGGCTCGACAACGGCCGTGGAGACTTGAGGCGCCGGATAAATAGCGAATTCCAATTTTGATTTTTTGCCATAATCGACGGACAAACGTTCCATAAGAAGAGAGGTAAAACCGGAGCCAGTGCCGCCGCCAAACGAGTGGAAGATCAAAAAGCCTTGAAGTCCCGTGCATTGATCTGCAAGCTTGCGAATTCGGTCGAGTACCAGATCAACGATTTCTTTGCCAATAGTGTAGTGACCGCGAGCGTAATTGTTCGCTGCGTCTTCCTTGCCGGTTATCAGCTGTTCCGGATGGAATAACTGACGATACGTTCCTGTTCGGACCTCATCTGGAAAGATGCATAAGAAATATCTTATTGGACATTCCTCCAATCGCACAGTTTGCACAGCCACCTTAGAGTATTTGCGTTAAAAAAATGTTATTAAAATTCTTCTACCTATATTTTTTTCTTAATGCCTTTACTTCTTTACCACAAGTAATTTTGTCAAGGATTGTTTACATCCTGTTACCTGAACGTCACCTGGGAAACTTTTTCAATATAGAACAGAGAATTCTAATATTTGAGAAATGGTATAAAAGACAACGTACCAACAACGGTAGGTTCAAGGTCGATGAATACTGCACGTGGTACATGTTTTCCAGCTCCCGTTTCACTGAAGAATGTATTGAAGCTGTCGTCACCTCCGCCGATAGTTTTGTCAGATGGCATTTGACCATCCGGCTGGATGCCATGCTCCAGGCAATAGAGCTCCCAGCAGGCGTTACCGATCTGGACTCCAGCTTGTCCAACGTGGATTGAGATACACTCACGCTACAGAAACAAAAAAATCACTCATCACCAACGCTAATTGTAATACTCGATGATCGGTCCCAAAATTATTACAAATAAAAGACTCCCATTCGTTGTGCCAAAATAGTAATAGCAGATCGAACGTGAACTTCGAGCGACGTTACCAAATTTATTTGCCATAACTTGAACAAACGAATCCCCTGATTACTAAATAAGCAACGTGGAGCATATGTAAGATATATTCTTTGTTCGAGCTCGATCGAAGGGAAAAGGGTGGGTCCGGCGACCCACCCGGCAATATATGTTAATAGAAAAAAAATATGGCCGACTTTGACGCCTTCTTTTCTACACGAATCCACCGGGTGTTCGAATTTCCTCAACGAGCGGCACGCTAACGGTGGACGGAAAAGCAGGTACTTACCATTTTGAATGTTTTCTAAAGTGTTTTCCAAAGACGAAAAGCGGAAGTCAGCTGAAGCAAGCGATGCAACTTCTGCGAACGGTTCACAATTACGTCTCAAGTAGGAATACTCCGCGAACTGGCTGATTCACGTTCTTTTATAGTCTCGGAAATCGTTTTTTTTTTTCAGGGTCTCGCCGATTCGTCGAGCGTGTCATCGCTACACGCTCCCATTGGTCGAAAGAAGACCGCAGTCCAGTTAACACTCCCGTCGAAGTTTCCTACGCCTGCAAAATATAATCCCCTTCCTCATCCTTCAATGCAGGTATATTGCATGCACGATTTTACCATATTCACATATTTACGATATTCCATTAGTCGTCGATCGTGACAGACACGCTTTCATTATCATTGGAATGAAAAGTAATCAGACAAATCAGAGACGAAAAAACACCAATGCACAAATGTCGATTTATTTTTACAAATAACGTTGCGGGAGATTCAACGTCTACGGATATTATTATCGTCCATGCGTGTCTTATCTGCGTATAGTAGAAATTCTAAATTAATCCCCTATTGCAGAAAAATAATCCTGCAACGCCGCAATGAATGCTGTCAACTCCCCAAAACAGCTTAAAACAATTTCCTCGTTTTCTCATTGCGCCGTAAGCAACCAATGAATTCGTAAACTTTTAAATTTACCGCATTGAGAGTCTGTTACCCGTGCACACCAATCCTACCTTTTATGGAAGTAGCAGTGTGGGGCATGACGTTATTTACCGACGCAACGATGATTTTTCTCCCATACCGTTTATAAGTTGAACAGAATCGTCTTAATTTTTTTTCCTACCACGTGCATGGGCGTTGAAAACGTGGGCAGGGTTATACAGCCTACGATATTCATTTTCAAGCATTTTTCATGCAAACATATGTACCATCGTGTATTTCTCTACCATGTGCTGGTCGGATTTGTCAGAAATAGGCCAGTTCCGAAATCATTATTAATTCCTTTGAACTCGCGATAAATATAAGCAGGAAAAATAAGAACTATATGCCTCATCCAAAATTGTTATAGCGATATCGAAAATAAAAAAGATCGTAATTATTATTGTTGTTATCATGAGGCATAGTTTCCTTATTGTCGTTTCCCCTACATGCTAAGTAAAGCATGAACAAGGAAGATTACGGAATAGCTTTTCGTTTTTAATCAACTGTTTTTCGAAGGCAATCGACCAGGCGTTCACGCTTGAGAGGACACGAAAAAAGCAATGGAGCAAGGTAGGGTTCGCATTAAATACAATATGGTTTTCGTTGCTCGCTCCACAGCTGCGTTTACGGGTACCACGTACGAAAACGTACGAAAATTTGTAACTGCAGCTGTCGGCTCTGTCGTTACCTGGCGTTGAAACGTCGCAAGCGTACACGAAAGTCTATACTTGCCCCATGACGTGCGTATGAATAGTACATTGTATCCATACGATTATCTATATATAACGCGTAAGCGGTTTCGGCGAAACCACTATCCGAAAAAGCTGAGCTGTGGGAAAGGAAATTGAAAAGCGGCTGGTTTTTTATGTGGAAAAAAATATCCTGGCCGGTTAATTGAGAGTGATATAGTAAAATGACATTTTGACGCGTTTCAATTCATATCGACTTTCCGGAAGATTAAGAATCAAATTGTCTGGAAAATCAAACACATTTACAGTCATTTAACCAAAAGAAAACAGAATATGGCGTTCTCAACATTCTCGTTGTACGACATTCGTGTCAATCAATATTACTCAGGGCCAAGCGGATCTATCACTTTTGAAAAACGCCCCGAGTTTGCATATTTCTTTGATCCCATAGATTCAGCATACCGTGACAATAATGCACGATAAATCGAATGACGCGCTGATTCATCATTATTCCTCCGTATTTTGATCATAAAAAAATGAATATCCTGGAAATTTCAATGATGAAAATGATGAAATTAGGAAACAATACGATGAAAACGATGAATTTAGCAAACAATACGATGAAAAAAAAAACAAAAGCATCCACATTGATTTAAGTAACTCAAATTTCATAGCCTTGAACTCAGATGTCCCGAAAAGATATTCCTTTGATTCGCATGTGGTTTTGCGTGCACCCATTCGCTTCATGCGTGCTGTTAGAAAAACTCATTGCCACGACGCAAGAAGCACGAGAGTTAGGTTAGCAAAAAATATTCCGGGTAAATTCTAAAGACTTTTGGATCCCGATTACTCGAAAATCACGTGACCTTGAATATCTGTGAGCACTGTACAAGATTTAACTGCCAATTCAAAATATAAACTGAAAACAACAAATTTACAATTTCGTTGGTTATACACAGGAAGCCCTGGAGAAAGGTGGGCCCGGAAAATCGTTGACGTGGCTCCAGAAAGAGAGCTCAATCCGCAAAGAAACCACATGAAGATATGACCGGTGTAGGAGGTAAAGTAGCTTCGCAATTTCGCGAAACGTTTCAAGTTGTGCAAAAAGAGGCGGTGCACTGGTTCCCTGGACACATGCGTAAGGGTCTCAGACAAATGCAGCAGCAATTGAAGAACGTCGATTGCGTCATAGAGGTGCACGATGCTAGGGTACCGCTCAGCGGTCGTTTTACAGAGTATCGAAACACGGTTAGCGGCCTGAAGCCGCACATATTTGTCCTAAACAAGCGAGATCTAGCTGATATGAGCAGAGAGAAAGATATCAGAAAGAAACTCGCCGACGCTGGTCTGGAACACGTCATTTTGACAAGTTTTCTCGAGCCGCGTTGTTCGGGTACGAGGAAACTGTTGCCCCTAGCGACAAAACTGATATCGGAATCCACTCGCTACAACAGATCTCAGTGTGAAGATTACACGATGATGGTGATAGGTGTTCCGAACGTGGGAAAGTCCTCGTTGATCAACAGGATGAGAAACAAACATCTGAAGAAGGCAAATGCTACCGCTGTCGGTGCTGTACCTGGTATAACAAGGTCACTCTTGATGCGAATAAAGATCAACGAGAAACCGCCGGTCTTCCTCCTAGACACCCCAGGAATTTTGGAACCTCAGGTGCGCAATGTCGAAACTGGTCTAAAATTGGCAGCGGTAAATTGTCTTCAGGATCATTTGGTCGGACCGGAAACAATCGCCGATTTTGTTCTCTTCTGGCTCAACAAGCATGAACGTTTCGAGTACGTGGAGAGGCTTGGTTTGACCAAAGCTACCGACGAAGTGCTCGAGCTTCTCACCGTCGTTGCAGTGAAATTGGGCAAACAAAAACGGCTCAAGGGGTTCGATGGACGGTATATCGTCAGGCCCGATTTTCGTGCCGCCGCTGAACACTTTTTGAGGCTTTTTCGAACCGGCCAAATGGGCCCGGTTTGTCTGGACGATGATATCTTGGATGGTGAAGAGAGTCAGGAATAAACATAGTGCCCACGTCCCAGCAAAAACAATTTAAAATTTTTAGCTGTTGAGCGCACCCTGAGATGTATTCAATTAATTTCAAGAGTAAGCCTCTGTTGTCACTGAAAATACATATGCGGGGTCTGACTTAACTACCAGTTTTCCGTTCGTGAGAATACAGGATGTACTTTTTAAAGCAAAACGATTATTTTTAAATGTCATGCGTCAAAAATTGGCCGAGATATTCACGAGTAAAGTCCAACGCTGAGTAAACAATGGCACAGTAGTTTTGGCGTCCAAGCGAGGGCGGACGCCGGTTCGAATCCACGTTCGGGTAAGCGGATTTGAACTTTGACCTAGGAATTTTGTACCTTATCCGTTTGTCCAAATCAAATATTAAATAATAAATCAAAAATGTTAAGCAATATTATCCATTGTTTACTCAAAGGATCTGTAGTGCACGCTTGGGAGAGCATAATTTGTATTGCGATGATTATCTAGTAAAAATGCGACTAGTGCGGCGAAAAAGGTGACGAAAAGTTGCTTCGAATCCGAACTTTCTCGTTCCGAAGTGGATAACGTATCAATTCCACCATCATTTTCTAACAGCGGTTATACGCCGAATGGATTGCTACGTTGTCGTAGTACCTGGCCGACTTAATGACCATTTCATTTAATAAATAAAAATTATCGGACATTATAATCCGTTTACAAATAAATTATTCGTGTTTATTATACAGCGACAAAAAAGTGTGAAAGAAAATTCCCTTTCCCGAACGTCGATTCGAGCCTGCGTCCGCTCCCACTCAGCGACGAAACTACGGTGCCATTTTTTACTCAACGTCGGACTTTACTCGTAAATATCTCGGCCAATTTTTGTCCCACAACATTTAAAAAGATGCTTTGTTCCGAAAGACACACCCTATATGCTCACGAACGTAAAACTAGTAGTTAAGATATACCCTGTATATGAATACAATAGGAAATTACGAATAAATGCAAAGCTTAATTATGGAAGAGCCCACGCATTCGTTCAGGGAATCGTCGGCGCATTGTAGACACATTCAATAAGTTAACAATTAGCATTAATTAATCGACGATCGGCGAACTTCTGATTATGATTGAACGAATCACACGATGAATTCGTTAATCATATGGAGTATATTGCCATTTATTCATTATATACATTATATTGCGATTATTCAATTATACCCGCTATATTGCATCTCGGAAGCGATACGCGCTTCCGAGATCTTATCAGCAAGGTTCCGTCAATTACCTCAATACCATTGAGATAATGCAATAGTCTTGTGAAGAATCACAAATACATCATGTACTGACACCGACCAAAAAATGCATATGCTAATTCGGGCGACGGGCAGTTTGGACGGTATTGCTTGTTCTACTGTATCCTTGGTTCCAATCCGTATACCATAGAGCGACCGCCCCACTTGTGTTCGAATTTCTTCTCCCCACTTCCTGTTTCTTCTTTCTACCTTGTAACGGGGTATTCCTCACCTCCGCCATACGCGTGCAGTCTTACTCATTCCATGGCACTTTCTCTAACGCGACGTAGCTTTCTGACGTTATTTTTCCCTCTTCGAGAGACGTAGGTATCCGTGATTACCTTTGGAAAAAGTATCATCTTCGATCGACGGCGAAAAACTAGCAATTAGTAGTTGAAAAATAATAATTACTTCTAAAATTGCCCTTCCTAAAGAGTGTCTCTGACTTTGTTCCAATCCTATATAGTCAGCATGTTTGCGAGAGTCACGTTTTATCCTACTCTGTTGTACAATGTGGTTATGGAAAAGATAACTTCGAGACGATGGTACGATCGCATCGATGAGACTGTTATACTCGGTGCCCTGCCGTTTCAAGGAATGACTCAAGGGGTAATTTTTCTTCACAAAATTTTACATTTTTCTCAAACACTGTTCATGGCGAGATATCATCGACTCATTGGATATTAAATTTAGTCTGCTCTTACAGTTGATTACAGAAGAAAAAGTTGCCGCGGTCGTTTCGATGAACGAGGATTACGAATTGAAGTTATTCTCCAACACTGGTGAAGTATGGCACGCTAATAACCAACAATAAGCACAAGCCTTTGCTATTCAGTTCATAATCCACCTATAGTGTATTTCATTTCTCTCTTAATTACTTCGTAATTGGGTTTACTTCAACACTTAGAGAACGCCTTAAAGCGCCTTCGAAAGCGATTTGTTTTCATCGTCCGCATCTTATCAATTTTTGTATCCTCGATTGTTCTAGATTTGGACGAAACACAACGTTCAATTTCTTCAATTGTCTACCGCGGACATATTTGAGTCTCCCCGCCAAGACAAACTCGAGAAAGGCGTTAATTTCATTGACAAATTTGACGGAAGTGCGGTAGTACCGCCTGGAAAACAACCTGGTACGGTTTACGTTCACTGCAAAGCCGGAAGAACGCGAAGTGCTACCCTCGTTGGTTGCTACCTCATGAAGGTAAGCTATCATGGCGGTATAAAGTCAATGTGTAGCCCGATGAAAAGATGAATTTTGTTCTCACGGGGGTGGAAAATTGGCGGAACTAAACGTTCTTTCAGAAACACGGGTGGACGCCAGCCGAGGCCGTAGACTTTATGAGAAGCAAACGTGAACACATTCTCTTGCATACTGCTCAGTGGCGAGCATTAAGGCAATTTTACCAAAATAACATTGCATCGGAGCGTCAAGAAAAAGCATAATTATGGCCAACTATCATCGCTAATGATGATCTGTACATTGTTTAGATTTGAAATATATATATGGCTATTCAATGAGGGGAAAAATATTTATACAAGATGATTTATAGAACGATACGAATGGTTAACAATGTTCAGCAATTTAGTGACTACCAAACATTCGATTTGTATAATGTAATAAATAAAGAACACTGTTGGTTTTTTACTTCAATTCGGATTTTCTCTCGTCGTTTTTTTAATGTACAGCTGTGATCCTCTGAAAATATTCTCATCTATTCTCGTGCTTCTTTTCGTGAACGTTGTCAGCAGCGAATTTCGTGGCTTCCGTGATCGCTCTGTCTACCAAAGGAGGGAGTGTCTTTTTTTGTACTCGCGTTACGTTCATGTGACTCACTAACACAGGGTCTTGACCCGTGGGGGCTCCACCTTGGCCCTTGAAGATCGGCAAGATAACATTCATCCATGACTGAGCGTTGAATGAATTCGTCACCGTTTCCTACACACAGACATAGAACTTTTTTTTGTGGAAAAGCAAGACGCAACAAAACCGGAGTATCGACAAAAGAATAAATCACCTTTGGAACACAACAGCGAGCTTTGACCTTTCTGCTCGTGTGGGCGATCACGAGAACTGGAGTTTTCGTACACAAATCCGTGACCCGATGTAACGCGACCTCCTCCAGGGTCGTATTTATCGGCTGAAGACAGTGAACGACAAACGGCATCGTAGACGTATGAACTACATTTTTCATCTCAGCTTCTATCGCAACTCTATTGAAGCAAAACAAAAAAATATATATGTAAAAGATAATCGCAAATTGTTGGAAGATTTTTTCTTATTCCTTCCTTACTTCATATTTTCGCTCTCACGTTCTCGTAATAACTCTAGGAGTTCGTCTAATCTCTTGAGACATTCGCGAGCCTCCAAATACGCGATGAGTTTTTTCTCCGTGCGATCATTAAGGCGACGTTTGGTTTCCTCGATTTTTCGTATTATCAGATTCGATTGGACGTTCCCTTTATGGAGACTTTCCTCGATTTCTACTACTTCCTGACGCGCGTTCTCGCCAGCGAGACGAGCCAAACGACCCAACGGACCAGCCACTGCCTTAACCGTCCGACGCGTCGCTCCTTGTGTCTTCATGCTCAAAATGCAAAAGTGCTCGAGTACTCCCGTTTTGTGTACGTGTGTGCCGCAACAGGGTTCTCTGTTGAATTCAAGAAGAAATGGGTTATCGTCGCCATTAAATTTGAGAAATAATGAATCCTTATTTTCTTCAGTTAGATTGGAATCTCCGGATATGAATGGGAGATTTGTTTTGTGCGAAGGTAATATTGATGAGAAAGGAATGTAAAAACACTAGATTAGTTACTTCGATTTCAAATGTTCAGTATCGATCTCAACGACCCGTATATTCGTATCCGGATAAACTTCCCCGGGCACAAGCGTGAGATTTTTCTCGGCAAGTAGCCTTGCCATGTCAACAATTTTCGTGTTCACCGATGCGTCCAGGCTTATACAATCGTTGATCAATTTTTCCAATTTCGCCACATCTTCCACATCGACCTTTTCGCCAAAAGTGCCGAATTGAAATATCAAATGTTCCTTTGTAACGACGCTATTCCGTTGCGCAATTATCGGCAAAACTTTTCTCAATGCGGCGTTCAACAAGTGTGTCGACGTGTGATTTCGCATGAGGGCCGTGCGATTCATCCCGTCTATAGAAAGTATGCAAGCGTCTCCTGTTCGCAACTCAGCCTCGGTACTCCTTAATAAAACGGAGAAAACATCAGAAATCGTATTTTTGTTTAAAACGTAGGTGCATCCGCTTCCGTCGATCATTTTGTCGTATACTGACTCAGTGTCCAAGGATACAAAGTGTCCAATATGAATCACGTAGCCACGTATTTTATAAACTTTCTCGACGTTGAACAATAAATTTCCTATTTTTATAAATCCCTTGTCCGACAATTGACCACCTTCGGGAGCGTAGAACGAAGTTTTATCGAGAATTATTCCAATCTCAGTGGACGCGTTGACGATCGAATTAACCCCAACGACTTCGCCACTCTGAGCTACCGTTCCTTTCAATATCGCTCGATCTTCGTCAAATGCCAATGGCTCCGTCTCAGATACGAGATTGCCTGCAAAATTTGTCGTAAAACTGATAATCATTAACATCTTTCGAGTCGTAAATTGTACGATAAGTTGCAATAAAAATTAAAAAAAACAATGTAACTGAATTCTACAACGGTAGAATTTTTATACATTGTACATATATTAATGAGATTTCGTACACTCTCGCGGGATCGTACGACGCCTGTCTTTCACTTAAACGTTTCTCATTTGTACGAAGGCACAGTGAAACTATGGAACACTGTGCCGATACACGTGGCTACGATTGACTGAGTGTCAGTCGTGTGATGATCGAAAGCGCAGTAAAGCTGCCTCGAGTTCCGTAGTCGGCGAGCTGGTCATTGTGCGGCTGAGTGGTCACCCACCCAAGCATTTGGTCCACGCCAACGCTACTTGGCTGGGAGATAGCAGGAGCCGCACCTCGACCGCGCACCTACTATCGTTGTCGTAACATTTAAATATGCAAAACAATACTAAATTTCATTGGGGTTATTATTTTAATAGGTATAATACGCACCATTTACGACAAAACCAAGAAGTCTTGCGTTTACCGGTGGAAATTCGTAACCCTTTCCATCGAAATTGTACAGGTACTTGTATGTGTCATCAGTTTTGGGTACTTTTTTCGTTTCCAACATACTCAACGAGGCTTGCGACAATAAATCCTTCTGAGCTTGTCCACTAGCAATCTTGGATCTCAATTTTGTGCTTTCCAACTCTTGGATAAAATCATTTTTGTCGAATGAAAGAGATTCGATCGAAGCGAGCTCGGTTATGGTTTCTGTACCGAGGCCGTACGTGTCGTAAAGTTTAAAAGCGAAATCCCCGCTCAAAACGCCTGTCTTTCGCCTGCAAAATCGAAAACATGGATTTCCATTCTTCAAGGAAAAATTTCGGAAAAATGGATGATGATGAACACTTTTCGAGATATTCACGACTTACAAATCTCTGAGGGCATTTTGAAGGTCTTTGTAAGCCGGAACCAATCCGGTCAAGGTTGGATCGCTAATGGTCGCCAAAGCCGGGCGTGTTGCGACCAACTTTTCCCATTGGACTCCAGAAGTATTCTTCAAGGATTCTCTCACGTCTTGCTCGTACTGAATTATTTTTTGGAGCTGTCAACAGTACAATAAAGAATATCATTATCTTTGCATCATTCGATACCGCAGAAAACTTGAAAATCCGTTCTTTGGCATGTTGACGCGTCCAGACCTGTTGCAGATTCTTCGGTATTTCGGGATAAACGTCGCCGAGACATTCGGCAACATGATACGTTAATTCGCGAAGGATATCGCTGCGTCGAAAAACATCCTCACCCACCGCCATGGCTTTGCGCAAAATTTTCCTCAACTTTGGACTGAAACGATATTGGATTTTGCCTATTTGTAATGCAACGAAAATTGCGTAGTTCAATTTTTTTGACAATTGTACGATACGAAAATGACTCAAAAGTTTTGCAGGATCCTTATTAGAGATCTACAGTCAAAAATTGTGAGAAAAGATTTTGGTTGATTATGAAAATATAGAAATAATTTTTTTTTAACAATGTTCCCTCCATTCCAACAATGCAAACCTCAACATCGTACTGAATAGGATAATACAATTGATATTTTAATTATGGAGGTTTTTTTGAGTCAGACATGTGGAAAGTCGCGTCTTTCAAGTAAATTTGGAAAACATATTATTACTTGGAGTGAAGTAGTGATAGAAAACAGAACGCAGAAAAAAAAGTAACGATACTCTGATGTGTTTGGACAATGGGAACGAGAATCCAATCAACATACTTGTATTCGGGTATCATTCCATCGGCAAGAGCAACAGTGATCATTCTTGCGTGATCAGCGAGTATTCTGTAACCGGCGTCGATTGAATTTTTGTCGGCTTCGCCGAATCTACCCTCGTACTTTGGGCAGACACAGTGCTTCTCTATGGCCTGGAACAGCGGTGCGAAGAGATCGGTATCGTAGTTGGATCTTTTGCCCTGAATCAACGCTACCAATCGCTCAAATCCCATTCCCGTATCCACGTGATGTTTATCCAGAGCGACGATTGCACCGTCCTCCAATCTCTGATACTGCACGAACACCAAATTCCACAACTCGGTGAGGTCGGAATAACCCTTGTTCACGCGAGACGATTGATCGATCGTTTGCCGCGTGTGATCCACGTGAATTTCCGTGCACGGACCGCACGGGCCGCTCAGACCCATTTCCCAAAAATTATCTTTCATTCCAAAAGGTAATAATCTGTCCTCCCGAACTCCGAGTCCACGCCATATGTCTCTGCATTCGAGATCGGCTTCGAGGCCGAGTTTTTCGTCTCCGCCGAAGTATGTGACGTACAAATGTTCCTTTTTCATGCCGTAAGGGCCTGTTAACAAATTCCACGCATACTCGCAAGCGTCTGCCTGGAAGAAAAAAATTATAAATGGACATTTCTTGTACAGAGTTGAAAGAGGGTGGCTAAACTTTCGTATTAGGGAAGACTTTTATTACCACGGACCTCGGTATAATTACACGACCATTAAATATTCCAACTGTCGACTTAATATTTCACGGTGGATATTCTGTTTCTCAGAGACATGAGGGAATATCATGACAATTTTTTTTTTAAAGGGCTCCAATATTACCGCAATTCGTTAAGGGGTTAGGCTTACAGCAAAATGGAAACAAATCGATAGTCCCTATAAGCAACTCAAATCGAAGAGGAAGATCCAACGTATGGTACAGGAATCCGGATTGAACATAAACTTATGATTACAACGATAGGGTACTAGTGAAAATTTTAACGCGTTTTTCTAAAAACTATGTTTTCCAAAACAATGTACGCGAATTCTCAACATCTAATGTACGGATTGACTCAAGGCATCTGGCCACCATGTCATTTTTTTCTTTCATTTTTTTAAAAATAAACCCCGAACTGTTAAGAACTATTTAAGCCATAGTACGTATTGAAAAACGCAAAATTGACCAAGTTACAGTTATTTTTCGGCAGGAAGGTTGAGTCGCTGCGGGCGGTCGACCGTGCAGTTTGAACCGTGTTTATAACTCACACGGTTTAGCTCACGCAGCTGTCCTGTGTTATCTCGAAACTACATTTTTTGAACTGGTACTATCGAAATATCGTAAACTATCGGTCCGATTGCTTTCAAATTTTTACACAATACTTTAAGATACATTATCTAAAATGTCACGTAGGATTTTTGCGATAACTTGATTAGTTTTTGTTTTATTATTGTTTTTGCTCGAAAAATTTCGGTGAAAAATCCAAAATTTTTTCTTCGGCTCACAATAATTTTTTACTGGTAGAAAAAAAAAACCGCTACGCCACATTGTAGCAACACTACTCACGAATGAACGGATTTTTTTTTTCTGATGTGGCATGACCGAGTAACAGCTGGAACAACGACCGCGCGTGTCGTATGGAGGGCCTCCACGGCAATGTGCATAACGGCGTAATTTTTTAATACTTTGAACGGAAATTTATTGTCTTTATTCTTAAAGCCCTTTCTGACGTTGTGTAAAAAAATTAAAATATTCCGGTCCATACTTTTGAGTTTATTATTTTTTTTTAAATATACCCATTTTTCTATCGGCCAAGGTGCCCAGACGCCTTAAAATTTGGTACACTTATTAAGTGTAATAGTAGTTTGCTCTTAAACGACATTGTTCTCCTTAACATTTTTTTTCATTGGTTATTAACTGTAATTGTCATTTTTACAAAAAAAAAATCGATTTTTTTTAAACTATCGATACACCATAACAAAAAAAGCACAGTCATGTCTTAGCAAATGTCATCTATGTTATGTTTAGGTCCTGCACGAGATTGTTTAGAACTCCTTTAACTATAATTTTTTATAAAATTTGTCGCACTACTTTGTATACATACAAATCAATGTCCAAACGATTTTTCAATCATCTTACTTATTCTCCCCTTGAGGATTTGATAACATTGTACTTACGTGCAACCATATACACGTTTTTTTCCATCAAAGTGCAGAGAACTTTTTTTTTAACTTGACGCATAAGTATAAACTTTCCTCTGTTACCTTGAAGTAATCTCCAAACGACCAATTTCCGAGCATCTCGAAAAAAGTATGATGATACGTATCGAGTCCCACCGTCTCAAGATCATTGTGCTTGCCTCCTACTCTTATGCATTTTTGTGCATTTGCAACTTTAACGGCGGGAGGATCATGATGACCTAAAAATACTCCTTTGAACTGGAAGAAAACTTTCGTTGAGCGTTCCATCAAACAACAACGACAAAGAGGAAGGTTGTTATTATGCAAGACTTTGTAGCTCTGTTAATTTGAAAAACAAACCTGATTCATTCCGGCATTGACGAACGGAATGGTAGGATCATTTATAGGTATAATCGGGCTGGAGGGAATATAGATGTGATTGTGATCCTTGCAAAAATATTCGAGAAAGTCTTGTCTTATAGTTCTTGCACTTTTGTATGTTCTTCCGTTGGTATTGTGCAATCGCGTTATCGTCATCATTCTCAAATGACACAATTGACGATTAAACATGCTGACTTGATTTGTTAATTATAATTTTTTATCGAAGTTAATTGATCCATTGACCAGCACGAATATAACCTCCGAGACGAATTGTACGACTTAACCAAACACGACTGGAACATTATTGTCTTAACAATTTGCGATACATGAATAATTTACATCATTTCGACCAGTTATTTATTTCATTACATGTAATCAACACGGATTTCCGTACTTTCTCTATAAATTCATGTTTGTATTAATGATCAAAATATAAGCCGGTGGGTTTCAAAAATGCAAGACAGCCTACTCGGAAAAGGTGATAACAGCGCCCTCCTGTGGGAGATGATAAATGATGGACATATATTGCGCCCGTAGATATAAATTTATATGTTGCGCATACTCTTTCATGCGCTGGTCCATTCATATTTCGTAGATCCTTGAATTATTTTACTATTCGCGTAGTACTTTGATTTTACGCAAATATAGCATTAAAGAAAGGCACATACCGGGCAGTGCTCTATAATCTACACCACGGGGTTGCTAGTATACATATAAAGTTCTTGCCATTTCCTCTTCATGCGACTCTTCGTATGCACCCATCACACTATGCTAGCCTCCAGCATAAAGTGGTGCGACGAGAAAATTAATCTAAATTATAAGTTTGCATCTTTATTCACTGGTCGACATCCTCTGAACTAATCGTAATAATACGAGTAGTCAAAGGCATCAAGAAATTCCAAGGATTATAGTGAAAGAAACACTATTGATATATATGCATCCGTTTTCAACTTTCTTCCAATAAGCATACAGGACTATCATGCTCTTGCTTTATTATTACGATCCAGAAAATCTGGCTTCACAGCTGCTCTATTTAGATTCTAAAAGTTTTACTCTACCATCCCATATAGGGGTAGGGTTTTTGAATTCACGAAGTTACCGTAAAGCTACGCAACTATGGTCCAGATTTGTCAGGTTTCAAATTTGTGTTCTCCCACTAAAAAATGGATTTATCTATTTAATATCTCGCTTTTATATATTTACCTCGGATTTATATATTCAACAGTCGCAGCCAATGCGATTTTGTTTGAAGAGGTAACTAGACTATTGTTGAGGCCCCAGACTATAATTGTGTACTTTTACGGTACTGATATGGAGAAAAAATAAATAAAAAGATTGAGAAAATTAAGAAACATCTATAATCAAAACATTGCAACAAAAATACATCATTCTTGTACGGATATTATTTTTCATAAATCATAATAATTACCATATATTGTTGGACACGATTGTTGTTGACTGACAGCATTTGAAAAACACTTTCGAATAGATAGGATAGGACTAATTCTTGTGTACGTTTACTTATTCTATCGGCACCGCAAAAACGCTATAGATGCAATTGGTTAGCGTGAAAACTGCGCAATTACATTACACCAATATTTATTAACAGTTTTACAAGCTCATAACTGACATAGAATTTCAAGTCTGGACATTTACATTTGAGGCGATGCTGCTGTGGAATATTGCCGATTGTATAAATTGTATCTTCATTATCTCAGGCCTTCGAGGTCTTAGCTACCTCGTCGATGAACGTGGCGAGCTTAACGTCCCGCTTTGAGAGACCGCTCACATCGTGAGACGACAAAGTTATGTTAACTTTGTTGTAAACGTTGAACCATTCGGGATGATGGTCCATTTTTTCCGCCTGGAGAGCTACCCTGGTCATGAATCCAAATGCCTGTATAGAAAAAAATAATAATAATAATAGAAAAAAAATTAGGAGTAATAATGTATTGTTCATCCGAGTTATTTCATTCGTTTATACCTGATTGAAGTTTCCAAATATGAATTCCTTGTAAATCGCGTCTCTCTCCGTTTGAACATTCCAGCCACTTTCCAGCAGTGGACTCAGAGCCGCGGCTCTTTCCTCGGGTAAAAGTTTTGCCTGATGGAAAAAACAATTTCACAAACAAGCCAATTTGATGTGTATCCTTTTTCGTTTTGATGAGTATAATGAAAGGATATCATCGTGGACATAATATTGGTTATTCGGTATGTCTTATTTTGAAATTAGTAGTGACTTCGTTACACGTGCAGCTGCATTTGTTTCTTCGAGTTGAACATTTTTTTAACATTGGAGGATGGATGTACCTATAAGAATTTTTTGGAATATTTCATATGTACAGTGATGGCAGAAATAATAGGTATCCAATGCAAACAATGCGATTTTAAAAAACTACTTACAAAAGAATTTAAGTAGTGAATATACGTTTAACGTAACCCATGTGTTAATAGCCGTTTTTTAAAATACGAAATTTCCATTTTTCAAACGAATTTATGAAAATTTGCTCTCTATGAGAAACTATTTGACGAAGACATGGATGCTCAATTAACTAATGTTGGGAGATATTTTTTTACTCCCCCTTTTGCTGCGTATTATCAGAAATTTCATTCTCTTTGGCGCATCAATGTGACGGTTAATATTTTTGTTACCCAACAATAGCACTTTCCTGAGCTTTCTAGGCTAGACTGGGCAGCTTTGCGTCCTATGGCCCAAGCCTCTGCCCTATCAGCATATCCGGCTGGCTTTAGGCTCTGGCCTATCGGTACACCCGACTCGCAGGTCAGATTTACATGTGAGATTCAATACCCGGTTAAATTTTTGTGCGGTTTTTCGTGGCCTGCCCCTTGTCTCTGTAGATTGAACCGCTTTAAGGGCATTCGCTATCATGTTTTTGGAGCGTCCCATCAATTTAGCAATGTCTCCCAATGATTGCCCTTTATTACGAAGAGTTTTAATCACTCTTCTCTCTTCGTCGCTACAATGAGTGGATCTGCCCATGTTACCACTGGAACCATGAATTACCAGAGCATATGAAGATAGTTAACGCAAAACAAACAGAATACTACTAAGCAAGTAAAGCGGTAAAAAAACAAAAACGCATGTCAATCATTAACAATCGGTTAGCTCACCTATGTTAGTGCTAAACGCGAACTGGTATGTTCAGTATTTACAAACGGACTTAGGGATCAATGCTGGTTTTAATCTGAACGGCTTTTCTGCCCAAACACATAAAGGCACAGTGTTCGAAATCTGTGTAAAATACGGAGGAAGCTATCGTACCTATTATTTCTGCCATCGCTCTATTCGGTGAACTTACCATTTTCGATTTCTTCGAAGCAACAGCTGTCACGAACCGTTTGCCTCGGTGATCAAATATCAACGTGCCAATGCTACCACCAACACTCCCGACGAAACGCCTTCCCAGCATTGCCGCCATCTTACTTAACCTATGACACTTCGCGAACGAGATGATAAACGTACGATTACTTTCCGTATTTGTACATTTTATCTCCCTCTTTTAATATCGAAAATTTCAAAATGTTCTATTATGATACGCAAAAATACGCAGATCCACGAATTTTTCGCGACGGAATTATTAACCGAGCGATAATATAACCTTCGTGTCTTATTTTAAATTGCAAATAATACCGATAATTATTTGTTTTGACATTGCAATCATTTAAATTTACGATTGTTGTTTGAAAAATATGCACATCTTATTGTCTGGTTGAGACATTTTTAACGGCTGTTTTTTTACGACTGGTAATCAACTTTTTATGCACCTTCTGATAAGCTTGATCGATTGCTCCAGTGAGGATGCACCGGTGCATTATTGGTTACCAGTAAATTGCTACAACCCGAAAACATTGCCAACATTAGTATAATTTATCTATCTGTTCGACAGATTCTGAGTCGTCGTTTACCTTGTCTATTTAATCGTTTTATACCTATTTAACTGTTGTTTTATTGATAAATGTATGAAAATAGGTTTCACACTGATCTAAAAAAAATGCATACCTACCCATAATTTTTAAAGAACAATATTTTATGATTATATATTGTATGATCAATTCAGCATTCCTTGCACAGCAATTACTATAAAATGCCTATGAAAGTCGAAGTCGAGTTCTTAAATGCCAATCTGCAAATGATATTTTATCGTGAAATAGAATTTACACTGGAAATTTTTATTAATCGTTGATTAACTTCTAAATTGTTACAGAAGAGACCATAATAAATAACACAGTGGGTAGCGATTGTAATAAGATGTATTCTTGTTGAAAAAAATACAGTCGTTCAATGAAGCATTTCACACGTAACTTACATGTAAATCATCCTAATTTTTTCCCTTTTCGTACTGTGCTTAGAGGTGGTGGCAGCGGTACTTTCAAAACAAAGATTTTTTTATCCGTCTTCATTGGCACTGCCCCGATTAATCTTGCAAGGTTAGCGAATTTGTTTACACCGATTCGACTGTTATTAAACAGTGTCATGATAAGTTCTATATCCACTGTAAAGTTGCATATTATGAGGGCTAGAATTATGCAATGTATTATAGCTTTATCCCTCATGCTGGCCGGTCGTTGTCTGGAAAAAAAACAGATTATTACACTGCAGTCAAATTGATCGAGCTCACGTGAATTTCCCCCTCCCCTTCTTCCTCACCTTCCATTGGCTCCTTGCATACTGTACGCCTCGACAACGTAGTTATTGAGCTGCGTGGAGAGCGAATAGATTTCCATGCTGCGTTTTTTGACATCTTTGAAAGGCACATTGAACCAAGCACGAACCGCCTCCATATATTCCATGACGGCTACTTTTTCCGTCATCTTCGGGTCCGATGCCAAGTGCTTCAGAGTTTGTATGTAAAATTGAGGTTTGCTGGAAAATTAATGAGCCGAGTGTTTTATTGAACATTGAAGTTACACATAGAAGCAAGCAAAATAACGATTTTTTTCCTCACTGCTCGTCGCTGCGTTCCAGAATTTCATCCATTTTCCCATACAGCGACTTTAACACTTCTTCGGGAACAATATCGTACAAGTTATAAACGTCCTGGGGTCTTGATGCCTCTCTGTTGCACGGTGGCAAATAGTCATTTGTAGCAGAATCTTCGGTTGCGGATTTAATGCTTAGATCCGCTCTGTCGATTTCTACATCTATTTGACAAAGTTTGAGAAGAGTTAAGAATTTCACTTTTCAACTTTTCGAACGTAAATCGTTCTTTAAGAACTTTGAAGTTCCTGGGTGAGAATTTTTTCAAATGTCAGTTAACATTCTATGAAGAGAAAAAGGCTCTTACTGGAAACACTCTTTTCCAATTGATCCTTCACCGAATCGATGTTGATTGTCATTCTCTCGTGCTGCTCGGTTCTTCTTTTGCTCCTTTTGGATCCAAACTGTTTACTCAGAGCGCCAATCTTTTCTGCCATGCTCATATTTTCGTTAACTTCTATCTGTTTGTCCAGTACGGGTGCTACTTCCCATCTCTCAGCCTGTATCAATCTTATTTTGCCAGTTCGCTTGCTGTGAATCGCAAGCATTGTATAGGTAAGCTCTTTTTCATGATCCGGACGATATCCTTTGTAAACTACTTGACCATTTGACATCGCCAATACAGTCTTCTCCTTTTTTGTATCATGATAAATACCGCATTGCATGCGACTTGTTTCCTCATCTTTAAGTGCTCCATTCTGGAAATTCACTGTCACGGAAGACACCAATTATGAGAACAACTGAGAATCATTTCTAATAAAGAACAGTTCATATACCATATGTAAAATATAGGCAAAAACACTATGTAAAAAATGGGTATTTTCGTTTGAATCTTTAACACAGCCTCTTGTTTTTTTATTTAAAGGTTTTGCTATAAGATTCATTTTTCATGAGATTGTGAAAGATTAAAAGAGAAACATAACTCTGGGATATTCATTAATTAAGCGGGCTGGCAAATAAACAAATAACAAAAAACGTAAGTTCAAAACTGCAGCAGAGTTTGCATATAAAGTGACGAGTCTGTTAGCTGAAGTTACTTTTTAATTGTGAATGCACGATATCAGGAGCCTAACCTGTCGTGAAAGAGATATCACCTACCAATGATTGGCTGTATTTTACTTGGTTGGATAATAACTTCATCGATCACGGCTTCGACGGAACCATTTAATTCTTTCATTTTTTAGTCACGTAGTTAAACATTAACGAACCGTTCTTTTTGCACTAAACTTTAAATGTCAACTTGTGCTCAACGTGTTTTTTTGTTATCCTCAAAGCTGCGATTTAGTCATACATGAGCGGCGCGGGTGCTTGTGTGGTCCCACAAGTTCATCATCTCGCCGCTACGCGGCTACCTGGCCATCATCGTTGCAGCGTTTCTCGTAAACGGTCGCAGAGGCACGGTGTACCATATATACACCGTCACCCCTAGATCCTACACCCATCGCGAGCGCAAGGTCCAGTAGCACTGATGAGGCTGTCACTGTAGCCGAGACGAAACTCAAGTTCTTTTTCCTGCCTCCTACCTTACCGACCTAACAGAACCTGGCAAACGCCAACAACTACGGGGGGTTAAGACGCGGAATGACACCTCATCGCGGTCGGATGGTAGAACAATTTTATAGATACCCAAAAATCTCTGAAACGGCTCTTCAGATCCCGTCGAAACTTTGCCAAACGAGGTCAAATAGATAGACGAAACAGCTGTCTGCCCCTCAAATTTTATGAATTTGAGAAAAAATGTAGATTGGGTTATCATAAGCCAATCGAGGTTTTTTTCATCCGTCTTATTCCGTTCATTCCGTCTTAAGACGGTATGACACCTCATCGCGGTCGGTATGGTAGAACAATTATAGATACCCAAAAATCTCTGTAACGGCTCTTCAGATCCCGTCAAAACTTTGCCAAATGACGTCAAATAGATAGACGAACAGCTGTCTGCCCCGCAAATTTTCTGAATTTGAAAAAAAAAACTTATATTGGCTTATGATAAGCCAATCTACGTTTTTTTCTCAAATTCAGAAAATTAGAGGGGCAGACAGCTGTTCGTCTATCTATTTGACGTCGTGTGGCAAAGTTTCTACGGGATCTGAAGAGCGGTTTCAGAGATTTTTGGGTATCTATTATTGTTCTACCATACCGACCGCGATGAGGTGTCATTCCGCCTTAAGCCAATCACCCACGCTTTTGCATAGCATAGCGTAAGGTTGAAAAGTCTCTATCGTAGAAATTTTACGTTTTGCTATACGAACTCCGGACAGCCAATCACAAGCGAGCAGCTAGTCATAGAAACAGCATCCGGCGTCACAGCAGTAAACGTACATAATTTCAAGCGTTGTAAATTAGCGTAATGCACGTGGTGGCTAGGCAAATGTGCTATGCGCTTATGTGCTTTGAGTGACTGTATAATGTTCTTTATGCTACCTTATGCTATGCTATGCAAAAGCGTGTGCGATCGGCTTAAAGAGCCACCGGTCATCATCACCACACGGCCGAATCTACATGCCTGTGGCGCGGGTAGGCCTATTCTGTAATGGCCTCTGCACACTGAGCGCGATTTGCAATGAGCGATATCCAATGGGAGCTCAAGTATTTCAGAAACCCCCTGGGAAAGAGAAGCTCCCATTGGATATCGCCCATCGCTCGTCGCTCATCGCGAGCAGTGTGCAGAGGCCATAACTCGGTAGCGGTAATTTTCGTTATCGTTACAGCCAATAAGGGGCTCCCTTTCTCTATAACCGTGCATGCGATTGGCTGTCGCTAGCTAACGATAGCGAAAACTGTCGCTACCGAGTTACAGAATAGGCCTACTGTAATTCGTTATAACTCGGTAACGACGGTTTTCGTTAGCGATAAATCGTAACTGTCAATTGCATGCACGATCACAGAAGCAATTCTCTCGTATTGGCTGTCGCTAGCTCACGACGACGAAAGCTGTCGCTACCGAGTTACAATGGCCTCTGAACACTGCGCGCGATTTGCGATGAGCGATATGAAATGGGAGCTTCACTTTCCCAGGGGGTTTCTGGAATACCTGAGCTCCCATTGGATATCGCCCATCGCTCGTCGCAAATCGCGCGCAGTGTGCAGAGGCCATAACGCGTTACCGAATCGCGCTACGGCCTATTCTGTAACTCGTTATAACCCGGTAACGACAGTTTTCGTTATCGTTAGCTTCCGACAGCCAATTGCATGCACGTTCCAAGACGAAAGGGGGTCTCTTATTGGCTGTCGCTAGCTAACGATAACGAAAACTGTCGTTACCGGGTTATAACGAGTTACAGAATAGGCCTCCAGGAGACCTATTCTGTAACTCGTTATAACCCGGTAACGATAGTTTCGTTATCGTTAGCTTGCGACAGCCAATTGCATGCACGTTCCAAGACGAAAGGGGGTCTCTTATTGGCTGTCGCTAGCTAACGATAACGAAAACTATCGTTACCGAGATATAACGAGTTACAGAATAGGCCTACAGCAGCGGGATTCTGTAACTCGTTATAACTCGGTAACGACAGTTTTCGTTATCGTTAGCTTGCGACAGCCAATCGCATGCACGTTCAAAGACGAAAGGGGGCCTCTTATTGGCTGTCGCTAGCGAACGATAACGAAAACTGTCGTTACCGAGACATAACGAGTTACAGAATAGGCCTACAGGTCTGCCACCAAGAAGACTAGAGCTAAGGAGTCCGAACGCTTACGGCGATCACAATCCAAAAGCATCCACGGAAATCCAGTTATTAGTGGTTGGTGGTTTCACCGCGTGCGTCGCTGCTCATCACCGAACCGAAATGAACTGAGCGACAAGAACGCAACCGACGCCATCCGCCAACGATGATTCCTGCTTGTCATCCATGTTGGAATAAAGCGTGTGCGGACCGTGCGGGCTCACGAATTTCGCGTTTAATAAAAAATAATTGCGTCTCGGTGTAAAATATATTTATCGTGATCTGCGGCGAAAACTATCGAAGGAGTGTTATGTATTGTCTGATGTTTATAAATAAATTTTGTTTGTTACTGCTTCCGCAACGATAAGAAAACATATCGACTGAATTTCGGTATTTCGTTATTATTTTTTATCTGTGCAACGTATAGTATCATAATATGGGAATATGATGTGTGATAATTTGTAAAACTTTCATCTGGATTAAAAAAATCTTATGAATGTTCTTGTGTTTATAAATAAATTCTGTTACTGCATCCACAACGAAGAAAAAATATTGTCTTAATTTCTTTATTTCGTTATTATTCTCTATCTGTACAGCGTATCATCAGTGTGAATATGTGTGATTCAAAATTCGTATCAATTTTCTTGTGTCTATAAATGTATTTTCTTAGTTACTGGTTCCGCAATGAAAAAAAATATATTGTCTTAATTTTTGTACTTCGTTATTATTCTCTATCTGTACAGCGTATCATCGGTGGGAATATGATGTGTGATAATTTGCAAAACCTCAGTCGTGATTGAAAATTCTTATAAATTTTTCTTGTGTCTATAAATGCATTTTGTTAGTTACTGCTTCCACAACAAAAAAACCATATTGACTTAATTTCTGTATTTCGTTATTATTATTTATCTGTACAACGTATATAATATGTGAATATGATGTGTGATCATTTGTAAAAGCTTTATCTGAATTCAAAATTCTCATGAATTTTCTTGTATCTAGAAATAAATTTTGTTTGTTACTGCTTCCGCAACGAAAAAAAACATATTGACTTAATTTCTGTATTTAGTTGTTATTCTTTGTCTGTACAGCGTATCATAATGTGTGATAATTTGTAGAGGTTTTGTCTAGATTCAAAATTATTCTGAATTTTGTCAGAGACATAAACTATTATCATGTCATGGGAGGATCCTTTCTAACGCGATCTAGCGGAAAAAACCAAATCTGTGAGATCGATTTATCTGTACAGTGTATCATAACATGTGAATGTGATATGTGACAATTTGTAAAAGTTTTGTCTTGATTCAAAATTCTTATGAATTTTCTTGTGTTTATAAATGAATTTTGTTTGTTAGTGCTTCCGCAATGAAAACAAAAATATATTGACTTCATTTCTGTATTGCGTTATTATTATTTATCTGTACAGCATATTATAATGTGTGAATATGATATCATAATGAGTGATAATTTTAGAAGTTTTGTCTAGATTCAAAATTCTTATGAATTTCCTTATGTGTATAAATGAATTTTATTTGTTACTGCTTCCTCAGCGAAAAAAAACATTGACTTAATTTCTTTATTTCATTATTATTCGTTATCTGTACCACGTATCATGATGTCTGGTCATTTGTAAAAGTTTTGTCTGGATTCAAAATTCTCATGAATTTTCTTGGGTCTATAAATAAATTTTGTTTGTTGCTACTTCTGCAATGAAAAGAAACATATTGACTAAATTTCCACATTTCGTTATTATTCTCCAAAACAATCTATATTAATTTGATCAAATTATCGCTGCATATGAAATAGCAAGGGGTGCTTTCTGCATATTGTACGGCACTGGTTCGTTCCTGATTTCAATTCGGTTCGGTGGAGAGCAGCGCCACCCTTCTCATCTGGATTTCCATGGACGTTTCTTCAACACTGCCAGGGAGGCTAGAGTAGGAGGAGTCCGATCTCTTATGGAGAGACTTGAAAAAAGTGGCTACAAAAATATGGTCCTACCGGGATGGCGCCACTATCTCCAAAATCTCGAGACACGAGCTGGGTGTGACAGAGACGGAACAAGTAAATAATGAGAAGTGAGCTGCAGTGCAGCCAGATCGCGCGCAAAAGTTACCCCCTCTCTAGTCTCTTGCGCGCCCATCACACAATCATAGTAGCGCGTGTCCGTGAGCGAGCGACGCTCGGACGTCTTCGGAAAGAGCCGAGCGCCATCGAAGTTTCCCGACCGCGCCTTCGGCAGCTACACCAATACATGGACGCTGAGCACGTTCATGTGCGGCCAAGCTGAAACGAAGGCTTCGAGCAGGGAGGCTAGAGTGGGAGGAGTCCGATCTCTTATGGAGAGACTTGAAAAAAGTGGCTACAAAAATGTGGTCCTACCGGGATGGCGCCACTATCTCTAAAATCTCGAGACACGAGCTGGGTGTGACAGAGACGGAACTAGTAAATAATGAGAAGTGAGCTGCAGTGCAGCCAGATCGCGTGCAAAAGTTACCCCCTCTCTAGTCTCTTGCGCGCCCAGCACACAATCATAGTAGCACGTGTCCGTGAGCGAGCGACGCTCGGACGTCTTCGGAAAGAGCCGAGCGCCATCGAAGTTTCCCGACCGCGCCTTCGGCAGCTACACCAATGCATGGACGTCACCCGACGGCACGAGCGAGGCTTTTAGATGATTTCAATGCTTATTTAGCTTTTGATTCTCTGCGTTATTAATGTATACAAAAAAATGTATCGCACACTCTGATCGCTTATTTTTTTAGTTTATACGTTAATTTAAATATAATAATAAATCTAAATTACAACTTACGTATCTTCTAAAATATTGTTTACGCTTTACTCACACCCGTCCTTACGCCAAATAAATTATAATTCATAAAATTAAGCGGAAATATATTTATATTCGTATTATTATATTAATTCTCATAGCTCTCATATGAAAACTCTCATATGAAAAACACCAAAAAAAAACTTCAAAACCTTAGATTTCAACGAACCAAGAACATACATCTTCACATTTTCTATCATGACGAATTTTTAAGAACAATATCATCACAAACACATCTGAACCAAAACAATATACATTACCTAAATTATCAAAACATAAATCAAACAACACAAAATCACAACATCTTATACTCAACTCTTACTAATAGACAACAGGACACAAATAATAATCTTTCCACTGATCCTCTGAATAATATAAATTCGACAATCACATTAAATAAAACGAAAGAATGGCTTATAAATCTCTCCAACATTGATATTCCGCTGCACATTTCCACATTCTTGTCTCTAGGTGAAAAGTTTTGTTTTCCTTACCTCAAACTCTCAAACATAAAAACTCATATCCACAAATCGATCTCCGAACTTGAGTCCAAATTAGATTTTTTACTCGACAAACCTAGACAAATCGAAATTAGAACCAGATTCACTAAAATCTTAAACAAAATAAATATTCCAACATCATTCTCCAACACTAATCAAAGTATAAAACACACATCCTCATTCTTAAAAACAACCCTCAACTTTTAGTTACACGAGCTGACAAAGGAAATTCAACAGTCATTCTTAACAAATCAGATTACATTACAAAAACTCATAATTTACTCGCAGATTCCTCAACTTACAAATTAACAAATAGAAATGCCATCAGCACTCTACAAAAAGACATTAACAATATTCTCTCCAGATGGAAAAGCCTAAAATTCATTGATGAAACAAAATACAAATACTCAAAAGCTGAAAATTGCAACCTATCTCGTCTTTATTGTCTGCCAAAAATTCATAAAAATAATTATCCACTTCGTCCAATAGTATCATCAATAAATAGTCCAACACATAAACTAGCTGAATTTATACAATCTAAACTTTCTAAATTAATCAATACGACTAATTCACACGTCAAAGATAGTTTCCACCTAAAACATTCACAATCTAACATCTCAATTCCACTCAACTACAAATTGGTCTCGTTTGATGTTGTTTCTCTCTATACCAACATCCCATTACAACTTGTTATTCAAAGCCTTCAAAGAAGATCAAATCTATTTTCAAAAACATTTCCTTTAAACGAAATAATTAAAGCCATAGAATACATCATGTTCTCAACTTTCTTTATATTTCAAAATAAAATTTACCAACAAATCGCAGGGTTACCAATGGGCTCACCTTTGGCTCCAATACGGCATATAGGGCATATGAAAAAGAGAAATTTCCGGGAAAAAAATGAGAAATCATGAATTTTCAGTAAAAAAAATGTGTTTTTGGGAAATAGACCAGAACTTGAATATGTTTTAAATCATTTTTTTCTCCGAAAATCTCAAATACGACTAAAATATGAGAAATTGTGAAAAATTTGGAGAAAAATTTGCACTAGGGACCCCTGTGGACCGAAGTCAGGAACGCTACCAACGGGACCATCTCATCGCTTGTAGAATATGTACACTTTCTGGTACTTAGGATTCGCGGCCGGATGGATGATTAGCTTGTTTTTGGCGATAATGCTTTATCGCTTGATAAAAGTATGAGAATTAATATAAATACGAATATAAATATATTTCCGCTTACTTTTATGAATTATAATTTATTTGACATAAGGACGGGTGTGAGTAAAGCGTAAACAATTTTATATAAGATAAATAAGTTGTAATTTAGATTTATTATTATATTTAAATTAACGTTTAAACTAAAAAAAGAAGCGATTAGAGTGCGCGATACATTTTTTTATACATTAATACCGCAGGGAATCAAAAGCTAAATAAGCATTGAAATCATCTAAAAGCCTCCCGCGTGCCGTCGGGTTAAGTCACGCGCGAGTCGTGCTCAGATTGCTTTTTCCCTCGAAGCCTTCGTTTCGGCTTGGCCGCACATGAACGTGCTCAGCGTCCATGTGTTGGTGTAGCTGCCGAAGGCGCAGTCGGAAAACTTCGACCGTGCTCGACTCTTTCCGAAGACGTCCGAGCGTCGCTCGCTCACGGACACGCGCTACTATGATTGTGTGATGGGCGCGTAAGAGACTAGAAAAGGGGTAACTTTTACGCGCGATCTGGCTGCACTGTCTGGCTGCACTGTTTCCTGCTCGAGATTTTAGAGATAGTTGCGCCATCCCGGTCGGACCACATTTTTGTAGCCACTTTGAAATGCACAGATCGGCCTCCTCCCACTCTAGCCTCCATGGCTTCGAGGGAAAAAGCAATCTGAGCACGACTCGCGCGTGGGGTCACCCGACGGCACGAGCGAGGCTTTTAGATGATTTCAATGCTTATTTAGCTCTTGATTCTCTGCGTTATTAATGTATACAAAAAAATGTATCGCACACTCTGATCGCTTATTTTTTTAGTTTATACGTTAATTTAAATATAATAATAAATCTAAATTACAACTTATTTATCTTCTAAAATATTGTTTACGCTTTACTCACACCCGTCCTTACGCCAAATAAATTATAATTCATAAAATTAGGCGGAAATATATTTATATTCGTATTATTATATTAATTCTCATAGCTCTCATATGAAAACTCTCATATGAAAAACACAAAAAAAACTTCAAAACCTTAGATTTCAACGAACCGAGAACATACATCTTCACATTTTCAATCATGACGAATTTTTAAGAACAATATCATCACAAACACATCTGAACCAAAACAATATACATTACCTAAATTATCAAAACATAAATCAAACAACACAAAATCACAACATCTTATACCCAACTCTTACCAATAGACAACAGGACACAAATAATAATCTTTCCACTGATCCTCTGAATAATATAAATTCGACAATCACATTAAATAAAAGGAAGGAATGGCTTATAAATCTCTCCAACATTGATATTCCGCTACACATTTCCACATTCTTGTCTCTAGGTGAAAAGTTTTGTTTTCCTTACCTGAAACTCTCAAACATAAAAACTCATATCCACAAATCGATCTCCGAACTTGAGTCCAAATTAGATTTTTTACTCGACAAACCTAGACAAATCGAAATTAGAAGCAGATTCACTAAAATCTTAAACAAAATAAATATTCCAACATCATTTTCCAACACCAATCAAATTATAAAACACACGTCCTCATTCTTAAAAAACAACCCTCAACTTTTAGTTACACGAGCTGACAAAGGAAATTCAACAGTCATTCTTAACAAATCAGATTGCATTACAAAAACTCATAATTTACTCGCAGATTCCTCAACTTACAAATTAACAAATAGAAATCCCATCAACACTCTACAAAAAGGCATTAACAATATTCTCTCCAGATGGAAAACCCTGAAATTCATTGATGAAACAAAATACAAATACTCAAAAGCTGAAAATTGCAACATATCTCGTCTTTATTGTCTGCCAAAAATTCATAAAAATAATTATCCACTTCGTCCAATAGTATCATCAATAAATAGTCCAACACATAAACTAGCTGAATTTATACAATCTAAACTTTCTAAATTAATCAATACGACTAATTCACACGTCAACGATAGTTTCCACCTAAAACATTCACATTCTAACATCTCAATTCCACTCAACTACAAATTGGTCTCGTTTGATGTTGTTTCTCTCTATACCAACATCCCATTACAACTTGTTATTCAAAGCCTTCAAAGAAGATCAAATCTATTTTCAAAAACATTTCTTTTAAACGAAATAATTAAAGTCATGGAATACATCATGTTCTCAACTTTCTTTATATTTGAAAATAAAATTTACCAACAAATCTCAGGGTTACCAATGAGCTCACCTTTGGCTCCAATACGGCATATAGGGCATATGAAAAAGAGAAATTTCTGGGAAAAAAATGAGAAATCATAAATTTTCAGTAAAAAAAATGTGTTTTTGGGAAATAGACCAGAACTTGAATATGTTTTAAATAATTTTTTCTCCGAAAATCTCAAATACGACTAAAATATGAGAAATTGTGAAAAATTTGGAGAAAAATTTGCACTAGGGACCCCTGCGGACCGAAGTCAGGAACGCTACCAACGGGACCATCTCATCGCTTGTAGAATATGTACACTTTCTGGTACTTAGGATTCGCGGCCGGATGCATGATTAGCTTGTTTTTGGGGATAATGCTTTATCGCTTGATGAAAGTATGAGAATTAATATAAATACGAATATAAATATATTTCCGCTTACTTTTATGAATTATAATTTATTTGACATAAGGACGGGTGTGAGTAAAGCGTAAAAAATTTTATATAAGATAAATAAGTTGTAATTTAGATTTATTATTATATTTAAATTAACGTTTAAACTAAAAAAATAAGCGATCAGAGTGCGCGATACATTTTTTTATACATTAACACCGCAGGGAATCCAGAGCTATATAAGCATTGAAATCATCTAAAAGCCTCCCGCGTGCCGTCGGGTGAAGTCACGTGCGAGTCGTGCTCAGATTGTTTTTTCCCTCGAAGCCTTCGTTTCGGTTTGGCCGCACATGAACGTGCTCAGCGTCCATGTGTTGGTGTAGCTGCCGAAGGCGCAGTCGGAAAACTTCGACCGTGCTCGACTCTTTCCGAAGACGTCCGAGCGTCGCCCGCTCACGGACACGCGCTACTATGATTGTGTGATGGGCGCGTAACAGACTAGAGAAGGGGTAACTTTTACGCGAGATCTGGCTGCACTGTCTGGCTGCACTGTTTCCTGCTCGAGATTTTCGAGATAGTGGCGCCATCCCGGTAGGACCACATTTTTGTAGCCACTTTGAATTGCACAGATCGGCCTCCTCCCACTCTAGCCTCCATGAACACTGCGTTCGTACTCCTTACCTCTAGTCTTCTTGTCTGCCACCACGGTCTTACATACAGGTCTTGCAACGAAGCTAAATTTTCGTGGTGGCGGTGGGCACGCTTATCGGTTTCACTTTTCGATTCACTAGGCGCCGCTACGCGTCGCTACTAGCAAGAGGAAGTAGTTTCCCCCTTACCTCTTACCGGCGAATGGGCCCAACGTGTTTACGTATGTTTTCCTGGCGCGATTGTCGAAATAACCTTTATTTGCGACCATATACCAGAAGGTTCTACGCGATTTACCGTGATACATTTTTTATCGTGTTTTTACGTATAAGTGTGAATTTTTTTTGGTAGTGTTTGCGAAAAAAATGCGAAATGGCTAAGGGTTGCGCGGTTCGCAATTGTAAAACGGGGTACAAAAATTGGAAGCAGAAATGCTCCGTGTTTCGCGTGCCCAGAAACGTCGAACGATACAAAAAAATGGCTCGATGCTATTCCGGGACTGAAAGAGTCTCAGTACGTTTGCGAAAAACATTTCGAAGAACGATGTATTGTGAGACATTGGAGAAAAAAGGATGTAAATGGTCGTAATATGCGCTGGTATGAATTAATGTATTCAAAAAGTTTTCAGTTTTTTTTAGATGAAAGTAGTCAACTTTTTTTTAATTAACACATTTTTTTATTGGTTTCGTATATTATGCAGTTTACACGACAGAACGGTAAATTAAGTTAGGGCAAACGGCGCATGCGTTGCGTTCAGGAGGGAAAAGACAGAAGAGCGATTTCTCTCTTCGTCGCACCACTACTTCCCCTTGCCGTCATGCACCAAGCGGCAGAAATCAGAATAAAAAATTGAACCGATAAGGGTGCCTACCCCCACTACCGCCGTTGTCAGATCTGTATGTAAGACCGTGTCTGCCACTCACGAGTTCGGCCGATACATCGCGTGTCAGTCATGTGACTCCAGCGCCCAAGCCACGGGCGAGGAAACAAACGCTTGTGCCTCGCACGTTAAGACGGAATGACACCTCATCGCGGTCGGTATGGTAGAACAATTATAGATTCCCAAAAATCTCTGAAACGGCTCTTCAGATCCCGTCGAAACTTTGCCAAACGACGTCAAATAGATAGACGAATAGCTTCTAGCCCCTCAAATTTTCTGAATTTGAGAAAAAAAATGTAGATTGGCTTATCATAAGCCAATCTACATTTTTTTTCTTAAATTCAGAAAATTTGAGGGGCAGACAGCTGTTCGTCTATCTATTTGACGTCGTTTGGCAAAGTTTCGACGGAATCTGAAGAGCCGTTTCAGAGATTTTTGGGTATCTATAATTGTTCTACCATACCGACCGCGATGAGGTGTCATTCCGTCTTAAACGAGGTTTCCTCTCCAGTGAATAGTAGTTACTCCTAGGTTACGCGCCAAAGCTGTAGCACCTTTTTCCTTTACTTTATTTTCGTATCTAAATCCAAGTCTTTACACCCGTATTCATAGTTGTTCCTTAAGAAATAAGGCCTCCTTGTTCTTTGTTCTGAACAAAGAATAAGGATTCCTCAAGGTACATCTATGAATGCGGGTGTTAGTTACATACCGGTAATAAATATTCACAGTATCCCATTCTCACGCATTTATTACTTCTGACCCAGTGCACAAGATCCCCATATCCTCGCTTCGGCAGGCATCTGTAGAAGAGAAGTACGTAATAGAAATCCGAGGATTCCGTCGATCAGATAGATCGCTAAAAAATGAAATGGAAGCCCTCACCGGCAGTGCGTACTTGCGTGGCCCAGTAACGATGTACTGCTCTGGTAGAGTATGCCGTACTGCAACCATGCTAGTACAGCGAGGGTATGGTACCGGTACGTGTTACTAACGTACGGCGTACCGGTCCAAGCGCAATTCCATTGCAAGATCAATGGATGCAATCGATGGGTTCGTGCACACTCTCATATACAGATCTTGAAACGTGTAAGACCGTGGTTTCGTGTACCTACTGTTAGCCACGTGTCAGGTCAACCCAAACAAATCCAAACACACGCGGTATTACTGCCTTATATATTCATATCACTTCACGCAACCAAGTAGTTCATGCCGATAACTTCCGGAATTTCTTGAACCGCACTTTTCGGAGTGTTGGTTTTCCACTTTGGCTGCGACCGGGCTGGTGGACTGTTTTCTGACTCCGAGGATTCTATCAAATGGATAGAAAAAAACCACCCTTTCAAACTTCAACCGTCATCCATTCGCCGCTGAACTTTTTCACGCACTTCCGTAATGTATCTCCAATCGTAAAGTTTAGACGAATAGCGTTGCTGGAACATTGAAATTTGAGCAACGTGATTAGTCGAAATCTTACGGTTACGGAAGATGTGTGTGGTGGGATAAGCTCGGGGTATCTTTTTTGTTGTAAAAATCAGATAGCACGCATAAAACATCTATCTGGAGGAAGAAGATAGATGTTGATATGAGAGCGAGATGGGTTAAGGTATTCCTTTCACGAACTCGAATACTTAACAATTAACTGATTTTCGTCTATAATCAAGTAAAAATACATCACAGTATACTGGTGAAATTTGTTAACGAAAAATTACGACTCTAAAAATCGTCTTGTTTGTACAGCGCTTTATGGAGATGCTATGCTGGTCACGTTTATATCTAATAATTTATATGCTAAATAACTAAAGATGCCTTATATAAACTGTTCACGCGTGTAAAAATCTGAGAATTCCGTAACAACAATAAAAACGGGGTCACCGCATGTTTAAAGAAAATAATGAGAAACTGAGAAAAATGTGACTAGCAGAAGAATGTTCGTCCCGCGAGGTTTCAGAGAAAATGAAAAAATGTTTAAATCTACCAAATTTGGGCGGAATTTTTCATTCCAGTTTATCGGTGGGTATGATAATTGATTGTTATTTTTATTGAGCGCCACTGTAACTTCACCCATGATTCAGAAGGGCCCTCCACATGCCCCCACAAAATACGACCCTCCGCGAAAGGAATACCTTAAGGTTGCTGCCCACGCGAGATTTGCTCTCGAGAGTACTCTCACGACTGTTTCCATGTAAGAGTTTTTTTTTTACTTCCATCTGTACAGGGATCTTCCCCCTTGATACATACCCCATATTCCAGTTCTTATATCCCCACCTTGCGGCCGCAGCCGACTTCCCCCTCTGTATCGCATTCACCATGACATTTCTGCCTTGGGTATAGGGAAACTGCGGAAAACCTATACCAATACAGCCGGTCCCGAGTTCGCTTCACAGTCTCGGAGCTAGTCGCGTTTGGTCGAGAAATAACTCACAGGCTACAGTCATACTCGCACGGCACACACACGTACCGGTCCGTGTGCGCGACACCCGTGTAGAACTGGAGCTACGTCACGCCTGTGTTTTTATTTCTCTCCGAAACTACGAGACGGTGATTCGAACCCGCGACCTCCCGATGTGTTGATTCCAGAGGCCAGCACGCTAACCACTAGGCCAACACATCGGTTTTCCATGTAAGAGTATATATCTGAATTTTATTCACGCGAGCAGTTCAGACAGTAGCCGGGGGTTAGTTGGTCCCCAGTGCTTGAGTTGGCTTCTCAAAAACAAGTCGCCGTAGCGATGATAGTGGCATTGGAAATTGTACTAAAAGAAAAGATGAAAAACGTAAAAGGAGTCGCTGGGTTAAACCTTGGGTACCACCGAGACTGCAACTCGACGTTACTAATAATCTTGTACGCAAATTAGAGTTTTGAATTCGGAATTTCAGAGGAATGCACGCAGGTCGATTAGAAAAATGACTAAGTCTAGTTTGCCCGACTATTAAAAAAAAATACACCGATGAAGCACGCTATTTCAGGTACTCCAATACATTCGAATCGTAATGCAATTTTGAAAATCACTCCATTTCTCAATTCTGTTTCAGTATTCGTTACATTCAATGTTCCAAAGCTATTTTTGTTTGTATCTGATTAATACACGTCTTTGGTCCGAGCGCGTCTTGCCATGGCCATATTTCCGAGAGTACTGTCACAAATCGAACTGGATTTGAACCTTTGCGAGCAACCATTAGACAGCGTGTTCGAACTTGTCCGCTTGAGAGCAAGCTCTGACAAGTCTACTATCGGTGAGTTTGACCTTACAGCCTGCAAGCTACTCTCGAGTTCTACTCTCGAGTGGACAGGCACCTTACAAAGTCTAGGTGCATTCCGCTCGAGGCGTTCGAACGATTGCGTTTCGAACAATTGACGAGATACATACTGTTTGTCTTTTAGCAGAGACAAATCTTCTTTGTTTCAAATATCAGTCGTCTCTTGGAATCTATAAAACAGCTATCTCACTCGCGGCTGCTCGGATCGTACGTCCTTTTCTCTTAAAGAATGTAAAAGAAAGAAATGATACGCATTTGGTGATACGAATAGTTTATTATTTCTTTTGTGTTTCCTTTACGAGATGAGATCGAAAATAATATACGTCCGTTGTTTCTTCCTCGTCCTCCATTTTTCACGCAAGTCGTTTTCTTCGTCCGAGGTATTCAGTGTCGCGAAGCTTGAATAACAGTAAGAGACAGGACTGACGGCCCGCTTGTTTTTCCCTCATCGAGAAAACTAGGATAAACATCGGTATCCAGAATTGAGTTCATCTCAACTTGTCCGCCGTGCAATCCTTATCCAGGCGGGGATCTATTACAAAAACCTTGATTATTGCATGTAAAATGGTCGAGCCCAGTGGATGGGATTTCAATAGATACATACACCCGCACACACACACACACACACATATATATATATATATATATATATATATGTACATATATGTGTGTATGCAAACAGTAATCGAAAACTATGGTCATCAATATTTGTCTAGCGCTCGTATAATATCGAGATGAAATATAATATCCACGAGAATAACTCAATTTTTGTAAACAGAAAAAAAAAACTCGATGTCTACGTAAAATAGCTCGTCTCGTTTCAACAGCTCGCTGACTTTGCATCGTCGTGGAGTGGACGAGGGCGCAATACACATTTGCGTATATAAATATTTTTGTAGTTATATCGCGGTATAAATATATGTATACAATACGCAATTCGCAGTTGAACGCATTTGGTTATTTTTTTTTACGTGAAATAGCACCTAGACATATTAGTTTTAATTGTAATTGGGCGCACGCACGCTTGTTCAAACATACCTTTGGGCATCGCATTATTCAAAGTACGCCAGCTTCGTGTGTCTGTGTGTCTCTGTACGCAAAAGCATTTATTGCGCGACCACTCCGCTCTATATCCAAGTTTCTCGCCCAATTCTTTTCTCGACATTGTTTCTCGCAATAATCGGTCGTCGGAAATTCACCGGATCGCGAGTGAGATAGACAGAGCGAGGATTACGGGACGAGTGAAGTATTGTCGCTGTTGAGATCTCGAAATATTAACGCTCGCGGCCACGTACCCCAGCACACCATCACACTTTTTTTTCTTTCGTTTCCACCTCTTCGTTTATCGCAAAACTAACTGGATGAGAGCAACCTTTGAAAATGGTTTTGTTTTATGTTATTTTTGGGGAGACACGACTAAGAACTATTTCAATGTCGCTAAATACTGGCCGCCCATCTAGGACGATTAGAAAAACTAATCGGAATGACAGCTCGAACATAATTTACAACACGATAAGCATAACGCAAAACATTGGGATTTATCAATAGATAAAAAACTACAATCCACACGAAAATGTCAATATTACCTTTATACAGATATTGCTCGAAGTAAAATCATTACAAAAAATTATGTACGATGGTTGATTCAGTATAAATAAATTTCTATAATATACAAACATCATGTCCGTAAATGTGGGCTTACTTCGTGTTTGCGTATAGTAACTTCTCAATGTTTTAGCTGAGCTCTTATCGTGTTCGAGAAAACTAAATCTTATCAAAGATCAAGTCGTATCTCCTCAAACGAGGTTCACATATTTATTGTACAACGAAGAAATTTGTCTTTTTTTTCGTATCGCTGTCCTTTTCGTTTTATTCAATGAACACTTAAAACATTATTTGAGTTTTTACATATAAAACGAAAAACAAAATCGTACAGTATAGTGTTTAATTGAAATCGGTGTTTCTTAATCCTGTCCTTCGAAAGAATTTTCCTTTTTGTGACAATTCTACACTAGAAAGTGATCATTCAAATTAGATCGCCCTTTAGCTTATTTAGTTTTATTTATCTTGTCCTACGCTATGAGAAAATGTAATCCTACACTTTCGCTTTGTTTATATTGTTTCTTTTCTCCTTTTTTTCTCGGCTGTCGTGGTTTTCACTTGGTTGCTACAAATCGTCCAAAGAAATGAGGGAATAAAAAAAACAGATGGGATGTGTGAGCAGGGAAAAGAGGTCCATAGAGTACCGGTGAGAAACAAAGTTCGGACACACCTGGAAGATGAAACCTTGCATACGCGATTGTGTTTTGTCGCGAATGCATCAACTGTATCTCAAATGAGTTGCGATTCATGACCGAGAAAAAAGAAAAAAATAACAACTTGCAATTATGTGATACATTTTCTCATTCTTATCGTATAACCTTATTATATTTTTAACCGTTACTGATTAATATAAATTTTCGTGTATTTCTCAAATCATGTTTATCCTTTGAGTACTCTTTTCACGGTTTTTTTTCAATAACTGAACGACCGGTACAGGAGAAGGTAGGATTTTCTTTGAATCTCTTTTTTTTATTCCTTGTGGGTGTGTGAATACTTGATGGTTCATCGGAGCCGATTGTTTATTTCGAACACGGTTTTGGTTTTGAACGAAAGGTAAAAAAAAACCGTCGAGATGCTGCATTTACGTCTCTCTACCCCTTTCTCCCTTTTTGTGAATATATCTCAATCAGGCGCACTTTTCGTTTGGTTTTTGTTTTTGTTTCCTAGCAAGTGACGTCTCGGCGATTGCATTGTCTGTAAACGTGCGCGTCTTTATTTATTCGGATTGCATTGTGGGTACACGCAATTAGTACCTCGGTGGCATCGCGTCTGCCGGACCTGGGAAGCTAAAATTTCAAAAAATCAAAAAATCGCTGGATTAATGGTGAAGTCTGGTTGATTTGCTTTTTTTGTCGTACCATTTCGTTTCTCGCCTCTGTCTCGCAACAGAACAATACATATAAACAAAATATATATATATATATATGTATATATATATTTTAGTATAAGATGTAACGCTGGTGTGTGGGTGCACAACGTGGCTGGATGTCGTCAAAACTATTTTCCTTTTCAATCTGTTTTTTTCTCTGTTAACCGAAGTCGCATTACGTACCTAACGATCAACGCAAATGGAAAATTTGTACTACGCGCGACGCATGAAGCTCACACGCGACCGTGTTGGTTGAGAACACTCGGGACGCATTCCGAGACTCGTAGTGAATCGATCGCGTCGTGGCAGGGGACAAAAAATCGCATCGTACAGAAATTCCGCTCTTCGAGTTCAACCAATTTTCGCAACGCTGCTGTCCGGAGAGTCTGTCTCTAATGTTTTTTTTTTCTTCAACGTTTCCTCGCTGACGCATTTTCGGAAACAACCGTAAATTCTTTCGCTCGCGATAGAACGCTAGAATTGAAACGTCCGCCGCGAATATTCTCCAAGACAACAAGCATCATTCGATTTATCGATCGTGAAGAAATTTCGTTTTTTTTTTCTTTCGTTCTTTCAGTCGTTACACCTTATACTCACGACGACGTTGGACACGCCTCACGCTTGCGCCATTTTTATTATTTCCCAATTGTCGATTCACATGCGATACACGCAGTCCGTAATCGTGGCAGAGCCGTTCACCGAATTTTCATTTACAAATACTTTAAGCATGCAAAAAAGGAGGTTGAAAGATTCTTACTTACCGGCTGCTACTGCGAGGAGGTCCATATGGATCTGCCCTGTCGTAGGTATCAGTGTAACTGCAACAGTCGAATTCACATATGTTGAAAAACAATAGATAAACAATCGTTAAGAAAGCGCTCGTTATTCAAACACAATAATACCAGTGTCTGAATTCCGCCCACAAACATTTGAATATTTATCATCATGACTATTAATGTATTACGAGCAATCTATCGTTCGGAATTTTTAACAAATCATTGAACTGTGTAACTGAGGGGAAACTCAGTGCATTCAATTATTCAATATGTTCAATTTTGTTGCCTTCTCATCTTGGTTCAAGTTAACATGTATTCAGAATGTTCAAAACGTCAAACAATGAGATTTAAAAAAAGAATTCTGTGGGAATTCTGTTTTTTGTACATTCAAAAACTTCTATGGTATTTGAATTTACTGGCTGAGTTTTTGCACACCTACAGTATATTATAAGAATTACGATTAAAATGAATTTAGTAAAAATCGGCGAATCGCTTTCAAATTTAAGACTTTTGATTTGCAGAATTTATTTTTGCGCCGTAGCTTTCAGAATTTTTTAGATACTTAGTTTGAAAACGGGCTAGCAAATAGAGTATCACACGCGGTATATTGAGAAGAAATTTTAAGGAAATCGCTAAAGGGGTTTAGATTTGACTGGTATAAATTTTCAAAAAAATATCAAGAGGAATTTCTGGAATTTGAATTGCTCGGACCATTTTTTGCATATAGAGTATTACCGTAATGTCTTGATTTAATTTAGCGATCATTGGCCAAGAGCTCCGATTTTGAAGGGGATTAAATTTTCCATTAAATATTTAGACGGTGTAATTTTCGCAAAACGCGAAATACCTCAATACTTCTTTGCATCTACGCGGAGCATTATACAAGAATTGTAAATATTGAAGTCAGCAGAAATGAGCGAACAAATGTAGATTCTAAGTGCGTTGGAATTAAAAAATATATTTTTAAATACTGAAGTACGGGCGATGGTAAAATTATTTTCATACAAAGAATATTGTTAAAATTGGGGTTTTTTTTTCGAATGAAACTTACCCTCCAGCGACTGCCGGATATGCGCTGCTGGTTACTGCGCTCCCGGCTCGTCTGCTGTACATATCCGTTTGCGGCCCACCGGTACTGTAACTCGGGCCTCCCGTGCTGTAGCTTGGTCCTTGGCTGATGGGCCTGACGAAGCACAGAAATGAAACAGTAAACAACGGTGCATGTTACATCAACGTGCGTTGCCAACATTTCTTGCACACGCTAGCATTGAAACGTGAATAGAAAACAGCTCGATCGTTTTTGCGATAATGTATCCAAGGTGGAACGACGCACGACCGACCGATAAAAATCTTTAACCGATTATTTGTTTCAAAGACGGTTCGAATCTCAGAGGGATAAGGAGAAATTACACCTGCGTCTTACTACAGATCCAGTCGCGTTATTTTTTGCCGGAACATCAGTCTTTTGGAAAAAAATATTGGTGTGAAGATAGTTATCTCCCTTGAATCCATACCGGTTCGGCCGGTATGGCATATTTTGGAAATCAGTGAGAACATTTGGATGGACGAATGATTTTACCCGTAGCCAACGTCGGTATATGCGTAGCCACTAGTGGCTACGCTTCCGCCGTTTCTCATCGGACCGGCAGCACTGCGATCGTAATCGCTTCTCGTTGTGTTGTAGTCAACCGCTCGTCCAGTTCCATAAGTATCGGTACGACCGTAATCGACCGGAGCACTGCGAGTGTAGTCGCTGCTCACCGGAGCTGTGAATTTTTCAAGTTTAAAAAGGTTTCACTCCGATATTCAGCATGAAATTCGAGAACATAATCCGAAAGGAAGCATTTTTCTGTTGTTTCGATGGAAGGGCATGCTCAATTCATCAAAAAAGAAAAGTATATGCAACCCACTACAAGGTAACGCTTTTTTTCAGTCACGTCATTGACGCCAGCAGCACGAGTGGGAATGTAATTTTGTAAGCCGTTCGTTTTGCAGATCTGTACGTATCAATTTAGAAGTATGAAGGCCAGAACCAGCTGTCGTTTAAAAACTACTAACGTAATGCCACCATTCGTAAAAACAAGCATGAATCAAATCCTATTAATCAAGCAATATTCATAGAGGACCTATGTGTTTTGACCAAATAAGGTCAATCTACCGTTGCCAGGTGCATGGAAGCGATTCAGATTGGTATCTACTTTGGGGGAACTCCTCAATGGTCAAGTGACCGCATTAATTTTTAATTTTTAGTTAGTAATCTACTAACAAAATAAATTTTACTTCGATTTGTCTGGATTTGCAAATGTTAATAACTTTAACTTCATGTTACAGTTTTTCGAAATGAAATAAGAGAAAATAAAATTTGTTGTACCCTTGGAATTTCTTTAGCGGATATCGCTAGGGCTTCCAGGCACCGCCTGGAATCCCAAATAACTTAAGCGTGACGACTATTTGATTAAATTATAATTTTTTTTTTCGTTGTAAAGATCATCTGCGGATCTTATCGATTTGTTTTCAGACAATTAACAAAGATATAACACTTTGAAACTTTCATTCTATTCGGCTCGGCAAAAACGTGCCGAACGTATCCGAAGTTACCCGAGCGCGCTGTGACGTCACGATGTTATAGCCGGCATACAAACTACTCATGCAGTACGAGTATTCTGTCAAAAATGGCGTCGATGAAGTTACATGATTTGCTGTGTTCGTCTCTGTTTGAATACCACGGAAAGTAGTTTGCTAAAAGGGAATTTTACAATGAAGCTACCGCCTCATGAAGTTCTGCAGTGTTAAATTCAGAATCGCCGCTCAGAAACTGTCACTTGAAAAATTCCCATGGACAGCAAATTACTCGAATTTGCCGTCACAAGCCCGCTTTCAAACACCGTTGCACGAGAATTCCAGTAACTTTTGGCTTTTTAAGAGTTTTTGAGTTTTTTTCGTATGCGAAATCTCACCAAGTGTCACATTTATTTACACCGACGCGTAAGCTGTGTAACCTATGATTCTATAGTTTATAACATCGTGACGTCAAAACCGCCAACGCCAAAGGCGCGGCGTTTCGCGCAAGCGTCGCCTATTCCAATTTTCGTGATATAAAAACAGTTGACAGTTATCTTTAGAATTAGTTTAAAACAAATGCCTTTGCCATTCTATTTTATTAGCACAAAAGCACAATTCTGGAAAATAAATTTCAACAACCCAACTACGTGGAAAATAATTGCTCAAGTGTGTAAAAATCTTTTGACCAGTAAAAAAATTCTCATAGTTAAAAAATATTTGAGCCCGTAGAAAAAAACGAAGAAAAACCAATACCATAGGCGGTTGTGCCGTAATCCGTTCTAGTACCATAATCAGCGGTACGTCCGTAATCGGCGGTTCTCCCGTAATCGGCGGTGGTTGTACCGTACCCACCGACCGTACCAGTCGCGGGTCCGTATGCACTGCTCATGGACGCCGTGGAAGTATATCCTCCCATCGAGGCTTGGCCGACACTCTGACTGTAAGCTCGACTGTCCGCGTAACCGGTGTCGTAGGCGCTTGTTCTTCCGCTGTAATCACCAGCCCCGCCTCTACCGTAATCGGCGTAACCGCTCGTGACGACGCCCGAAGAGTTGTAATCGACTACGATAAAATTTGTCTTTGAGTCTCTGCTCATAAAAGTTGTCTATTCAGTCAGGGTGCATAATACTCTAATCGAAAGAGATATCACGACTTTCGTGAAGTTCTTGACAACACTTGCAAATTAGTTTCCGTCAAGGTCGATGAATCTTGGGATACATCGTGATTCTTTGCTGTGCTTACACACCGTGACGCTTACAAGTTTTGTATACGTTACGATACCTCTCCGGTCGTTGTAAGGACCAGGCCGCGCGTCTCGCCCGCCGTCGCGACCGCCTCTTCCGCCTCTCATCGGACCCGCTCGACGGTCTCCGTCTCTACGCGGACCGCCGGGACCTCCTCGTGACTTTCCCGTCGATTGCTCCACGTTTATAGTAGCTCCCTTGAAATTTGAATTGTGGAGGGCCTTAATCGCCGAGGCCGCATCCTCCTCTCTAGCCATGTGAACGAAGCCATAACGATTCATGACGTCACACTCCGTAACCTCCCCAAAGCGAAGAAACAACTGTCGCAGCTCGTCATTTCTGCAGTTCTCCGGCAACCGGCCCACGAATATTTTGGTTTTCCTCTGCAAGAAAATGAACGAGTTTTTGAAAACGTACTTTAACAAATAAAAAATTGTCCTCGCGTTGTATTTGTATAGACCAAATTTGTCGCTTAGCAAAAAAAAGAATCAATAATGAGTGATGTAAGTGCCGCAACAAATGATTTTTTACAAGTATATGGTTATATATATGCGCTAACTGCGAAAAAATATGGATATCTTTTACAAATTGTCAATCGCGGTGAAATGTTGGGCAAAAAAATGGTGCTAAGCAACGTTCGAAGCACTATTTGCACAATAAAAAACACGATGTCTCATACTTTTTAATATTCAAGAGTGACCATGAACATGGTATTTTTTTTTGCAATTCTGCCATTCTTGTAAACTCTTGTGCCATTTTGAGAAATGGCTATAGAAATTTCATTTTTTATTGGCAATGTTATTTAATAATTGCTTATGTATGTTTTGCGTTATTTCTCCAATACCCTTTGCACTCGGAGAGTAAGTGGTGAGCAAGAGTCATCGCTCGAGTGCAAAGAGGGTTACAAATGTACTGTAACTTGAGAATTCCAGAGTTCAAAATGAAACACCTAGAGGAAAATTCAATCTGAAAAAATTGTACAAACTAGACTGAAAAAATTCTTAAAAATGGCATTTTGAAATAGCTCCTATGCTTTCCAGCAGTAGCTCGAAATGTATATATATGTACATAGAGATAAAAGCTCGTGGGAGCAATCTTTACGAGTACATTAAAATTTATATATATATATATATATAATGTGTGTATGTGAGAATATAACTGTATCTTTTGAAATCGACCATACAAGTCTCGCAACACTGAGTATGGTGTCTGTTCAAGATTTGCTCTAGCTCCAAATTGTCGTAGACAACAATTGTGCATTTTTCACATAGAAAAAAAGCAAAATTTTCTGAAGCATCTACAATAGATAGATTTTTGAGAAACAGTTAAAATAATATTCTTACCGGCATGTTCGAGGAAACCATTTTCTGTAAACAAAAATAGAACTTCAGTACACCCAATAAATATCGTTGCAATGATTCGTGAACAAATATTATTATTATTCCGTCGGACTGATTATGGTTATGTAATGACAGGTGTTTATCGGCGGATATCGAGAAAATGGAGTAAAATTAGAGGTCCCCGAGGTCACGTCAGTAAAACTTTGCCCCCAAGCTAACGGCCTATCAATGTAAATATGACGTAGCGAAATTGAATCAACGGTTGGATAATGACGAACACCGACGGACGCTTGAGCGGCGAGATCAAAAGTTGAAAATAAGCGCAAAGAAAAGTGACTCACGGTGTATCGGTTGCGAAGATATTATCGATTGTTGGGGGAAAAAAAAGTATTACCGCACATAATATTGCCCTTAGCAACTGGGTAATGCGGAAGATTTAGGATACGTGGACGAATGAGAAAAGAAGCTCGCCCAAAACCCGCCGGTCGGACGCGGTATTTTGCCCACGGACGATGTATCACGCGTTCAACGTCCATTCGGGTACATTTGCGCAAAGATTCGATCCATAGTGAAAAAAAATGCACACATTCGCACACAAAGTATATCGACAATGTTACTCAGTACTTACGCTTTCGGACGACGTCGTGGCGAAATTAAATTAAACAAAAAAATCGTCGCACGAGATCGAGCGACGCCACAAAAATTCTCGTAGTGAACGAAGAGAAGAAATGGCGGCACAAATGGTGTGCTGACACGGAAATTGCGGCGTTGCCAGAGTTTTGTCGGACAACACGCCACCGGAAGTCGCCATATGTATCTTACCGCCCTCTAATGGTGATGCTGCAAAGCTTTAAAAAAATCCAACACTTCCATTGGTTTCTTGCCGTACGTCTCGTTCGTCATTGGACACGTGAAATATTATTGAGCCAATAGCCGTAAAAGGCGCGCGGAACGGTTTTCATTTTTCAAAATGGCGGCGCTACGTGGTCATTCAAAAATAGTACATTGATGGTGTAAAAAATCGTTTTTTATTTTTCTTCTATCACAAGTTAATTAATAAATTAGCTATGTTACTTCTTCTCTAATCGGCTTCGGCATCCGCTCCGTTGACCTTGAGACTTCCAAAAACCTGCGATGGGATTGCCTGTTGCTCTATCGGTACATCTAAAGAGTGGACAAATGCAAAGCACGTTAATCCGTGGATACTTCCATTGTGAGAAATTGACAAGTTGCCTCGTTAGCTACCTTCTTCGATTTCAGCATCGGGGTCCTCGTTATCCTCGTCGTTATCGTCATCCATATCAATGTCCATCTCGTCGGGATTAATAACGTGTGGTTCAGCCGCTCCGCTTCCTTCCGTAACACCGCGCACGAACTTGATCGTATCTTTTGGAGCCACTTGGCCGCCTCCGTCTAAAATTCACGAATCGATCAAATGTCGTGTCGCTGATAATAGTAATAATTATACATATGACCTAGAAGTAATGAAAATGGAAAACGGCCGAAGGTGAGCCAGAGAACGGAAGTTTGAAGTAAATGCAAATTCAACGAAACGGAAAAGAAAATAGAATCAAGGAAAAATGCAGCGTAACGGGTAAGATGACGGACTAACTGGACAAAAACGGATGTGCATGCTGAACAAAAAAGGCTTCGATAGGCATACGCGAATAAATAGAAATGAAGGAAGAAAGGCATCAAAGAAGAACTTTACCAGCAGGAGTCGCAATTTTACTATCCAATAAGCGCATCGCATCGACCGTCTGTCCGGATGCCTGAATCGTCGCGCTATTCAGCATTTGTGCGCTCATCATATTCACTTGCGTATTGTACATGGCCTGTACGCTGCGTTTGATTCGTAGCATTTCTCTCATCGTGTCCTCGTTACCGTGTCGTACCTCGAACTCTTTCCATACTTGCCAAAAATTGGATGTTACCTGTGAAAATTGCACAAATATCCGCTGTATATTGATGGTTTTTCTTTTTTCATTCCGAAAACTTTGTAGGGTCGATGCAAAACTTACTCTGGGATCGCAGATCTGACTGCAATGAGCATAAATCGTTCTCGCACGATCAACTTCACCAAGCTTTGTTTCCATTTCAGCGAATCGAAGACACATTTCGCGGGTATTTTCCTCGTTGAGAACTTCGATAGCTTTTTCGTATATCTCGCGCGTTTTTGGTACACCGTAAATATCAGCGGCTTTCTTTATGTAAATGTTAAACATCTGGAATCAATATTAAACGGTAAAAAAATGTTTAATTATTACTACCAATTGAAAAGAAAAGAAATGCGGCTGCTGTACGAAGCAATGTTGAAATATTACTTCGAATTTTTCTTCGTCGAGAACGGCGCCCGTTGCTCGCTCGTAGACAGACATCGCGTGTCTCGCAAGCCCATGCTCCTCCTCCAATTTTGCATATAGCAAATACAGTGCTGTCAAAGTAAAAAGATCGGTAATTCGCGTTAACATTCGCTTGTAATTCGGTGACGAACATTAACTATTCTCGTTGATTACCTTTCGCGTACTTGCTCGGACATTGTTCGAGACATTGCTCAAACAAGTCACGAGTTCTTTCCAATTTCGTGCCCCCGTATCTGTGCAGAAATTTCGTCAAGTACGTGTTCCATATGTCGTAGACGTTGGGCCATTTGAATAACGCGATTCCTTTTTCGTAGGCCTGAGTAACGGGGGAAAAATTAAGATACTTTATTTTATGAATTGAAATCATCGTCAAAAAAATAATGATCACGAAGAAATCTTGTTCTCACTCTGAAAGCTTCCTCGAAGTAATTGTTTTCCTCGAGGAAAATTCCGTAGTTGATGATAATTTGAGGCGTTGCAATTTTCAAATCGATTATTTTGTCGTAGACAGCCTTGCACGTTTTAAATGTGCCGAAGCTTTCCTCCAAATCGGCGTACATCGACCACACTTTGAGAGACTTGTACAGCCTCATCTGTACAGTCTCGGTCTCGTCGTGGTAAGCTACTTTGCGCGAGGGCATAGCGGTCGCCCGATGCATGAGTTTCAGAGCCTCTTTGCAATTTCTAAGGAATTCAACACCCGTCAAAATCGATTCGTCCATGGATGACGCGAATTTATGAAGTGTTCGTTTCTAAAGCTCACCCGTGTCTGATTTCTAGCTCAGCCCACTCGCACCATACGGACGCGAGGTCGTCGACTTTCGTGTAAGGTACGTGAGTGGCTTTCTCGAAGACAACCCGAGCGTCAGCAATTTGGTTGTTTTCTTCGTAAAATTTGGCGAACGCGACCCAGAGTGTATGCAGCTTTCCTACCGCCAGCTGAGGCTGCACAGTTTGCACGGCTTCCGTATACGTATTGATGATCTGCGAAATATTGCGAAATACTCGAATTTTCAATGTTTTTTTAACGTGAGAAAATATTTGCGAGGAATAAAATGGAATAAATTAATATCGCAAGGATAAAAGATAATGGCGAACCGTAATCCGTACCTCGTGAGGTTGGCCCTCGTAGAGCATAACGCGTTTGTGCCACTCTTGCACATTGTGAGGATTTTGACGGAGCAAAACGGAATTCAATAGCAGCAACCTCCTTTCCATTAGATGTTCGAATCTCGCGAGGCGCAATTCCAGTTCGATTTCGTCTGTAGGTAAAGCAATAAGATCAAGATGAGTGACGCACGGGAGATTTAATAATCAACGAAACAACGAAGAATAATCGAAGACCGGTCACAGACCTTCTTCGCTGGTATTTGCATTTTTCGAGGCTTCCTCCATACGCTTGCTGAGACTCAATTCCTCGAATTGTGCATACGCATCAAAGACTTGAGTGAAATCTCTGACCGTTGTTACAGTCTGTATAGCCTCTTCGTATATGTCCCGAGCCCTCTCGAACAAACCGCTACGCACGTAGTAATCGGCGAGCGAATTCCACAGCGGTCCCAGTTGATCGGTATAACGCCTCAAGCCCCCCCTGATTATCGCATCGACGTTCAGCGATTTGATGCGCGACGGATTTTTCGATATCAAATCGCACAACTCGTTCCACAATTGATGATTCGACTTTCCATGTTTCGAAACGAAATCATCTTGATTTACTATTTGAGCTAGTTTAATTGCAGCTTCGTCTAATCTTTCGATGGATATCAAGTACTCTATGTATTCCTCAGTGTCTTCTGGGGCAAGCTGGAATTTAAAAAAAACACATTTTTTCGTTGCACGTGTGATAAGACAAAATTCCGTTTATCAATCGAAACAAATATTCATATATCCAATCAAATACTTGTCGTTCTACTCGTTTCAATTTTTCATTCATTATTTTGATATACGTGTGAACAAATCGAAGCAATAGTGTTTCACTATAAACAAATAAAATTTTATTGAAAATACGTACCTTGAGGTAGCGTCGAAAAACACGCACGGCAGTCTCGTGCACACAATGTTTTTTCAAAAAGTCAATGTACAGAGGCCAGATTCGTTGATGTTGCGTAATCGGGAGAGCTCTGAGAGAACGATCGAAAATTTGTCGGGTGCGTGTGATGTAGCATTGCTCTGTCATTAATTTGCAATAATCCATCCAAATGCGAGGCATTTTGTGCATGAATATGAGCGCCCTTTCGAAAGCATTATTAACATCCTCGAACAGTGGATCCGCTATGCAACGACCTTTCAGTTGTTTGACCCGCTCACGAAGATAATTGTGCCAAAGTTTGTAGCTAGGACAAAAAACAGAAGTCACACGAGATCGATGCATTGTTTTCACACTGAGAATTCATGATTATTTACCTTCCTGGCAGTTCTTTGAGAGAACGCTCGAAAACGACATTCAAATTTGTACTTTTGGTAGTTTTTAAATGATCTATGTAACGCTGCCAGTGTTTCACAGAATAGGGATTTCTCAGGATCTCTTCTTCGTACGGCAAGTCCTCTTCATTCTGTATTCAGTGCAAAAAAACTTTAGCTCTTCATACAAAGTTCTATGAATAAGTACGTTGTAATTACAGGCTGTTTACGTACGAAAACATAAGCATTTCCCTCGGATTCCTTTTGTTTTTCCATTCCGTGAGAGATTCTGGAAGCTCGCTGAATTCTTTTCAATCAAGTAAGTGGCAGCAGATAATTTTTAGAGCTTAATTATTTGTACATCCGGTATGTCAAGAGCAAGAACAGAAGCAATTTTTGTGTCTGGTAAAAATTTTGATCTGCAGAAAAAGTAAACAAATATATATTGGTACAACAAAAATATTGAATTATTTTATGCAAAAACATTTTTAATTATAAAATATTAAGGAACGTTGATATACGTAAAAAAGATGAGCCAATCTTGTGAAAACCTGCTAGACAAAAGCGCTAAGTTCTACACATTTCCTATGTGCAGTACCGGACAAAAAAAAAATATGCACCGTTGAATTTCCATTTATGCGTTATTCTCATTCCAAATATCATCATTAAAGCAGACCTTGAGCAGTCATGACGAAAGTTAATTGTTTTGTCTTTACGCTGTTAAAACAATGTTACAAATATTTGAAACCAGAAAGAGAACGATTTCAGTGCGAAGAGTGCTTGTTATGTGTTGGACAAAAAAAATGTACGCACCCAAGGTTTATAAATTCTCATCAGCGACAACAAAGCAATTTTCTCCCAATAAAGCTTAGGACGGCGAACGGAATGTAAACATATAGATCTGACGATTTTTCTGCCAGTTATCGATTGTCTGTGTTCGAGTATGGTAGCAACAAATCTGTGATGGCGAAAATTGCAATTCAAGTGCGAGAACTGGTAATTAAAGACCAAAAAAAAGGTATTTCTAAAGAAATTGGTCGAAAATATGACATAAGTGAAGGTGCAGTGAGAAAAATATGCGAGAAGTTCAAGGAATTAGGTGTAGTCGGTGATAAAAATGGACGAGGTAGAAAAAGAAAAACAACTGCATTGGACGATCGTAAAATTATCAGGGAGGTAGAGAAAAATCCGACGATTACTAGCCGTGTAATTCTCGAAAATACAGGCATGAACATTTCGGACTGAACAGTCCGTAGGAGACTTTGAGGAGCAGGCTTAAAAAATAGTTTTGCACAACGTCGCCCTCTGATTCGCAAAGCAAATAAAATCAAGCACCTCAAGGTTGCAAAAAAATACGGGAAAGAGCCGATTTCGTTTTGGAAAAAAGTTGTTTGGAGTGACGAGAGCAAGTTTGACTTATTTGGGCATAAACGACGATTACGCATTTGGATTGGGCCAAGAGAACAGCTTCTTGAAAATATTATTCTAAAGACTGCCAAACACAGAGAGGGAAGTGTTTTAGAGTGGGGGTGTTTTGCATGGTCAGGAGTGGGAAATTTGGTTCCAATCAACGGTATTATGACCGCCGATGTTTACATTGATATCATAAATGAAAATCTGGAGGAATTACTGCTAAAGATCGGTCTGCATAATGAATTCATCTTTCAACAAGACAACGATCCTAAACATACGGCTTGAAAATCATCGGCCTTTTTGCGTTCTTCGCAGATTAAACTTTTGGATTGGCTAGCACAATCACCAGATTTAAATCCTATCGAAAATACGTGGTCTATTTTGGACCAACATGTTAATAAGGGCGACGTTACAAACAAAGAAAAGCTTTTTCATGCTTTGCGGGACACCTGGGACAATATGGACGAACAGCAAATTCACAATCTTGTAGAAAGTATACCTTGGCGTTTACAGGGTGTTATCGAAGCAAAAGGTGGTCACACAAAATATTAGATGCACGATGTGACGACATATTTTCATTTTTTTTTGAGTGCATACTTTTTTCCATCCAGCCTAAAATTCGCATCCTACGTATGGAAATTGTTTTCGTTCAGCTTTCATTTTTATGAAAGCTGAACAACATCAACATCATTTTTTGATGTTTCAGTGAAAATGTAAACGTGAACTTATAAAGTATTGGTAAAACAGCTATGGAAGTACTCCATTAACTATTTTCGTAAGTATAATAGCACAAATATTGAATTTTGAACGGTGCATACTTTTTTTTGTCTGGTACTGTATATTATTGGCTTTGTGTTTATACGATAAACTTGAAAATCTATTGAATCATTGAAAATATTTGTCAGCATCCTCACACGTAACAAACATCATGACATTACCTTAATACACGAATCGAAAAAGGTGATAAGATCATAAAGGTTCTATTTCGTACTCACGTTTCGGTCGTATTGAGGTATGGCCAGTGAAATGAAAATAGTGACTGAACGTCTCGTGAGATGAACTACTGCTGCGTCAATTACTCAGTCCAATGGCTTAAATTATACATTGATTGTAATTCAGGCGAAAGGATCCAGATGAGGAGGCGACATTTATAACATCAAATCGACGAAGAGTTTTGCACTCGCTTTTTGGAGTACACGATCGCACGGTCGGCGGATAAACGTATGAAAAAAATGAGGTTAGAACCGCGAACGGCGCTCATATATCTAAGGGTGCTTTTTCATTTGCAGAACGCGGCAGAATCAAAATGGTCATCCAATCAAAATTTTTGAGGGTATTTTGTTGCTCATTAGTAGTAACTGTACAATTTCGACCAATCACGCTACTCAAATTCTGTTGTTCCAGTAACGCTATTGGCCAAGACCTTACGCCGACGGCGACGAATGCGTTACGGAATGTGGCGGCTGGCTTTTCATATGCCGACGAAGATTAGGACGAGCTTTTTCTTCATCGGTAGAATACCAGAAGCTTCGTCTTTGCTGGCGGCTTTGCTCGCGGCTTTTACGTACATGAATATGCCATGCGTGAGTCACGTAAGCAAACGCGATGCTAGTGGCATCTTCCCGTGTCGGCGAAGCTTGTCCTCATACCCAAAGTTTTCGCGCTTCAAGCTGCTCGTAAGGTGTGGACTTTTATGTGCCTCGATCTTCGTCGCATCATGGAAGCTAGCCTCCATGGTCGCGTACATGACGTCGCTCGCGCGCGTGAGCGCCATCTCACCATTCCGCGGAGATATATTGAAAGTGAGTGTTTTTACTTTCTTCAGTTTCCAAAATGGCAGCGAAGAGCGGCGGTAACGTCGACTGGCAGTCAGTAATAAAACCAATATTAGCAGCTTCTTACGGTTCGTACAACAAAAATGAGATTATCGAGCTCGTTAAGGCGATCATAAGGAGGTGAGTTTGGTAAAAAACCTTAAACGTCGAAAATCGGAAAAAGTTCCCGAAGAACGGATGCCGATTCACTCGCGACAGTGGTGGGGGGCTTTGGGTATGACAGTACAGAAATGGATGCTTGCGACGTTATAACCCAAAGCATACAACGTAGTTCGCAAATTTTATTGTTCCATTGCGGGCTAAACAACTTGACTTTTGTATTTCAGTGAGCCCGAATTCACCTCCCCTGAGGAACAACACGAAGCGTTTTACGTATCATTCGCGGCCTTAGCCGCCGATTACATCAGCGGATGTGCCAACACTCGTGAGTTTTTCAATGACCTACCCAGTAACTTCGAGAAACGAAGAAAAAAAAATTAACTCAAATATATAGATTGCGACGATGGCGGTATGCCAGAAGGGCCTGAACTTGGTTTTGTAGACATTTTATATGTCCTAGTGTTAAAGCCATGTGTCACGTGTTCGGTTGGTCAAAATCCTACCGCCAAGTTTTCTCCTAGACTGATTGCATTTGAGGTAAACAAAGAGTCTGTTCGTTTTTTAACAGTGCGGAACTGCTTCTTTTCTTTTTTTTTTCTTTTGAAAAAATTGCCATCCTGAGAAAGACTGGGAATTTGCAAATTAGCTACTGCTCTTGCAACATGGCTGCTCGGTCAAGTGACACTTTGCCTCAAGGGAGGATTTTGGCTTACCTTTCAATATGATTCAATAACAAATTTTGTCCAGTGATCGGATTGAGGCATCAATGCCAAATGTTTTATTCAATGCATTGCGATAGATGTGATTATTCAAATGTGAAAAAGTCAATGTTATTGTAACGAAAAAGAAGTTGGGAATGTGTACATTGTTTTCTTGTTAGTTTACTTTGACCCAAAAGCTGACCCAAATAAGGAAGATTGTTTTGTTTGAACACGAAGCTCCTGCTATGAGTGAGACTGAATTTTAGGTGTCCGAGCATCAGTATCAGGCACACAAGAAATATTTGAAAATAGAGATTAATTTTGAGGTTATTTTTAATTATTTAGAAAATTTTGAACACAGAATCTAAACTTTTTTATGATGATGAAGTTTTCATAGTTGGAATGCAACAAAAATTCGTTTCTTTTCATAAATTTTATTTGCTCAATTTATGCTGTGGAAATTGCCCTAACGATTTTACGTATTCTTACCAGGGATCTACGACCTCGAGTTGAAAAAAAGGCACTTTAATAATCATAATTACGAAATGAAAAATGAAGAAAAAAAATCATTGCATTCCAAGAATGCAAACTTCAATGTCGCATTTTTTTGCAGATTCTTACAAAATTGCTTTACTAAATATCCTTTATATCACTCTACTTATATATAACAAGTTATTCAAGCATCTCAAGTTTTGAGAAAATTGCACCATGTTATTGGGAATTTAATTACTCTTATATAATACTCTATGTATGTCTGAAAAATGATTGAGGTATACAATTTGGCCACATGTACATTCAGCAGCATATTTATGAAAATTAAAATCTCTTCAAAATCTAAACCCTTTCATTGATTTTTGCAAAATTTAACACGAATATTCCTATTCACGTGCAAAATTTTTATCAGATATCTAAATAATTGTGAAAGGTACTGCACAGACATGTTTGTGAACAGTAAGTTAGCTCAAAATCCGAATCGTCTCACCAATTTTCACTAAATTCATTTAGAACAGCATTTCTACGATACACAATTCATATGCTGGAATGTAACCAGGTATCTCAAAAATGTTTTAATTTTTTGCTTGTCTAAAGAAGCTGTCCACATACATATAGCCCTTTTTTCTAAACAGTTTTTCTATGTTTCGGAACATTCTAAAGATATTTTCTTTAAGATATAAAAGTAGAAAGGTTCAGGAAACAAAGCTTCCTCCACGAGGGACCGAAAATATATTATTGCATTCTTGTTAAAGTGATGTACCTGTGAGATTTTATAAAAATTATTCATTCGTTATTATTTACGAACGTTGAACGATTTCGGTACGGTTGATACGATCGGTATTTCTTTTATTCTATTCACGTTTTATTACATTGAAAATGAAATATCGACAGGAAAAAAATGGCCAATTATAAAAAAGGACACAAATTGAAGTTTGAAGAAAAAAAACATACTTCATAGATTCTATTTTTATTACTGTTTCTGGTAAAAAAGTTACATATGCAACATCTGACTCGATATCATATGGTGATACGCCGCATGACATCAAGTCAAGTAAAAAAATTACCAGTAAAAGCATACTTTATGGTATAATAAATTGCGCAGTGAGGTCTTTGATGCTTAAATTATTTTTAATGATAAATTCATCTAATTCGTTACATTTTAGTATCAAAGAATCAGATACCGACGGTATGGCAAGCATGCAGGGTGTTGCTTACATATCTGGTGGGCAAACAGCCGGCGGAAGGAAGTTCGACGATTTTGACAATGAAACAGTTGCTTCTGCCCATACGAGCGCTGTGCACCGGTCAATCCCTCCTCACCACGACGGAGGAGGTTGCTCTGATCGCTATCTTGAAGAACGCGACTGTACCTACTTGCGTGAAAGCGTTGCAGCCGAGCGGCGACAAAGAAACACCGCCCCAGCCGATAAAAGAGCCGAAAAGAGCTCGAAGTGACTTGTCAAGTTCTATTTTGGAACAACTGACAATGCCACTTCAGGATTTCGCTCCGTCTTATGCTCTCGGTGGCGAAAGCGCTTCGGAAGGGAACAAAGGAAGTTCCGAAACGGCGGGAAGCAATGAGAACTCGGACACGAAAGTACGTTGCATCGATCATTAGGGTTAAACAATTTGTATATTCTATTTACAGGGTTGTAAAGTAACGTATTTGTAATACACATTAGTACGATGGTTCTTTTTCTAGTGCTGTACAACCAACGACGAAATATAATTATCTTTACTCCGTCGGTCAGTGGCTAATTGATCTTATTCGGTGTAACTGTTCCAGATGATGTTCATAGCTAACAACATAAGTACTCTACAGAGTATGGGCGCCGGCGATACTCTGCTTGATATGTGCTCGAATTTGCCACATCTTTCGCGTTACATGCGCAAATATCAGGCATACATGAATCGAAAGGGTTTCGCGCTTCCTGCCAATCATGGCGAGGCGCATATAATACGGCACAGCTTACACTCTGTGGTCAACGATATAAACATCGTTCACAGCGTTGTTTCGTTACCGGTTCTTGAGCCTTTGACACCTGCGAAACTCGAGAAATTATCGCTGTTGACGATGTCCTGCCTCTACTGTTCGATCGCGAACGCTACCGCGTCGAGTATCGTCGGGGTTTCGAATGCCGTATCGCCGAAATGCAGCACCAACACAACCGGAACGGTCCAGGGCAGCCAAAGCACCAAAACTACGGAAGAAGAGTACGATTCTTTGGCAATAACCGTGGTCGAGAAGAGCCTCGAGATTTTCGGACTCGTGTCCAACATTATAAAACACAGCACTCGAGCCGGAGGACACGTGAGTCTTAAATTTTGCAATTGAAGGGTCATCCACAGCCGCTCCATTTCGTAATTGCCACCTGCTTTTTTAAATGTATATTTTACAGATACTGCAAAATCATCTCTTAATCGGTGTCTGGCTGTTGGTGGCTGGTCTGCAGGCTCAGCTCACCGTAAGCAGTTTCAGTACCGCCGATAAAGGCAAAGAAGAAAAGGGAAAATCGCCGAGCAAAGCCCGGGACGGAACTGCTCGGGTTAATCTCATGAAAGTGTAATTATGAGTCTTATAGTTTTGTGTGTAGGAATCGCGTACCTAGAATACCGAGGAATGCTTAGTAATGTGCATAATGGGCTGAGTGCTCATCATTTTGTATAGTTTGCTGTTTTATTTCTAAATATCGAAATATTAAATTGAAATCTTCGGGATAAAGCGCGTAAGTCGTACATAGATGAATTAATTTATTAGTAGATTCTTCGTTCTTAGAAATTGATTAGGTGACTCGGCATCCTACATGGGGTTTTCCGAAGTTGAGTCGTAACTAAATTGTTTTCTCGCAGCCGAAAACGAGAGCTCCCTCGATTTTATAAAAATACTCAAGCCCGTTTCCAAGATAATATTTGCAAACACGGAAAATATCAACTTTAGGTCCCTCGATAGTCTATAATATTGATATACGAAATAATAACTCCTTTTTCATATTTGTTTTCCAGGCAACAGGGCTTTGGTGTGTTGTCGGTAGCTCTGGCTTCGCACGCCCTTACGTTGATGAGCGCTCTCCTCGAAGACGTTTCAGTGGAGACTTGTCGGGATCGTCCACCTCCGCCGGAACCGGCACCCCTCGATATTCTTACCACGGCGACTGCTTTGCAAAGAGCTATGACGTTCTTTCAGGCTGCGCCTCTCAATCATCTCCTCTTTTATCTGGCTACTATCAGTTACAGAAAGGTACGCTAACGGGAATCATGCAGTGTGCAAACGCCTTACCGTTACCGATGTTATTGTTATTTGCTTGTTCAGAGCCCTTCAGATGTGTGATATCTACAAGCGTTAGAATCATCAATATAATTTGAAAAAGGACAATGAAAATTGGCGTTTTCGAAATAATCCGGAGCGGTTTTGAAAGCCCGCAGAGCGGTGAGCGCCGATCTGTCATTGCAAGTATTACAATTGAGCTGATTACCATTATTGCAGGCGTGCACTTTGAAAAGAGTGCAAAAACATCCCCTCGAAGGAGATACCCTTAGTCAGTCAGACTCAACAACGTACTACGAAGATCTCTTGAGTTACTCCGAAAGTTCCACAGATGAAGGTATGAGAACGCATTGATAATCGTTCGCATCCCATTTCATGTTCATCTTTTATCATTATTTTCAAGTATCGCGAATTTTGTTATGTTCACGTAAGTCTCTGGTATTCTTTTTAATTCAGATACGTTTGCACGCGGTACTATAAGGTTATAGATTACTCGGGGAAAGGTTCTTTGCATCTTAAGTTGAAACGAGATTCACCGTCTCGTTCTCTCTTTCTCTCTATCTTTTTGTCTCTGTGCGTTTTCTGGAAGTTATAAAACCAAATTTCACTAGCGTCATTCTATCCATTTTTACTAACGCTCTGGTGTATGTTCACCATGTAGAACAAACTGTTATGTCGGTAGAGGAGGACAGCGAGCCCATATTGGGGCTTTGGTTCGAAGAAACACTTTCGCCATCGGAAGGATCACCGACTAATACGACTAAGGAGACGAATAACGAGCCGAACGCAGAGCGTGCCACGACCACGATAGTTCCTGACAATCGGGAACCCCATGGTGTACGTTTATTAACGCAATTTCGTTATTAAACCATTTACAACGATATTCGGTCAAAATATTTTCTCCCCAATCACCGTTCATTATATTAAATGATTAAAGTTTTAAAGAGTTCCGTATAATTGTTCTATTTTGTTTTTGTATCATCTTATTGAGGTCCTTTTACTTAAGTAGCATATTGAAAAGTAGATATTACTTTGTGAATTATTAATGTTTTACAATGATGTGGATAATTTTTTTCCAGTGAACTCGGCGAAACATTTTTTTACAAACGTAAATCAGATGATTTTTAATGTACATTATGATATCCCCCCCCCCCCCTCTCCCCGTGATGAGAGTTCGATAATGAACAATGATTTTTAACTTCAGTCCTTGTGTTTCAGTACATTTCCCTGGCGACTCAGATATTCCAATTTATGAATCAACACTTAATCGGTAGCCGAAGTAGTTACGTTCGAGAATACGTAATAAACGGTCTCGTCGAACAGCAAATGGTGATACTTGCTGCAATTATCAGAGATCTTGATCACGAGACCGCGAGAACAGAAACAGGTAAGCTGCAGAATATATAATCTTCCGATACTGCTATATTGTACACGTTATTTTCTCAATAGTCCCATCACGTTGCAATAAGGGACAAAAATTGCGAGAAGCTGGTAAAAATATGTACTTAAAATTTACCGAAGTTACATTCTCGTTATTCGTTCCTCGTTAATTCCACTTATTTCCACATTTTCCTCGAACGTCAAGAGAAATCTCATATAAGTCGGTAAATGGACAAGTTGGTTTTTTTTTTAAATTGAAAAACTAACTATCAACAGACGCGTTTGAAATTTTTCAGGAACCATATCGGTGTTCTATGGCGCGACGCTCGGAGCGATGTACTCAGAATTCTCACAGGCTCTAAGTCGCTACACGCACAATTTACTTGCGAGAAATACTCTCAGTGAGGTGTTGCAAAACACATTGCTCCATCATCTCGGAGTTAGCCCGTGGTCGACTGAAAATACGAGTCCAGCCTCGTGGCCGCTTCAAGTCTATCCGAGAACACTCAGTGTTTTGGCTCAAGTAAATATTTGCTCCAAAGATTTACAGACCACGATAAATATAATTTTCGTAACGCGAGATGCATTTTTTTTTGTAGATCTTACTGTTGAAACCGCAATTGGAGAAGGAAGCGGCTTGCATCAGTATTTGGCACAGGCTCGTCACGACGATGGTGGAAAACGTGTGCAATCCTCCGGCGGCGTTCGAGGCGGAAAACGAAGGTACGATTGAATTAACATTTCCCGGCCAGATAAAACATGTGCACGTATTGCTTATAATGTGGTTATTCCGTGCCCAGATTTGAATGTCGAGCATGCACAGCTCGTTCTTTTCCTCTTCCACTCGTTGAACCTGATGCAGAAGAAATCGGTATTATTGGTAACCGGAAGTGGAGCAGTTCGGTGTAGCGAAGCCGTAAAAGCACCGATGAAAGATTCCCAAATCCTTCATCTCTCGCGGCTCTTGCTGCTTCTCGAATACATGATGAAGCATCTTTACGACGCTCCTCCGACCCTTCTAGAACAAGTAAGCGCCTTGTCGTCATCTGCATCCGTTTATAGAATTGTAAAGAATCGAGTGCCCGATTCCTTTACCCACTAGCTTAAAAATCCAATATCTTCATTGCCCGTTTAAAAAAAGATAACAACGGGTAACATTTTTATGTGATTTTTTGCTTCTTTTATCGATTCGCATTTGACTTTCATTGAAAAATGGTGATTGCATTCGTGCCCCGTTTTCTCGTCCCTTCCCATCCCATAAGTTCACCCATCGTTCTTCTACCCCTAAGCTCGCCCGCTAGATTTTACCAGTCACAAGTGAAAATCAGTCAAATGCCAAATAAATATCAAGCTGAGAAAAGCTAACGAGTTAACAGGGCCACCAGGCTGAAAGTGACGACTGTGTGGTAGTAAAAGTCTCGTACATACGAACATTTATATCCTACAATATGACACTATCGAAATATGCAGAGTGCAATTTTTTCACTCGAGAAAAAATATCACGCGCAGGTACAATGGAATTTGCTGTCAGCTACGAGTATGGTGTCCGACGCGAAAGAGGGGAACAAGCAGGCGTCGAGAATCTACACTCCGTGGAAGGACATAGAGGATAACTACCGAAAGTTCGGTCCCGCGGATGAATTCTCTATGAAGCCACGTTTCTACAATTTAACGAATACGGATTTCAACAATCAAGACACTCCGAAACTCGACGGTTTGGCGTGCAATTTCGTGTTGGGAACTCCGGACAAGATGAAGTATCCTCTCCTCGTTGATGCTCTCATCGATATTCTGAATGTCCTCAATCAGACGAGTATCCCGAGAAAACCGGGCTCCGACAGTAAAGAAAAAATAACTTTCACGGGATTGTGCGCGACGCAGTACTGTTTCTCTATATGCTGGAGACTCTTATTGATGCTGCCACCTTCCACCCCCTACATGGACAAATTGGCGCTCGGTGAGGAAATTCCGGCGGGCCCGATGTTGCTACATTCTCTCGTCTGGGGACCGAGAGCCGCTTACAAAGCTTTCAACGGTTGGATGAAGGATTGCCTCGTCAAGCAAGGAATGCCCACCCACTACGCCGAGAATCTCTTAAAAACGGTCTCGTCCGCCGTGAATTCTCTGAAATACGACATTACGCTAGCCAAGAACTGTATAAAAACTCTGAAACCGGAATGGAATCCCAGCGAGAAGATAATGCCGAAGGCAGCCTTACCGAAGCTCAGTTCTCTATGTATACTTGCTGCAGTTGTCGGTAAACTTCAAGTTCTCCTCGACGAGAGTATATCCAAGAGCCCAGCGGACAATGTCGAAGCGTCCAAGAGTTCTCAGACACCGGAAACTATTGCATCGAGCACGAACAAGATGATAGTCGACATTTTGCCTCACATATTATCACTGACCGAGGCTATATTGGGTTCGTGTCGTTCGAGCGTACTCTATCAGATGTACGAGTCCTCCGAACCATCAGGTAAATATACGCTCCGTGATTTTCTCGTTTTGGACGGTATAATATGCGTGGCCGGAGCTAGTCTCTCGATGGAAGCTTCGATCGTCACTTTGCTGCCGAACTGCGTGAGATCCGTACTCGACAAGTGGAAAGCGATAAACGTGGCTCCCGTACCATGGAACACTTACGCCAACGACGTAATTCCCGCCGAGAGCTACATTTTGGCAACCGTCAATCACCATACGAGTTCCCTCTCGGAATACGGATCCTTCTCGATAAATCCGTCCTTGAAGCATCTTCTTTATTCTCTCGTGGCGTTTATACTCGAGTACGTAACACCGACCACTGCACCAGAGAACTCGGACATACGTGCCCAGGCGATCGAGATTCTCATTCCCTTAACGATGGACGCTCGTACGGATTATGTTCAGGAGTTAGCCTCGAGGACCCTCGGAAAGTTGATCGGCGATCCCGAGAGTGAGGCTCGTCAGTTGCGAGAACATCTCTTCGTGCTGCATTCCACGTACAACGTTATCGTCGATTACACCACGAGTACCGATGATTCGATGAACGTCTCGGTAGACGAGAAAATTCTCAAACAGTGCATCAAGTATTGGGAGCAATTGCTGAAGAAACCCGTCGGTTGCGAGGCGCTCGATCAATTTTTTGCTCCGAGCAGCAATCGAACTCTGGTCTCGGTTCTTCTCTCGATCGCTTCGCCTCAAGCTTCGCCGCAATTTAGCACTAACGTTTTACATTTCTTCAATAAACTATTTAAAACGGCAGAAAAAGCGAGCGACGGATATCTCGATCGACTCTGCAGCTCGGTCTCGAATCTTGCGAGCGTCGAAACGGAAAAATTGCAACTCTGGCTACGTCACGTCGTGCTCGGGGCTGGAAATCTCTCGCGGAGTGTATCACCGACGAACGTGCCTACGCCAACGGTCGCCAAGGACACCACTTCGGCGGGGACCGCCGGTAACTCGGAGGAAGTGCAAAAGGTCGAGGATTCAGCAGGCCATGCGTCGACGACCGAGCAGGGCCAGTGGCAAACCTTGCTCCTAGATACGGCGGGTACGAATCAAGCGTCGAGTCCGAATGACGATCAGCAGTCTATGCAGGAGAACAACCAACTTTTGAAAGCGCTTACAAATTACATCGTAAAGTCCAACAGCAGTTTGGGAGAAGACGTTTCTGTTACGATTCTAAAGGCTCTCGTGCCACTGGGTTATCACATCTTGTCGCCGACGATCGAGGGCACGGGATTTCCGGAGTTAATGCACGTCATGTCGACTCTCGCTGACGCGGGTTCGGATAAGGGCCACGTGATATTATTCAAAGCCGCCACCGACTGGGTGGAATTGTGCAAGCAACAGCTCGTCACGAAGGATACGCAAATTCTCGACAAGCCATTTTCATACATCGAGGCTGGTTGCTGCGTGTTAAATTATATCGCGGATATCGTGACCGCGGTGTGTCCTCAGCAAATTCAGATTCCAGATCGCGCCACTAGTCCACCTTGGGAGGGCGCTACCCCGATAAACGATGTGAATGACAGCGATTGGATCGACGAGTTGGCTCACGACGACGATGACAGCGCCGCCGAGGACTCGGACGAAGACAGCCTCAGCAATAAGCTTTGTACATTCACAATAACGCAGAAGGAATTCACGAATCAGCACTGGTATCATTGTCACACTTGTAGCATGGTAGACGGTGCCGGAGTTTGCACGGTGTGCGCACGAGTTTGTCATCGCGGACACGACGTGACTTATGCCAAGTACGGGAATTTCTTCTGCGACTGTGGCTCCAAGGAGGACGGCTCGTGTCAGGCCCTGACGAAACGGAGCCCTCAGAATTCGGAACATCAGGCGACGAGTTCGCAGAGTTACGGGGTCACGGGTAACACCGAAAATTCAAGTGTTCCGATGACGAGCAGACTCCGACGGCGAGCTTCGAGTCCCGTTCACTTTCACGAGAAAATCGAAAGATCCGGGCGCGACAAGCAGAAACAAGCTGCCCTCGCGAAACAATTGGAAGGCTCGAGGGACTGGGTGCTGTCGCAACTGTGGTCAAGCGGCCTGGTAACCTCGTTGGTCGAATTGACGAGAACTCTCGTGCCCGCTGTGAATGTCTCGTGCCAGAAGAATTCACCGGTCGGCTGTCACACACGTGCTCAGATAGCGCTCCGACAGTTGCATTTCTTAGAGAAAAAATTCGAACACACGGATCAGTTGATGTTGTCGACCTTGGGCTCGCAGGAGGGTGCCTTCGAGAATGTACGAATGAATTATTCCGGAGATCAGGGCCAAACGATACGGCAACTTTTGTCGGCTCACATGATTCGTCGGGTGGCGATGTGTTGTTTGTCCTCGCCCCACGGTAAACGACAGCACCTCGCCGTTTCCCACGAAAAAGGAAAGATAACGGTACTTCAGTTGAGTGCACTCTTGAAGCAGACCGATTCGTCCAAACGTAAATTGACACTGACGAGATTGGCTTCCGCTCCGATACCCTTTACCGTACTGTCAATAACGGGAAACCCGTGGAACGAGGACTTTTTGGCAGTGTGCGGCCTCAAGGATTGTCACATACTGACGTTCAATAGTTCCGGCACGGTATCCGATCATTTGGTATTACATCCGCAACGCGAACCCGGCAATTTCATCATCAAAGCAATGTGGTTGCCCGGCTCGCAGACACAACTGGCTCTCGTAACGGCGGATTTCGTCAAAATCTACGATCTAGCCAAGGACGCACTCAGTCCTCAATACTATTTCCTCGTTGCCGTTGGAAAGATACGCGATTGTACTTTCGTGCACGCGGAGGACGGTATTTTTCATCTTTTGCTTATGTCCTCCGCTGGTTACATCTATTGTCAAGCGATGGACGAGGCGAGTCTCGCGAAGCACGGGGCTTTCTACGTCACCACGACTCTCGATGTTTTTCATCCGGAAATTAAGGACAATGGTCAAGTCGGCGGTGGCGGAGTTTCCATTTATTACTCGCACGCTCTCCAATTGTTGTTCTTCAGTTACGCCTGCGGCAAGAGCTTTATAGCGCCCTTGAAAAACATGAACACCGAGATCACGACGGTTTTCATGATCAATCTCGCGAATAATAAATCAAACGGCAACAAATCGAACAACAATCAGCCGCAACCGCTTTGCCAGTGGAGCGAAGTGGCCAATCATCCAGGCTTGGTGTGCTCGGTTTTACAAACGAGCAATAATCCCGTTATTCTCATGATAAAGCCCGACGTTGTGCTCGTTCAAGAGATCAAGGTAGTGCCGAAAGCCAAGATTATGGATATGGTGGCAATAAGACATCCGAGCTCGAACGCCGAGCATCGTACAACCCTCATTTTACTCTGCGAGGACGGTAGTCTCAGAATTTACATAGCCGCGATGGAACAAACAGGCTTTTGGATGTCATCGAATGTCCAACCGATAGGCACTATGAGCGGTATGAAACAAACGCGGAAGAAGAAAGCACCGAAACCGGGAAAAACCACGGGCTCGGTTTCCTTTCCAATTGATTTCTTCGAGCATTGCCAAGTTATGAACGACGTCGAATTCGGGGGTAACGATCTTCTGCAGATTTACAACGTCGCGCAAATCAAACATCGTTTGAACACAACCGGAATGTACGTAGTCTCGACAAAGGCGATTGGATTCAGCGTCGAAGTTACCAACAATGATCCCACGCTGGTCATCACCGGCATACGGGTACAGCTTGGAAATCAAGATCCTCAGAGAGCTCCGCTATACGTTGAAGTGAGTTTTTCGGATGGTTCGCAGCAAAGAAGTCGAGCCGATTTAATAGAAAACCGGTTTTATTACTTGAAAAACATGTCAGAATTAGCACTTTTTAACTATAATAATGTAAGGGTCCTATAGCGCTGATAAATTTGTATGTCCTTATAAGTCTTATAATAGAGTACTAAGGGTGTACTTCCGAAAAGTGGAAACCGAACATCGGTCTGACATTTGCCACAGACCCTCATTTGAATATTCTAAGAGATCCCCTTGAAGGATTATTGGCGACGCGTCATAGTTTTCGAGATATCGATTTTTGAAAGTCATTTTTTATTGCGCTCCTACTATATCTATAGCCAACAGGCTCAGTTTTGGCTATACCTATATATGTTATCGCGCTCTCTACTTTGTGCGGATCTTCGTCAACGCCTCCCACCCCCAAATAATACATAATCCAAAAAAACTGAAATCTATAAAAAACCGAAAAAAAACAGAAATTAAAGATTTTTTTTTTTCATTCGAAAAATCGGAAAGTTTATTTTAGAGTAATTATTCGAGTATATGAGATAAAAATATATTCGACAAAACTTGAAATTAAGATAGCAAAGCAAATATCGATAATATTGTCATCGTAATTAGTCTCAACAGTTATCATACTATTGTCTAATGTTCACATTTCATTTGATTTTGAATTCACAGGTCTTTGGAAGAAGTATCCGCACTACTTTGACGCGTAGTCGATGGTTCGACATTCCCTTGACGAGGGAAGAGAGCTTACAAGCCGACAAAAAGATTACAATAAGTTTTGGGCTCTCACAAGATCCAGAAGGTGTAATTATGGTCGACTCTATTAAAATGTAAGTTCCACCTTTTTCGTACGTCTAACAACAATATTCATTTGAATCGGAAGCCAAAAAAAATATTTACCTTTAGACATGAAAATGTCACAATCTACGTCGAATTGCTTCACAATAATAAAAAAGGGATGAAGATCGCGTTGGTCGACGGTGAAAAACCTGCGGTCAGTGAATAGCTTGTCTGCCATGTCAAAGAGCATAGGCCTGGGCCAATATTTGGATGAGTGACCGCGTATCCGTACACTGGCTTGTGTGCAGGCCATCGAGCGGGTGGTTACCGAGGAACTTTTACCGAGTTTCCGATTGTAACATAATTGAAGCTCAGTAAATTATAGCCGCTTGTATCAGTACAGGGTTTTCTCAATTTCTCTATTCCCTCGTGCAAATGCGACAGGGTAGTTTATTAGAAAAGAGTGGCTGTGCGTAGAAGGAAAAGTGTACGGTAAAAAGGAATGAGATAGGATCATAAAAGTACGCAAGGATATAAGGCGTAACATGGAAGATCAACAAAAAACAACAAACAATCGTATTACAGCTATGGAAGGACAAAGGATGCATTTGGTTGGCCTGAAGAACCGGAGGAAATACCGGCGGGTCAATCCACTCCGGCACCCGTGACCGCTGGCACATCGATAAACAACGAAAATGAAAGTGCTTTGGCATCTCCGGCTCCGCTATCGTCGGTAGACAAGTGAGTTTCATGCATACTTGATACGCACAATCAATGGCGTAACATTTTTTTTACCCGTACGGACAAAGAATGGCCCCTTCTTCTAAACGTTTAAGCCGTAAATAAATGTCAATTTATCAGTGTTTATCCACCCGTATACCTTGTGTACGCATAACTCGCGTCGATATCTGAAATTTACTTCTATCATTGTGATGCATCAGACCAACAAAGGACTGTGTCAATATCGAGAGGTAAGATGGTGAATGTTTTTCGTGCCCTACGATCTTGTTTCTATCTTCCATTCTCAATCTCGCCATCTTGCTCATAATCTCTGTCTCTCTCCCTCCCTCTCCCCCCATCCTCTCTTTGCCCACATTTTCATTGTCCGCGTTCCCATAACGAACAAGGAGCAACAATGGCCGACGAGGTGTTTCCCACAATGCGAAAGCTAAAACCCGAGGCATGAAATAAAAAACACATGTAGTGAACTCCCATCTTAGGCATCCGACTATTCGTTAATTTCCCTTCATCGAATTATATACGTGCAAGTTAATTTTAAACTTGATCAAAATTGTCTCGTCTACTTTCAGAATGGTGTCCAGCATCCTGGAAGTTTTAGAATCGTCGTTTACTCTCTCGTCGAACGACGATAGTAAAGCAACGCTGAGAAATACCGCAATAGACGTCGCGTCCGGTATTTTGACGCTTCCGACACCGCCGTCGGTTCAATTGCACACGACCGCACTTTTAGCTGCTCTGCACAGTACGAAAGTCTCGTATCACTCTCACAAGGTGATTTTCAAATAACGAACCTATTAAATGTCCTCTTGTTTTTCATACAAGTATAGTAATTCCGAAAATGTAATGTAAGCGCAAGAAAAACACGACACAGATAGAAATTATAATTGACAACAGAGCGACTTTCCTCAAATTTTCGATCATATTTCAGGATCAAGTTTTGTTATCTCATGTTCTCGACTCGCTGAAAGCTATGAGAGAGCTCAGCGATCCACGGGACATGGACGCCGAGAACTTTTATCGTCTCGTCCTCATAGTCCGTAGTATCGCCATAGTTCGACCGCACAATCTCGCGAAATTCGCGGAGCAACACGCCTCCAAACCCATCGATGCAAGCAACAGTGAGTTCAAACTGTTTCGATAAAATTTGCGCCGGATTTTTCAGTCGAATGCTGCTGCTTTCGGACGCGAGATAATTTTTCGTTTCGTTAACATCACAAACAGTACCCGTATTCGAGAAGGATCGCACGAGTTCGAACAATCGCGTCGCTGACACGAACGATCATCTGGTTCTCCAATTGATGGAAGTTTTATGGTCCCTCCATATAACGTATCCGAAAAACATGGCACTCGCGCCCGTCGTGGTTCCGGGATTGACACACACCGAAGCTACAATACATGCCATGGTAGAAATAATACACGCGTTCACGACTTGCGACGTCGAGAACAACACACCTCTGGCGGCGAAGCTGTATCTGCAACTTCTTCTGTGCTCCGATCCGGCAGTCAGCTTTAGTGCAAAACAAGCCATCATCCGAGTTCTGCGGCCACGATTCAAGAGAAGGAGAGTCTACATGCCGAGTCCTCCACATTGCAGCACACCAGGTAATCATCCTGGAAGGTCAACCCTAACAAGTTGAAGGTACCATGCCGTTTTTTAAGGTTGTTGCTGAATCATATTTGAACGGTGCGGGGAGAAACGAAGTTCCTCCCCGCTAATACAGCTAATTCCAAAGCTAATACATCGTGTGACGTCACCAGTGCCAACTTATTGTAGCAAAATTTTTATGACGTGTACGACTGAATATCGCAAATATTTTCAAATGTACAGTAGATAATCGTAATTATTATTTACATATATGGTAACTTAAGGCCTTAGGCCACAGTAACGGGTATAAAATCATGTTCGAATTGAACCATTTCTTTCGTATAAAAAAGTAATTCACTCATAAAATTAATTACACATCTATTTAGTATGAATATCAAGCTGTTAGAAAAAAAAATATATTTTTTTTTCGATGTACAAGATGACCGACTACTCGCAACTTCTCGAAACAGCTTTTTTCCACCTGGTGTGACAAATAACTTCAACAATTTTCACTCGATTTACTTCAAATTTAAAAGTTACGTTCCTAATTGCATTTCGAAATTTTTGATTGATCGAAAACTTTTCATTTTATGAGCAGTTTATGGGTAGTATAACGAAATTTTTCACTGAAAATTCATTTCTTAAGTTCAAATACAACTTTTGAATAAAAGAATATTTTTTTAATTTCGTACGTACTTCTCTAGGTATTCTAATCTAGATTGACGAGAATTTGTATTTTTTGTTCTAGGTAAAAAATTGTGGATGCTAAATGTAACGCCGTGGAGCGCCTGAAAAAAAGATAAAAGAAAATAGTAGTACGCCATTTTGTAAATCGAAAAAAAATTATTTCTTTTCTAACAGCTTCATATTCATACTAAATAGATGTGTAATTAATTTTATGAGGGAATCACTTTTTCATACGAAAAAAATTGTTAAATTCGCACATGATTTTATACCCTTTATTGTCTAAGGCCTTAAAGGAGTAAGGATTATCAGAAAATCAAATGTTGATGTTTAAAAATCCTATTGAAATAGACACGAGCTTTGGCAACGACGCACGAATCTGTCGTAATTCGAGGCTGTTAGGTTGGCTGCAGTGACTGTCACAGGTCGCAGGTGTGTTACGCGCGTTTCGGGCCGGTCGACGTTTTAAGAGGTTATGTCAGAGCAAAAGGAGGCAACAAATGATTCGGCAAAATATATTAGTGCGCCACAAAGTTTCCGTAGGGAAAGACGATTCGTCAGTGCTCGTGCCCACAAGCATCGTACTATGCTCACCGAAGCTAGAATAAAGGGAATATATCATAAATAAATGAATAAGTTCCCCTTAGTCACATGTGACTTTAAGGGCATATACAAGGTCAACATAACCTCACAAATTTTCCAACCCAATTTTTTCATAGATCGTTAAATTTTTTAGGAAAAACAAAGCATTAGGCTCTGGAGAATTTCCTGACGCAGAGCTTGATGATTTCCTTTTGCCCTAAATATTATTCATCTCGGAGAAATCCCTGTTCAAAAATTTCGACTATCTCTCTTGCACTCATATGTCACCTGGTAAATCTTCTACTTCGCTTTGATGTATTTGAAATTGGCGGGCTAGGTTTTCGATTGCCATATGTTAATACATACTCCTCAACAAGCCTCATTTTTTCAGAAACTGGTCGCATATTTTTCATTCAATTCATTAACTAGATCGGTAACCTGTCTATTTTTTCGGTAATATTATTCTGTACACTATCCTGCACACAATATTAGTTTTTTGGGTCACTTCATAAATGCGGAGGGTATACTCGAGAAAGTGAAATGGTAACGTCGTTGCCCCGTACAACCAATGCGATCAAGTGGAGATTTATGTAAACTTTAAAATTTAATATTTAAGAAACGAATGCAGAAACCGCCGTTCTCCGTTTGCCAGTATATTCAGAAAATGTACTATAACGATTAGTAAAATTTTAACGAATATCTATTTACCCCAATATTTTTAATCAACAACCTCAAATTTACCATCGGAATGTGCGATCCATGTCACAATGGAAGTCGGGACTGACATAAGAAAAGTCTTAAGGCCAACAGGGTGAGGCGGGTCCCTTAACAACATAATCGGACTTATTATCGAAATACACTACATGTCCAGCAGGTGTATCAGGTGAAGTTGAGGAAAAGCTCGAGGCTGCATCTGCAACGCCCGCTCAAGAGCCTCAGGAGCAAGAGGACCAACAACACTTTGATGTCGACACCGTTGAGCCTATGGTATTACTCGGCGCCGATGGAAATCAAGCTGGTGCCGTAGCTCGCGTTCAACATCCCCTCGAAGTTTTACTCCGACCGGAAGTAGCGCCGCAACTTCTCGATTTACCGCCCGATGCCGACGACGAGGCGATGGTTGAACTCGCCATAGCGCTTAGCCTTCAGGACCACGAGGGTCACGCGGATTTGCAGGCGCTTCAACAGGACATTCAGCAAGGTTTGGCTAATCTTCAGGAACTAAGAAATCTCGCTGGACCGGCCGGACCCTTGCTTCATTATCAGGGATTGGAGACCGCAAGAATATCTCGAGCACCCAACGCCGGGGCACCGGTTAGTTGGACAATTCTTTAATAAAAACTGCTAGCAGAAATTCACGTATAAAAATTTGGTATTGAGCCCTTGTCCTTTTTATTTTTTAACGAATATCCCACCGTGGAAGAGAATTTCGAATTTGTGGCATTTTCATTGGGAATGGTTTTTTGAGCAGAAAGGATACTTGAGGTAGATTGCCAATCCTACTGATAGCTTTTGATTTTTATTCAATGTTATTTCGTCGATTTTCCGTTTAGGTGCAAGAAGGAGCCGGTCATTATTCCGATACGACAGCATCCGCCGGAGGTTCAGACGACGAAGGTTCGACCGCAGCGACCGACGGCAGTACTTTGAGAACTTCGCCCGCCGAACAAGTAAGTCTCGTGTCTTTCATTCGCTTTGAATTTGGAAGGGCGATATTCTGGTTTCGATGTAACCGTATTTTCATGCACAAGTTGATAGTCGTAATTGAATTCCGCTAGTACGCGTGTACCATAGTAATGCTTTTTGATCTCGTTTTTTGTCAGGGTGGTAGTGGCGGTAGCAAAGGTAGTGAGAGCGGTGGAAGCGACAGCGGAGGTAGCGCAGTCGACAGCATAACCGGTGAGCATAATGTTTCCGGGAGAAGTTCAGCTTACGGTGATAATGCACAGGACTCGATACCCCAAGCGAGTACGAGCGGTACGGTTCAACCGCCAAGGTCCGAGACCAGTTCTCTGGGGGCACCTACAACGTTTACCGTGAGTGCTTTGTGGCTCTATATATGCACGGGTAAATAAAACAGGTTATGACCTGAAAAAGAACACTGTAGGAAGTACCTGGTTTTTGTCGGAATAACCGAGCGTCGAAAATTACATCAAATTTAAGGGACCTGACCCCCGCGAAGGCTCGAAGAATAGGCTCGTTCTCAAAAAAACTGTAAATTGAAAAGTATGAAACGGAATGTTCAGATTTTCCGAAACATGGTGGTTTGTGGTTTCATCAACATCTCATCTAAATGTTATTTCAAATTATCAAAACATGGCTGCACTGCGGCTGTTGCCGTGGAGGTCTTCGGCCGATACGCGCGTTGCTGGCTGCAGATGAATGTCCGGAACGGTTTACATGAAAAAAAATTAGCTTATTCTTGAAGAGTATGACTACAGTGTAGCGTACGGATTTTCATTCTATTATTAGGGAAACATTGTTCACGGAAATTTGACAAGAAAAAGTGAAATAAAAATAATAATTGATCAACTTATTGGAAGAATCGTACGATAGATCTTAGATAATACATCTAAAAGTATTGTGTCTGACTTCCAAGTCAATCGGCCAAGTAGTTTTCGAGATTTATATCCAGGCAGGTCGAAAAGTATAGTTCCAAGATGTACGCAAAAGAATGTAAGAGTGCGGTTATCCAGCCGAAGGTGCAGTTTTTGTTCGACTTACCTTTAATTAGCGATTCCTGGTCTATATAATTCTCCTACGATATCGGCTTCGTGTGACTGTTTTGGATCTGCTTTTGAAAATATCCACGGGCTTCACGAACCACTTTCGTGCTTTTCTGAGATCGTACTGGTCGAACCGGGTCATCGACTGCTCTTAAAGGCGTCCGACTTTTTTTTTTACCTAGAAGTACCTATAAATCAGGCAATTTTTCTAAAACTCCAATGTTAATTATAAGGGAAAAAAACGATTGTTTCAAAATTCCTCGGTGGTCAGATCTCTTAAAAAAGCTTTTTTACGTACATTGTAAAAATAACAAGCTCATTGACACACTTCCTCGCGAACTTGCAAAATAATTGGAAAGAACCATAAGCAATCGAAAATGTGTTTTGCAAATTCGTTTCGCGTTGTTATAAATGGCCGAATAGATAACGACACCTGTACACTCTAAACACGAAAGCAAAAGATTCTCGAAAATAACCGTTAATCCGACTACAATAATGTTACTCTAGGTCACGGAACAGGACGAATGTACGGAACAGGAGCAGGGTCCCGAGCAGGAGAGCGAAACTGTGGCCGAGAGTACATCCAAGCTTCATTCCGTGCGGCTTTTACTTCTGGAAAGATTGATGCAGTTTATACGAAATTTGACGAACGTGTCGGGAGTGCTGTCGATACCGTTCATGCAAGTGGTGTTAATGTTGACTTCGGATCTCGATGGCCAAGAGGAGAGAGATCGCGCTTGCGTCGAGCGTTTGCTTCACATATTAGTGAAGGAGCTCGAAATGGACAAACCGGATACGAATGACATTTGTAAACGAAGCAACAGGCGCGAAGTTCACCTTGTGATAATGCGTTTGCTAAGTGTCCTCATGTCGCGTTCGAAGTACAACACTAAGACTCAAGCGGACAATCCAAATTTCGTATCGCAAATGACAGCCGCAATATTGAGCAAAGCTGGGGTGATCGAATATTGCTTGACGCTGCTGAAGGCACTACTGGAGTATTGGAAGACGACAACTACGGAGGACTCGAGTAACGTTATAGGTGGTGAATTGCTCAAGGCACATTTAACAACTTCGCCACCGGACATGTCACCATTTTTCTTACGACAGCATGTGAAGGGGCACGCGAGTGACGTTTTCGAGCCTTATCCGCAGCTCCTCACGGAAATGGCACTGCGTTTCACCTATCAGGTTCACAAATACGGGGAAAACAGCTCGATACAGTCGTCCTTCGATCAGCAAGCCTGGTACTTTTATCTGTGCGAGTATATGATGCTATATCAAACGCCGTTCGTCAGACGCCAAGTGCGCAAACTTCTACAATTTATTTGTGGCAATCGCGAGAAGTATCGACAACTGAGGGATCTTCATGCCCTCGTGTCCCACGTGCAATCCGTGCAAAAATGTTGCAATACCGGTGGCTACGATCCGCTGCAGCCGCTCCATCATGCTATCAATCTGCCCTATGACTCTCTAGTCGAACTTATCGAGCATCTCAAGTCTTGCGTTGAAGTAGCGACTTGCCGTACGGGAAATTGGCAGCGTTTCTGTCTGAAACAAAATACCGTGCTCTCCTACCTGTTTACGATTTCGACGCTTCTCGATGAAGGTGTGAGCCCTACGGTGCTGCAACTGCTACAGTGCGCTATATGCTCCAGTGCAAAGGGCAAAGATTCCAAAGCATCGGCCAACACAAAGGAGAGAAGGGACCGCGAGAAATCTGAAGATTCGGATATCGAAGCGAAATTCGAAGAAGCACAGTGCGTCACGTTGGTCGAACAAATACAGAAACAAGTGTCACCCGCCTTGCTAACTAAGTTCATAAAAACCTTTTTGCTCGAGACAAACAACACGAATGTACGCTGGCAGGCGCACTCGCTCGTTCTGGCGATTTACAAAAATTGTTCACCCACCGATCAGGAAGCCCTGTTGGATCTTCTCTGGCGCCTCTGGCCTTTGCTCCCGGTTTACGGCCGCAAAGCCGCACAATTCGTCGATCTTCTTGGCTATTTCTCACTCAAAACCCCGCACACCGGCAAGAAAATGCACTCCTACATGGAACAAGCCGTGGCCGTGTTACACGCTCAGAATCAATTGCTCGCACGACATCCAAACGCGAATCTTTATGCGAATCTCGCGCAATTCGTCGAGCTCGACGGTTATTATTTGGAGAGCGAGCCTTGCCTCGTTTGTAACAACCCCGAAGTGCCGATGGCCACGATAAAGCTTTCATCGATCAAGGTCGATTCGAAATTCACGACGACCACTCAAATCGTAAAACTCGTCTCGAGCCATACGATAAGTCGTATCATATTGCGTATCGGTGATCTCAAGAGGACGAAGATGGTGCGCACAATAAACGTCTTTTACAACAATCGTTCGGTACAGGCGGTCGTTGAATTGAAGAACAAACCGGCGCTCTGGCACAAAGCCAAGAAAATAACTCTGGCGCAGGGTCAGACCGAGGTAAAGATGGAATTTCCCCTACCGATCGTCGCGTGCAATCTAATGATCGAGTACGCCGATTTCTACGAAAACATTCAAGCATCCTCGGAGACTCTTCAATGCCCGAGATGTTCGGCGAGTGTACCGGCGAGCCCGGGTGTATGCGCCAATTGCGGTGAGAACGTTTTCCAATGTCACAAATGTCGCGCCATCAACTACGACGAAAAGGATCCGTTCTTGTGTCACGCTTGTGGTTTCTGCAAGTACGCAAAATTCGATTACACGCTGACCGGGCGACCGTGTTGCGCCGTTGATCCCATAGAGAACGACGAAGATCGCAAAAAGACCGTGGCAACGATCAATACCTGGCTGGAAAAAGCTGACCGCGTCTACAAGACTCTGATCGCTAATAAGCCAACTCTGGAGATGTTACTCATCAAAATGTCGGAGCATCGTTTGGATCGCAGCCTCGACGACGGTCTTCAGCTATCCGGCAGTACGCAAGTCAATCGCGCCATACAATTGCTGGCGCAGAGATATTGCAACGAGTGCAAAACTTCGTTCGAGGAGCTCAGCAAGATAATACAACGCGTATTGGCCTGGCGACGCGAACTTGTTGCTTACGACAGAAATCAACGTGGACAGGGCGGCGTACACGTGGGCGCTTCGACGAGTGACAAAGGGCTCAAGGAAGAGACCATCGTACCCCTCCCGGGACGTTGTTACGGTTGCGCGTCCTCAGCCACCGAACACTGTCTCACTCTGCTTCGTGCTCTCGCGACGAATACCGCTGCTCGCCAAGTCCTCTGCAAGCAGGGTCTGATCTCGGAATTGGTGGAACACAATTTGCGCAAAGGTACGGTACAGGTGCAGGAGGAAGTGCGACAACTGTTGTGTCTCGTAACGAGGGACAATCAACAATCGACCAACGAGCTATGCTCTCTCCTGATGAACAGAGTGACAATGACACTGCGCGGCAGGGTCGCCACGTCCGATCTCGCGATGGCCGTGAGACACGAAATGGCACTGTTGGCTGCCTTGGTACAGAAGGAAGACGCCTGCTGGGAGCAAAAGTTACGATGTGTTATGCAACTCTTCCTTATGGCTTGCAAAGATTCCACGAGTCCCGTCGTTATGGAGAGTCTGATATTACCCTGCTTGAAGATACTTCAGGGCTTGATCAAACCCGATCAGCCCGCGTCGAAGAAGAATAAGTACAAGAGCATCGAAACACTCGCTACTGTGCAACCACCCGAGGGTGTCAGCATAGATGTTGCCAAGTGGCTAAGCAGCGACCCGAAACACTCGTACACCGAGTGGATACAACGAATGCCAGCGAAACGAACGACACCACCGCCAAGCAAACCCCTGAAGAAAGAGGAAGCTCGGGTTTTGTACCTAATGGAGAAGTACGGACATCGGTGGCACAATCGCTGCATGAGGCTACGAGTTATTCAAATATTGAAATTGGCCGACGGCGCCTGGCTCAAGGAAGTTCTCTTTAATCCGAGTTCGCGACTGGCTAGACAAGTAGCTTGCAACATGGTGGAGAGCCTCTGTCAGGGAACCGAACGTAAGAAGGAAGTTCTCGTACTTTTGACCGGTTATTTGGAACAATTGCGAAGCGCCGGCGAGAGCAGCGCGGAATTTTTGGCCCTCTATCAGAGTCTCATACGTCAACCACCGTGGAAGCAATTTTTGGCTGTGCGCGGGGTAATGACGCTACTGGCTGATTTGCTAATTCGTGAAATCGAGGAACTGCATCGTCTGGAAGAAACAACCTTGACGAGCGATCTGGCTCAGGGTTATGCGCTGAAAATGCTCACGGAACTGCTAGCGACGTTCCTCGAACAGGAGAACATAAAGCAACAGTACAAGGGTCGTCTCGTGGGAGCTGTTCTCAATGGTTATCTGTCTTTGCGACGGCTGGTCGTGCAACGGACGCGCCTCATCGACGACACGCAGGAAAAATTGCTCGAACTTCTCGAAGAAATGACAACAGGCACGGAGGAAGAGACCAAAGCTTTTATGGCCGTATGCGTCGAGACCGTGCAAAAGTACAGCCCTCAAGACGTTAGAACACCCGTATTTGTGTTCGAGAGACTCTGCTCGATAATTTATCCCGAGGAAAACGACGTGGGCGAGTTTTTCCTTACCCTCGAGAAGGACCCGCAGCAGGAAGACTTTTTGCAGGGTAGGATGTTGGGAAATCCGTATAGCAGTTTGGAGCCCGGTCTCGGGCCTCTCATGCGTGACGTTAAGAATAAAATTTGTCAAGACTGCGAGCTCGTCGCGCTTCTGGAGGACGACAATGGAATGGAGCTTTTGGTCAACAACAAAATCATCAGTCTCGATCTTCCGGTTAAGGAGGTTTACAAAAAGATTTGGGTGCTCGAGGGTGGCGAGTGCGACGCGATGAGGGTAGTTTATCGTATGCGGGGCTTGCTTGGCGACGCCACCGAGGAATTCGTCGAGACTCTCAACGCGGCCAGCGAACAAGAGGTCAATAACGAAGAGGTTTACAAAATGGCTAATGTGCTGGCCGAGTGCGGTGGCCTTCAAGTGATGCTCGATCGTTTAGCTGCGATACAGGATGTCAGTAGAGCGAGACCGCTGTTGCAAGTATTGCTCAAATTGTTCCGTCTCTCGGTGAAAGTGAAGAAAAATCAGCAAGTTCTTAGCAGACCGGAACTCGGAGCCGTTACCGTTTTGTTGGAGGTTCTACAGCGATGCTTAGCCACCGAGCCTGACAACACACAGGCCAAAGTGACAGAACAATTGTTGGATATCATGGAAACGATCTTGTCCAATGCCACGTCCCAGACCCTCGAATCTTTCGAGGAATTCTCGAGAACTCTCGGTGGTCCGGAACACGTGAAAGCTTTGTTGTCGTGTACGCAATCGGCGGCTGTGAGACAGAGCAACGGTGTTCTTGTACATCTCGCCAGAGTCGTGGCTGCCCTCACCTATGGAAATCAAGAAAAAATGGCTCTGCTTTGCGACTACTTCAAACCGGTGTTGAACTTTTATAAATTTGATTTCGAGCACACACTCGAGGACGAACAAAAGCTCGAACTGTTTTGTATACTGACACAGGGTATCGAAAGAAACGCCATTGGGAATACTCTCAAGGATCATATTATCGATATGAATATAGTCAAGGATGCCTTTGAATATATAACGGTGAGAATACTGGATTGAAATTATTTCGCCTTATTTGTTAATGAACTTTTGTCAAGGTATGTGATTTTTTTTTGCTACAGGTTCACGCACCCTGTGTGAAACCTACACTACTTAGAACAGACAGCGACGAGCTCAAGGAATTCATTTCGAAACCGGCTCTCAAGTATATTCTACGTTTTCTCACCGGTTTGGCGACAGATCACGAACTTACCCAGGTTAATTGATAACATTTACAATCACCTTCTTTTCTCATCTTTCATATATCCATTACATTTCTTTTTTAGATCAAGCCTGTCTGTCTATTATAGCATAGTGGGTACAACCCCACCCCACCATATAGTACTTTTTATTCTTATAAATAGTATTTCTAGTGAGTTTAGGGGAAAGTAAATTTATCAATGCCCTAAGTTCTATGCACCACATTGTGGATACTATTTGAGAAATGTTACATGTGCAATATTGACAGTCATCAATACTTGACGGTTTTTTTAACCTGATATAAATGTTCAACATTAATTTCAGCTGTGCCAAGTATCACGTAACTTTAATCCTTTTGTCTAAATTATCGTTACAGTTGGCCGTGTCGCAAGTCACCATCAGTATAATTCACAGACTGGAGCAAGTATCCTCCGACGAGCATGTTGGTTCCCTGGCCGAAAATTTGTTAGAAGCACTTTGCACGAACAAGCAAGTGGCCGAGTTGATCGAGGAGGCTCGTCAGCATACGCGCAGCGAGAAGAAGCGTTTGGCGATGGCGATGCGTGAACGTCAATTGGGAGCACTCGGAATGAGAACGAACGACAAGGGTCAAGTGACCGCGAGTGGAACGATCCTGCAACAGATGGAAGATCTCGGCGACGAGTCGGGTTTGGTCTGTGTCATTTGTCGGGAAGGATACAAATTTAAACCTAGCATGGTGAGCTCCGATACTCGAAGACGAAAACTCGTAATTTTATACATTTTTTTCCCGAGCGCTGCAGATCATACTCCTAATCGATTATTCTTTTGAATTGTTCAGGTTCTCGGTATTTATACGTTTACGAAACGTTGCAACGTCGAAGAATTCGAGACGAAGCAGAGGAAAACAGTGGGATACACGACGGTCACGCATTTCAACGTTGTTCACGTTGATTGTCATATGTCGGCGGTTAGATTAGCGCGGGCTCGCGACGAGTGGGAAAGCGCGGCACTTCAAAACGCTAATACGAAATGTAACGGACTTTTGCCGCTTTGGGGACCTCAAGTGCCAGAATCCGCATTCGCAAGCTGCCTCGCACGGCACAATACGTATTTGCAAGAGTGCACCGGTCATCGGGATATCTCGTACTCCTCAACGATACACGATCTTAAGCTCTTATTGCTGCGTTTTGCACAAGAGAAAAACTTTCACGACGATACTGGTGGCGGTGGCCCTCAATCCAATATGCACATGATTCCCTATCTGATACACATGGCTCTCTACGTCATCAACACGTGAGTCACATCAATCGAAACATTTGAGATATTTCTGTCGCAGCGCTACTGTTGCTATTTGGAGCAATTATTACAACCGTGTTGCTGTTGTATAGGACGAGATCCGCAACCAGAGAGGACAAACAACTGGTCAGCTATTTGGACGCGCCCGCATCCTCGGCGTGGTTAGACAGTTGTTACGAAGCGGAGGGCCCCTTTTATCAATGCACACTCTCGCTTCTTGTTCTCACACCAGCACGATGGAATCAACTGCGACTGGGCCATCTGCGTAGACTCATCGTGTTAGCTCATCAACGTTACGTGTCGCCTTCGGCATCTACGAAAACTCTGACCGACGCTACGGTCAAGGATTACTCGGTCTACAAGAATGCATTGGTATTCTTCGGGCTCATCGATTGCATTTATCGAAATTTCTTCAAGGTATGTCATTATCGCTCGGTAAAGCCAAGTCGGAAAGCGTTTAGACGTGTTGAGTTTTATTGCAACATGAACATCTACATTGCGTAACAGGAGTTATGACTTATATTGATGTGTGGTCATTCGAAGAATCGTAACTCGTTTTCGCTGCTTTCGACGCAAAGTGAACTGATTGTAGAATATAAAATAAGTGAAGCCCGGAAAAGGTAGTAAGCTTTCAAATGAAACTAGTTTGAACTCTATCGCTTGCGGATTGGCTAGCTGCGTTAAGTTTTTTTTTAATCAAATGATGCAAATTGGCATTTTTCGGACACTATGCAAATTGATATTTGACGTTACCAAACCCGTTAGCAAGCCATGTTAATCAAACTGTCGTCCCCCGGCGGAAAAGGAACACCACTTATAAGTTTCTATCGGATGACTCTAAGAGGAGGTATACGTCCAGAAAGTAAAATCGATTATCGGCGATAACTTTGGAACGCGTCGATCAATTTGACTGAATTTTTTCGTTGCTTATGATTCATCACTCTCTCTTAGATTTGACATGTCATTGCCGTGATTATTTTTATTGGCGCGATTCATTTACTTCAACGGCATACAGCTACTTCATAGCTATTTTTTGCATTTAAAGAGGGCAGGGCCAATCTTAGGAGATCCCCATTTTTTTAGGGAGTTTTAACTCTTAAAATAGATGTTCATCGAGTGTCGAAGGTCACCGCCTATGAGCAATACAGAATGGTTCAAGTGAAAGTGACAAATCGGGTAACCTAATCATCGGTACAAAAGTTCTTCGCCGATATTCACTCCCTTGACGCGTCATATTCACTACCTGCATTCTGATTCAATTGATAATTTTGTTAGAACGTTTGATAATATATAATCAATGATTCATGATTCGTCGTGAATAATGAATACTTGTTGAATAAAAATAATTCACTGATAGTTTAAGGTTAAAGATTAAAGATAAACAGTGAGATATAAAAATTAACAATTAAACATAAAATAATTAATGACAAATGACTGATATATGCTTTAATCATTCATAAATAATAATCAGTAATAAATCTTTCGATCAGTCCTAAGTATAGTTTAGTTCTTATTCGCGGACAAGCTTTTAATTGAATAAATTAATTTAAAAAGACGCGAAAAATAAATTCGATTTATTATTGAATGGAATATTATCCTAGAAGCAAAACAAATCAACCAATTAATGAATCAACGGGTAACTATTAATACTACATTTATTAAACATGTACAATAAAAAAACTCAGCCAAACATATTCTGATTCAGAAATTTAGCTGATTATGAGGGTAACATGTTGGACAGGTTTCGTTAGTTTTGTCCCTATCATAAATTTCATACCCGGACCCAAAATTGCGACACGGTATACGTTGTTACTACGATTAGACAACTAGTACTAGTACCCCGGTAATCTGCCGGATCTTTAAATAAAAAAATTGTTATCAGATTTAAGGGGTTAGGCCACTGTAGAGGTCGAAAAATAGGCTTTTTGGGAATTTTTTTATACAGAACTACAAAATATTTTTTAGGCAAATATTTCACTTTCCAAAAATTTACCTAAAAAATCGTCGGATAATCGTTAATATCAAATCAACTATGCAATATAAAAAAAAAATTACGCACTTCCATAGACAGTGTATTTTTCAAGATATATTCAACATTTCAAGTGAATCGGTTGAAAATTGTCTGAGTTATGTTTCCGGCCAACTCAAAAAATGCAGTTTTGAGATAAATGCTGCAGGGCCGCCGTTTTGAAATTAATCGCTTAAAAAAGTTATTGTATACAGTCACTGATATGTACGATAAACACCCTTCTTTGTAATCTCGATTTATTTTGTAGTTTTTCTGAAAAAAAAAAAAAAATCCCCAAAAAGCCTATTTTTTCGGCCTCTAGAGTGGCCTAAGGCCTTAAGAAAAATGTTACCCTGAATGATTTATAGTTGATTGATACTTACCGATGCATTAATTAATTTCCTCATCTGTTTCACATCTAGTATTATTTTCAATTTGAGAACCGACCAAATTTATTTCTCGTGTCTTGTCAAATTAATTTGTTCAATTAATTAAAAACTCGTTCAGCCATAATCACTAGATATTAGTTAAGAATAATAAATTCAAGAACTCATTATTAATTTTTCATTATTTTAAGGTTTTATTGTTAAATTGCAAATCTCATTTTTAAATATTTAACCTGCACCTTAAAATTAGCGACTGATGATTTTCATTTAACAGTTATCCATTAGTCACGACGAATCATCAATAATTTATCATTTTTTTTTAACGGTTGCCGAGTGCCCGACATAGAATTCGCGTTCGTTTCTGCATTAAGGCAGGTGAACACCGGCGACGAACTCTCGCTCAGAATGACGCGATTTATCTTCTGATTGAAAGATTTCCTATTGCCAATAGGTGTGATCTCCGATATTTGGGCCAGGTGCCACAACTTTCCGATAACCGCATTAACCAACGTTTGAGAGCTAATGGATAATCAGAGGCACATTTAGCGCACTAAATTCGGGTTAACCCGGATAACTGAGAGTTGTAGGATTCAGCCTTAAGAACCTCCGGTTTTAACCGTTGAAACACCCCCTTTAAAGTTTTGCAACAGCGAACCTTCGCGTCGTAGTCTTTAAATGCTAAAAATATTGATAAACGAAACTGCGCGCCCACGAAATACCTCGATTCCGTTTACGAGAATAATTATGGCGGTCACATTAATGTTGAGCCTAAATGTAAGATTAACCGTAATTCCACACAAAAAATTCCATTTTGGAAATCCGGAATTCAGAGTTATCGCCGATAATTGATTTTTACTTTACGGGCGAGCAATTCCTCTAAGAGTTCGCAGGCTCCGATATTAATTTGCAAAATCCCGATTTCCATCGATTTATAAATATTTGACGCCGCCGACCAACCGGGTTCAAACTAGTTTTATTTAAAAACTTGCTAAATTTTCGGGATTATACTTCGTTCCTTAAAAAAAACAATACCTCTTCCGACAAAATCTGCAAAAATGTGTAATTTCACGCGTGTACATTACATGGCTATTATATCATATGCTGCACTACCGATTGTGTCGATCGTAGGAAACAACGTATGAAGCCCTATGTTCTTCAATTTCATGCATTGGTCATTCCTTCTTCGTATTTTTTCGATCCATTGAAGTATATAGTCAATATTATTTCCTCCTCCTCGGCGCAGAAGGTGAACGTCCTGTCAGATGATCAATGGCCAACTATCTTGGCCGAATACATACGACACAACGATGAGGCTATGCTCAAAGCGTCGGAGCGTGTCCTCGCGACGTACAGAGACGAGCTCTTGCCATGCGTATTTTTCGAGGAATATTTCGATGTCGTCGGTAAGTTTTGATTCGTTCATTGCCCCGCTCTTCCCATTTTTCGCTCGTTCTAGCCAATTTATACATACCTATGTTTTTCAGGTCTTCTCGGGGACGTACTGGATCCCCAAGCGTACATAAGCGAGCTTCTTCAAAGTCTTGCTTGAGTAAACTGGAAGAAAAGGAATTTCCGTCATATATGATACTCTGAAAATGATCCCAAATCATGAGTCTGCCGATGCGTTATTACAATATCTTTTCTTTCGTGTATGATTCAAATGTTTTGTCGTTGCAAAACTTCATGTATAAAAAAAACCAATCTCACGGTGTATCGCTTTCTTGTTTGTGCATATGAATAGCGATAAACAAAGAAACAAACTTTGTGCTTTAACGAACAGGAAAAAAAGTCACAACAAATATTTATTCGATTATAATAAAATGTTTGCAAATGTTAATACGCGACTGGGCGCGTTTATTCGGTTTCTTTACCCGCAATTTACTATACCGCGATACAGTCTTCGATAGGAGAAAAAAAAACAGAAAACTGTAATTATAGAATGAAAAAAAAAAAACTTTTATTATTTCACATTGTTTGTAGTTTCGTAACTATTTTTATATCATTCAGATGAATTTTTGTTTGGGATGATCTTGTAAAGATCGGAGGTTTGATATACTCGTCCATAAAACTGGTATATTTTTTCTGTTTTCATCTCGCGTCTCCTATTACTATAATTATCGAGGAGAGCAGCTCTGGTCATACACTGCTTGTTTATTTATGCGTTTCTTTTTTCTCTATCGTTATCAAACTCAAACGCGAATTATAAAATACCATTTCAATTTGCCACAAGATAACAGATGTTATTCGTTGCTTATACGAATATAAAATTTCCGCGTCTTTACATTCCGCCGTGGTATCGTGTCGCCAGGCATATTTTTTCCTGAGGATATCGGTAATTTGTACAGGGAATATGACAATCGTTTGAACAAAGATATACAATATATCTCATATATTTCCTACGTGTCGCTCTTCCACAGCTTTATAGTTTTGTCATTCTCAAGAGCAGCCGAAGCGATTATGTTGTCCGTGGGATGGCAAGTGGTGCACAGAACTACGTCTGGAAAAAGAAATTGAAAAAATACGTTTTGTGACGTCTTATGACATGTGATAACGTTTGAGATGGAAACTTCGGTGAAAATTGTTCGTGAGCCCGGTCTCCTCTTTTACGCTGTCGTATTCTGGTCTAAAGGCGTTACATCTGGGTAGAAAAACAACTTTGACCATTTTGTTTTATTGGCTTAAATGATGTAAAACATCATAAGCATCATATACAAAAGGAATTATCCGCGAAAGAAAATTTATAAAAATGTTTGGACCTCATTTTTGAAAGCGTCTCCAAAACGTCCGAAACAGCGTAGACGGTAAAAATAGCAATTGGAGTTGTTAAAAAAAAGGCCTTGACAACTGAAGACGTACTATCAAAATGGCTTCTTGGGTGCACGCAGAATTCAAATGAGAGTATCAATTCCATCGTGTGGACGCTAGTTCCTAAGTCAGTTTCGACACTGCAAACGCGTTTTTCTTGACATCACGTTTTTCAAATCGGGAGGACGCATAATTCGGGCAGTTTTTAGCTGATTGACCTGAACTTTTAACTGTCGCTTCTTAGATAGATTCTATATAGAAGTACACACGATTTCTACGATTCATCAACAATTCTTGTTTTTATAAATAAATTAAAGCCGATTTTTGAGCGAAAAAGGAAAATAGTATCATATTTTTAAATAATCGTTCGTACTTTGTTAGCAAACCTAATGTAAATTACGGTTTTTTTTCTCTAGTTGCTACTCCGCAACTGAGCTACCATTTTGTATTATTTTCATTTTATATTATATTCATAAATATTTCTTTCATATACGTCAACACGTGTAGAATAAATCTCTAAACCTCATTTTTTTTGCTTTTTGAGTAATGTGAAAAAAAATCCCATAAGTCTCATTTTTCAGTGAGCCCACATGGATGTAACGCCTTAAGGATGTATGAGACTTGCAGAAATGCTACCATGGCGTTAAAAATTGCATGCGTGATGACTTCGTTCATTCTAAGTTTCTAAGCATGTTTGCAAAATTTCGAATCGATCCGCTAACCCATTAAAGGATTTTAATACCTGCAATTGGCTTTACGGCACATTCTTTTACCCTTAGACATGACGAGGAAAAGCATAATGAAAGAGTGGTTTAAAAATTTTGTGCGGGTAATTTAGGTATGAAAAAACGTTTTGCGAATTTTCTCAATAGTTCACTACATAAACGGAGTGCAAATCATCGTAACGTGCTGAAAGCATTCGCTTGTTCACGCATTGCCAAATTGTATTGCAAAGGTTTAATAGAGAGAAATATCAATAAATACGGGTTAAAACGATCAGATAAGAAAACATTTTTGCGTGGGGATTTGTGTCTTGCGCACATATGCAACCTGCAATTGATTTTACTTTACATCTAGGATACATATGTGAGAGTGTCAAATTTCAGCTACTTTTGCCTGAGGTTATATCTCCCATGCATCTTCCGCTCAATGCTTGAATAAATGACAGCAGCTCAATATACGATACCGACCCATTAACGATGGGGATAGCAAACTCACCCGTGTGGCCTTGCAATTTTTGAACGATTTCTTTTGTTTGAAGATTCCAGATGTACACCATATTGTCTTCTGAACCCGAGACGATCCACTGCGAAAATAAATGTCCGTTCAACTGTCGCCATAAATGTCAACGGGATATTTAAAAGCTCGAAAATATGTCGCACCTTTCCACCAGTTACGGAGAAGTTCGCAAATATGCAATATTTTTCGTTGCGATGTCCCGTGTAAGTTTTGAGACACTTTCCTTTGCTGTAGTCCCAAAGCTTCAGCGTATTGTCTAACGTTGCGGCTAATATGTATTTTCCGTTTGGCGAAAATTTGACGAAGGAGACGGGTGGATTATCATCGTCTATGAGGGTTTTTAGACACTGGCCGGACGCGGTGTCCCAAATTCGACTTAAAAAAGGAGAAGCGAGGTATTTTTATAGTCTTCCGATTTGATCAATGGCTTATATTGGAAAGACCTGTACTGCTCTACTGTAAGACCTTCGTATCGCTTACCACAAACCATCGTAACTACTGGATACTATGAGTGAGCCGTCCCTGTTGAAATGAACCGCACTGACAGGATCCGAATGGGCGGGTAGAGTTTTCAAACACTTGCCCGACCTAACGTCCCATATTCTCACGCTTTCGTCGAACTGATGACAAAATAATGTCATCTTATACAATCATACTCCAAATTAATTGTTCATCGTTGTTGAATCTTCGTCAAACTTACAGATCCGGATACAATGAGATTCGATTGAGGATTAAAATTACAACAAAATACGTAATTGCTGTGGCCCTTCAGAGTCTTCAAGCATTTTTTCTGGAATACACATAGTTGAGGTACAACAGAACAATAAAAATGTTAAACCCAAACAGCCATATGGCACAAACTTACCGAACTCAGCTCCCATATTTTGAGAGTTTTGTCGTCTGAGGCAGAAACGAGTAATCTGCTGTCGCTCGACCATGCCACATCCGAAATTCCAAGTTTGTGACCGGCTATAGTTTTTTCGAATTTTCCGTCATAGGAACCCCAGATTTTTATAAGTTTATCGGCAGCTGTAAGGCGCAACAAGTTTATTCTTACACAAATAGAGAAATTACACGAATAGAGAAAGCAAAAATGGTTTTTCGAAGCATTTTGTTCTACTGAGATGGAATAATGAAACTTATTTATTTTTTTAAGAAGTTTGGGCAATTAAAAAATGAATGTTCAAAGATCGTAATTGTATTTAACGTTAATTTGTTTAATAAGGTTGAACTTTGCAATTTCAAACGTTAGCTCGACTACATTCTTTCAGGAAAACAAAGATAATTCAACCTAGTTGCTCAAAGCAAATCGAACATTTGGTCTGAAGTTTATCGTCACTGAGCACAGTAAATGTGTTAGCAAGAGATACTCATTGGGATTACGTTTATTCAGAATTTTAAGAAACTGTGCCACGAAACTAAACCGCCTTGTTTTAAATATATTCATTTATGGCTAAAAACAGTATCCTTTCACTTTTACAGGTCAGACACTTAATCAGCCTTAACATGATTTTTACAAGACAACTATCTTGAAAACTAGAGCATGAAATGTTTTGTATTTGATAGCATACCTGAGCTGGCTAGCCATTCTCCATTGGGACTAAATTTGACGGAAGAAACCGCTTTTGTGTGTCCGGCAAGTGTGTACTTTAAGGTGTAATTGGGTTTCTGCAAAAGAAGAAAACCTTGGTACAACACAATGCGTGTTATAAATGAGTGTTAAAATGAAATGAGAATTCTCACCAGAGCGGAACTTCCTTTAGTGCCGCTGGACGGCATGGGGCTTGCGTTATTTACAGACGAGTGATGACCAGGCAAAGGACCAAGAGGTACCATTCTTACCTTCCAATATCTACGTTGCTAACGCTGACTTAGCCAAATGTTTTAGGTTATGTAAATCTGTTCTCTCGCTCCCCGTATTGAAAATTATTCGTGTGGCCAGAATTAATAAAATTAAAAAAACCCGATACTCGAGGTCCACGACATCCGTCGGGATGAACGAATTTTTCAGGCGTCAATCCCTGGTATAGCACATTTTTGTAATATGACAGAATCGGATATCTGCAAAACAGAACGCTAACCACGAGTTAATATGAATAAATACGATTAACACAAGAGCACTGTGGGAAGCGCAGAAGGCCGTTAATTAAACACAGGCCCTTTCCTTGTTATGTACGATCGGCGAGAATTTCTTTGCTATTCAATATAATTGATACAAAGCAAAACTAGGAATGAAAATCGCGCTAAAAACAATTTCGAAGCACACGCGACGACAAACGAAAGCGCCATTCCACATCTTTGCTTTCAAAGATTAGGTAAAGGTGGCAGAATCTTTCAATAGTTTGTACTTAACTTAAAAGATGGAGCGCAGGGTTACTTCTGGAAATAAGAGCCCCCTCCGCGCCACTTTGACTAAATTTTTTTTTACGAATCGTTTGGCGGTCGTTTAGTAGCGTATGGTAGCGCATTTCAATCGTTTGATAGTTTTCCGTTTTTTCGGGAAATCAATAACATTCCGATCCACAAGTTGGAACCGCAGGTAGTGGAAAATGACTTAATAATCAACGCCATCTATCTCAAAAACGTTAACCGCCGTACACCACTGCGACCAATCGCAGCCTTCCATTTCAGGTAGACGTATTTTCTATCGATTCCAATCGATCGACCGAGTCATGGAGGCTAGAGTGGGAGGAGGCCGATCTGTGCATTTCAAAGTGGCTACAAAAATGTGGTCCTACCGGGATGGCGCCACTATCTCTAAAATCTCGAGCAGGAAACAGTGCAGCCAGATCACGCGCAAAAGTTACTCCCTCTCTAGTCTCTTGCGCGCCCATCACACAATCATAGTAGCGCGTGTCCGAGAGCGAGCGACGCTCGGACGTCTTCGGAAAGAGCCGAGCGCCATCGAAGTTTCCCGACCGTGCCTTCGGCAGCTACACCAATACATGGACGCTGAGCACGTTCATGTGCGGCAAAGCCGAAACGAAGGCTTCGAGGGAAAAAGCAATCTGAGCACGACTTGCGCGGGACGTCACCCGACGGCACGAGCGAGGCTTTTAGATGATTTCAATGCTTATTTAGCTCTTGATTCTCTGCGTTATTAATGTATACAAAAAATGTATCGCACACTCTGATCGCTTATTTTTTTAGTTTATACGTTAATTTAAATATAATAATAAATCTAAATTACAACTTATTTATCTTCTAAAATATTGTTTACGCTTTACTCACACCCGTCCTTACGCCAAATCAATTATAATTCATAAAAGTAAGCGGAAATATATTTATATTCGTATTATTATATTAATTCTCATAGCTCTCATATGAAAACTCTGATATGAAAAACACAAAAAAAAACTTCAAAACCTTAGATTTCAACGAACCAAGAACATACATCTTCACATTTTCAATCATGACGAATTTTTAAGAACAATATCATCACAAACACATCTGAACCAAAACAATATACATCACCTAAATTATCAAAACATAAATCAAACAACACAAAATCACAACATCTTATACTCAACTCTTACTAATAGACAACAGGACACAAATAATAATCTTTCCACTGATCCTCTGAATAATATAAATTCCACAATCACATTAAATAAAACGAAAGAATGGCTTATAAATCTCTCCAACATTGATATTCCGCTACACATTTCCACATTCTTGTCTCTAGGTGAAAAGTTTTGTTTTCCTTACCTCAAACTCTCAAACATAAAAACTCATATCCACAAATCGATCTCCGAACTTGAGTCCAAATTAGATTTTTTACTCGACAAACCTAGACAAATCGAAATTAGAACCAGATTCACTAAAATCTTAAACAAAATGAATATTCCAACATCATTTTCCAACACTAATCAAATTATAAAACACACGTCCTCATTCTTAAAAAACAACCCTCAACTTTTAGTTACACGAGCTGACAAAGGAAATTCAACAGTCATCATCAATAAATAGTCCAACACATAAACTAGCTGAATTTATACAATCTAAACTTTCTAAATTAATCAATACGACTAATTCACACGTCAAAGATAGTTTCCACCTAAAACATTCACATTCTAACATCTCAATTCCACTCAACTACAAATTGGTCTCGTTTGATGTTGTTTCTCTCTATACCAACATCCCATTACAACTTGTTATTCAAAGCCTTCAAAGAAGATCAAATCTATTTTCAAAAACATTTCCTTTAAACGAAATAATTAAAGCCATAGAATACATCATGTTCTCAACTTTCTTTACATTTCAAAATAAAATTTACCAACAAATCTCAGGGTTACCAATGGGCTCACCTCTGGCTCCAATATTATCTAACATCTTCATGATTGATCTTCAAACAAATTGTCTGGACAAATTAAAATTTTCGTTACCCCTATATAAAAGATATGTTGATGATATTATTATTGCTCTACCAACAGACAAAATTGAATCCACCAAAAAGATTTTTAACTCATATAACTCAAAATTACAATTTACATCAGAAAATGAAGTAGATAAAAAATCCCGTTTCTGGATATACTTTTAATCCATAAAAAAAATTCAATTATCACAAATCGGTATAGGAAACCAACCTGGTCAGGCAGATTCATAAATTTCTTTTCACACCACCCACTTTCCCAAAAAAGGCCATAATTTACATGCTAGTTGACAGAGCAATTAAATTATCTCATCCTTCATTTCACAAAGAAAACCTCAAACTTATTAGTAACACGATGACACAAAATTGCTATCCGATCTCTTTCATAGAAAAAGTAATAAAACATCGGCTTTCCACAATCAACATTCAAAAAAAGAATAACAACAATTTTGATTCTTCCAGACTAATAAATGTTCCTTACACAAAAAACATCCATCATCAACCAATGCGTCTTTTCCAACAATACAACATAACATTAGTCACAAACGATAAACACAACATTTCATCGATTACTGGCTCCACCAAAGACAAAATAAATAACACCCAAAAATCCAACATAGTTTACAAAATCGATTGTAAGGATTGCAATGCCACATACATCGGCCAAACCAAAAGATACCTTGAAACCAGAATAAAAGAACATAAAAATAGCCTAAAACATACTACCACAAAACACACATCCTTAGCACAACATGCAATAGAACGAAAACATGACTTTCAATTCGACAATGTAAAAATTTTAAACAATAAAAATTGGCTCAAAAAAGACTAATCTTAGAAATGATCCAAATTAAGGCACACTCCAACGCAATAAATTTTAGAACTGACATACAAAAACTAAGCTCGATCTATAACTCTATTATATAACTATTAAAATATTTTACAATACTTTACTTGACAACAATTTTTAAATTATTGACACTATAATTTAATTTTAAATACTCTTAACATGACGCACCAATTTCATTTCTCTTGACACGTCACTGCCTAAAGGATCTTTCTCCCCCGATTCGCAAAATAAAGACTCTAATAAGCTTCACGAAATTAAGACACCACTCAGTTTCTCTCGAACTCTCCGTGATCACACAACTCAATATGTAACTGAGAAATGTAAATTTCGAGTTTTTGTTTATTTTGGAAGAAAATTTTTAAAATCTTAAACTCAATAGGTAATCATCACAGTCATTTGATACTTTAGTAAAATTTCCTTTAAATCAATCACGTACATTAAATTTTCACAAATAAAACACAAAACTTTCTTATAATTATTAATCCCTTACAGATGATAAAAATCGCTAAAAAACGATAAATTCTTCCATCTATTGAGTATACTCCAGCAAAACAGTATTTACTTCCATAAATAGTGTCTTTTGAAATAACCTTCCAAATATAAGCAAAAGCTAGAAACATCAACAACATCGAAGTTAGTCATTTCTCATATTTCATTTCTTTATAACTCCATAGTATAATAAACCACACTCTCAGACATCACTCATTTCAAACACCGATGAATAAGAAGAATTAACGCAATACAAGAACTTATGCGTATCAAATCAATATAGTTATAACCAAAACAGAATTAACATAACAGTTATACAAAACGACACAACAATTTTATAACACAATCATAATATAAAACATTCGTGTATTTAATTCCTTCAAACTTGATTTGTAAAATTTGTGTATTAAAATGTATAGAAAAAAATATAATTTCTGGAGAGGACCCGAACCAAAGGGTCGAAACGTAAGAAAGCATCATTTATTTCCATCGCTGACCTTGGAAAACCTCTATTGGCCGGACTGAAGCCGAATCTTCAACTAGCAACTTGTCATCAACACGGCCGCACACATCTTTGACTCATTAATTCTCATACTTTCATCAAGCGATAAAGCATTATCCCCAAAAACAACCAATCATCCATCCGGCCGCGAATCGTCAGTACCAGAAAGTGCACATATTCTACAAGCGATTTTCCAGACAATTTGTTTGAAGATCAATCATAACGATGTTAGATAATATTGGAGCCAGAGGTGAGCCCATTGGTGACCCTGAGATTTGTTGGTAAATTTTATTTTGAAATATAAAGAAAGTTGAGAACATGATGTATTCTATGGCTTTAATTATTTCGTTTAAAGGAAATGTTTTTGAAAATAGATTTGATCTTCTTTGAAGGCTTTGAATAACAAGTTGTAATGGAATGTTGGTATAAAGAGAAACAACATCAAACGAGACCAATTTGTAGTTGAGTGGAATTGAGATGTTAGAATGTGAATGTTTTAGGTGGAAACTGTCTTTGACGTGTGAATTAGTCGTATTGATTAATTTAGAAAGTTTAGATTGTATAAATTCAGCTAGTTTATGTGTTGGACTATTTATTGATGATACTATTGGACGAAGTGGATAATTATTTTTATGAATTTTTGGCAGACAATAAAGACGAGATAGGTTGCAATTTTCAGCTTTTGAGTATTTGTATTTTGTTTCATCAATGAATTTTAGGGTTTTCCATCTGGAGAGAATATTGTTAATGCCTTTTTGTAGAGTGTTGATGGGATTTCTATTTGTTAATTTGTAAGTTGAGGAATCTGCGAGTAAATTATGAGTTTTTGTAATGTAATCTGATTTGTTAAGAATGACTGTTGAATTTCCTTTGTCAGCTCGTGTAACTAAAAGTTGAGGGTTGTTTTTTAAGAATGAGGACGTGTGTTTTATAATTTGATTAGTGTTGGAAAATGATGTTGGAATATTTATTTTGTTTAAGATTTTAGTGAATCTGGTTCTAATTTCGATTTGTCTAGGTTTGTCGAGTAAAAAATCTAATTTGGACTCAAGTTCGGAGATCGATTTGTGGATATGAGTTTTTATGTTTGAGAGTTTGAGGTAAGGAAAACAAAACTTTTCACCTAGAGACAAGAATGTGGAAATGTGTAGCGGAATATCAATGTTGGAGAGATTTATAAGCCATTCTTTCGTTTTATTTAATGTGATTGTCGAATTTATATTATTCAGAGGATTAGTGGAAAGATTATTATTTGTGTCCTGTTGTCTATTAGTAAGAGTTGAGTATAAGATGTTGTGATTTTGTGTTGTTTGATTTATGTTTTGATAATTTAGGTGATGTATATTGTTTTGGTTTAGATGTGTTTGTGATGATATTGTTCTTAAAAATTCGTCATGATTGAAAATGTGAAGAGCTAAATAAGCATTGAAATCATCTAAAAGCCTCGCTCGTGCCGTCGGGTGACGTCACGCGCGAGTCGTGCTCAGATTGCTTTTTCCCTCGAAGCCTTCGTTTCGGCTTGGCCGCACATGAACGTGCTCAGCGTCCATGCATTGGTGTAGCTGCCGAAGGCGCGGTCGGGAAACTTCGATGGCGCTCGGCTCTTTCCGAAGACGTCCGAGCGTCGCTCGCTCACGGACGCGCGCTACTATGATTGTGTGATGGGCGCGCAAGAGACTAGAGAGGGGGTAACTTTTGCGCGCGATCTGGCTGCACTGCAGCTCACTTCTCATTATTTACTTGTTCCGTCTCTGTCACACCCTGCTCGTGTCTCGAGATTTTAGAGATAGTGGCGCCATCCCGGTAGGACCACATTTTTGTAGCCACTTTTTTCAAGTCTCTCCATAAGAGATCGGACTCCTCCCACTCTAGCCTCCCTGCAGCGGGATTCTGTAACTCGTTATATCTCGGTAACGACAGTTTTCGTTATCGTTAGATAGCGACAGCCAATAAGAGGCCCCCTTTCGTCTTGGAACGTGCATGCAATTGGCTGTCGCTAGCTAACGATAACGAAAACTGTCGTTACCGAGACATAACGAGTTACAGAATAGGCCTACTGGAGGCCTATTCTGTAACTCGTTATAACCCGGTAACGACAGTTTTCGTTATCGTTAGCTTCCGACAGCCAATTGCATGCACGTTCCAAGACGAAAGGGGGCCTCTTATTGGCTGTCGCTAGCTAACGATAACGAAAACTGTCGTTACCGAGATATAACGAGTTACAGAATAGGCCTACTGGACCGAGTACCAAACGTTCTGAATGGAGCACCAAATGCAATCGGATGTTTTTCTATCGATCAAGACTCATTACCATGGAGCCTAGATACCAGTAGGCCTATTCTGTAACTCGTTATGTCTCGGTAACGACAGTTTTCGTTATCGTTAGCTAGCGACAGCCAATTGCATGCACTTCCAAGACGAAAGGGGGCCTCTTATTGGCTGTCGCTATCTAACGATAACGAAAACTGTCGTTACCGAGATATAACGAGTTACAGAATCCCGCTGCAGAGTAGCGGGATTCTGTAACTCGTTATGTCTATAACGAATCGGAACGTTATGGTAACGATAGCGACGTCTACCGCGTGTAACGACAAACGGATAACGACTGTCTGATTCCGTAACTCCAAATAGCGTTGCTTCGACGTTACAGAATGCGATAACGAAACGTCGTTATTTAACGTCGTCGGTATGTTTCAAGCCTATACGGAAGTGACGTTTACTACGTGAAATAGAAAAATCTATCGATGGTTGATGTTGAGAACCACCGGCATTTTAGTAACTTCTCATAAATAACTAGTAATCGTCGAATGGGAAGCATTGTTTACAAATCGTGTTTCTTTGTGCCTTTCATGGTCTCTAGTCTCCATGATGCCTTTATTACATATACTTCGGCGTGATTTTTCGACAGTGAAAAGTAAATAATTTATTTCGTTCGACAATGGCTTCGCAATCGCAGTAAGTAAATACGTTTGCAATGAAAATATTTAACAATACGTGTATTACAATATGACAGGTGGAATTATAGGTTATACATGCATATTTCGGACCGGTTTTTCTACCTCCCGGTGAATTTTATTTGATTATATCCATAGTTAAAAGTCTGTTATCCGATGCTACAACCTGCAGGTAGAATTTTCCTGAAGATGGAACAACCGGCCGTACACTCGTAGGTTGTATATATTTGCTTAAGTACATGAAATTCATTAAACGTGGTTCGAATTTTGTTTTAGGAACAAAACGTGCGTGGCAGTAGGCGCGAGGAAAAGACAAGCAAAGGCAACCGCATCGCAAATCGATTTCATGGTTGATTACTTTGTCCAGAATCCTCATGTGGCTACAGGGAAATTTCTAACATTGCACGGCAAATCTGATTTGTCTGCTTCATGGGAGAAGTTGGCGGACGAATTAAATAAGATGTGGACCGATGGAAGAACAAAAGACGTGAAGTCATGGAAATCCGTAAGTCAATAGCGTTATGTTCTCATTGAAAAATAGTTGACACATGGAAGGGATATTTAAATATTTCACATCAAGATGTTTCCGTAGCTCCAAACAATGTACATCTAAAATATTTTTATAGACGTGGCGAGACAACAAAACACTGGTGTCTCAAAAAGTGGCAAAGATACGCGCGAATCAAGCTGCAACAGGCAACTCGACAGGTCCTCCACCAAAACTAACAGAGCGCGACCAAAAAATGTTGGGTTTAATGGGTCACGATTACGTAGAAGGAGTTGAGAGTCCGGATGCATTCCCAGAAGAACAGGTAATAATTCGTCTTTGAATACAGATGTATTACACCTTCTTGGTGTAAATAATTGAAAAATCCTATGTAATAAGTTGAGTTGTGTAGTAGAAATACTATGTCAACATTTTTACTTTATTTCAAACGATTATTTCTTTCGTAGTTTGAAAGTTTGTGGATATTTCAACCATAAAGTTGACAAACTGATATATGTTTCGCTTTAATTATTTCAGCCTAACGCCATTGAGCTACTCGCAGATGGGGACGAAGGTATATTGGAGATTGGTGCTAATCCCTTGACAGTACGGAGCATCAGTGACATTAGCGACAGCAGTCATTATACGAGTTAGTAAAATTTTCAGCTTTCAGAACTGAAATTACTTTGATGTCAGAACAAAGTATATACCGTTTCATTTTAGATTATGACGTGCTGGCCGAACTAATGGAAGGGACCGACGAAACTGAATTGTCTTTGATAACAGACAAATCAGTGAAAAGGCAAAAAAGGGCATTAACAGCAACAGACGCTGAAGCAGCTGCACTCTTCGAACCTCGTCAATTGTCGAGTCCGCAGAAACCACCATGTGCACCGTCAACATCTAACCAATATTCGAGTCGCCAAAACAGCTCAAGTCGTCCGGGAAGAACCACAAATGCCATAAAGCGTCGTGAGTATGATTATAGTCCTTCATTCAATTGCTACAAGGTACAAAAACATGCGTACAATTTTTGTTATATTTTCAAGGTCCCAATAGGTTGGGCACACAGTTGCAAGATGCGCGGGAAGATTTTGTGGACCTAGCTGAACGACAAATTTCGTGCATGGAGGTAAATAGTACAAGTCTTTGATATGCTTATTGTGCAAATAAAAATTCTTTTTCTAACAAATTTATCAATTCAATCAAATTTGACAATTGTTATTTTTTTAGATGTTTGCTAAAACTATGCAAAAAATTGCGGACAATGACAAAGAGAGGAACGAGATTCTTCGTACCTTGGCCGAAAGTCAAAAAACTCGAGACGAGGCATTCTCGCAGCTCGCTCTTATAATAAAAGATTGTGTTGACGTTTTGAAAAAAAAAATAACATTTTTTATCTATATAGAGTTTTCATGTTTATATAAAGGTTTTATATTTAAAGTATTAAGAAGTTTATTGAAAGTTACTTGTTTAGTGTATATGTGTACATAGTTGTCTAATAGCAGAGAAAAGTGTCATATCGTTAATATAATAAACAGGTTCGTGCCAAATATTAATAATAAAAATGAAAACAAATCACAAGGTATTTCAAATCGCTTTTTATTTTCAAAACGCTCCCTCACAAAATCTGTATACAATTCCCCCAATACTATCTATCGCGCACATACGCCGACGAAAGTACACATGGATTTTTACAGTGAATTTCAAATTATAATTTAGATATGTACAAACGCATTAGACATGTTTTCATGTTACAGTAGTTATTACAATAAATATTACACATTGAATAGCGATAGCTGTAATTCGTAGTTTAGTAATTGACGTATACCAATCAAAATAGAAAAAACGGTAGTTCATTCATCGTGCTCATCTCTCATATCTTGTGCGTCACGGTAATGAGGGAATCTCTCCCTCATAATTTGCCGTTGGATCCTCTGAGCCACAGCGCGTGGTCCTCTTTGAGGTAAGTCATTATCAAAATCTACATCAATGTTTTCGATTTGACGATGATCAGCTATCGCTGCTTGGAATACTTCGTTATTCAAACGATGGTGTATTCTCATATTATGCAATACTGCACAGGCATTAACTATTTTTGCTGCAAATGCCGGTTCGTACATAAGCACACGCTGATAGGACAGACATCTCCATACAGATTTAAAAACACCAAAAAATCGTTCAACAACGTTCCTTGCCTTGCAAAGCTGCTGCGTGTATTGAAATTGCTGAGTATCTTCAGGATAAGTAGCCAAGGATGTCATGAGCCATGGTTCTAGCGGGTATCCAGCATCACCTGATAAATATTGATATTGTTAAGAATGTATTGAATGTATACATAAACGGCAACAAGTTTTCAAAAGGATTCGTCTGTTGAAACCAAATTTACTATTTTATGGAGCAAAATGTCACTTTCAGCAGGAGTATAAAGTACACAGCCTTGCTGTACTTGACAGTGCAAATAACAACGCACTGAGACTTACCAATAAGCCAAGTTTTCCGTTCTCCTCGATTGTAATGATATTCCATAGCTCGGCGAATTGGTGATATGCTCCAGATGTATGCATCATTGCGTGCACCTGGAAACCTTGCGTTGATATTCAGCAGTTTTAGATCTGGATCAACAATCTGAAAACATAAGTTGGTAATGAAATAGTTGAACCCGACTTTACAAGTAAGCTCTCAATATAGAATAATTATAAAAAGTATTCGTACATGAAAGAGTCAAAACAATGATCGTAAGTTCTACAATCGAATTTTTGTTATTTTTTTCCTTCAATTTCTGATAAGTAATAAATAACACCACCATAAAAAATATAAATAAATTGTTTTAGTAAAAACAAAATATAAAAATGATGATAGTAATTTGCCCTAAATTAAAATAATAAAATAATTTAATTTACATTTATTCTGTTCATTAAGAGCATGGATCAGTCGGTATATAACCCCCGTGAGTGCGGGAGAGATAGCTGCGAATTTCGAAAGTGAAATTCATCGATACGGTTTGACTGATTACAAAACGGCCTTGTCAGCGGATCTTTGCCATCGTCTTGCGCCCGTTGACAGAGCCTTTTTGTAATCGTCCAATTCGTGTCGAAGAATTTCAAGTTCGAAAATTCGAGTTGAGGTTAGGTGACTGATCCATCCTCTTAATACGTTTCAACACTTTTTTCATAAAATTAAAGAAAAATATCATCAAAAGTTGGTTGAGTGACCCATAAAACAGTTTAGCATCGCAAATTTCTAAATTTTTATCTGTTAAAAGTTTAGCTCATTGGCGCAGGAATGCCTTTTCTCTCGCAGTATGGTTGTTATGCATATATACTTACGGCTTGAACGTTTAATGAATGTCGACCATGGTGATTAATGAATGCCTCTTCATGTATTGAAGGGCCAAGAATGTGCACAAAAGTACAGTCTATAGCGCCAATAGCACCCTCGAATGGCTGTGCAGCAGTTGAGAATTTTTCGCGAGCTCGCTGTCGATCTTCGTTGGTCATTGGGAATTTTACCCACCTTCGTAGCAAGCGCAAATTTATTGCTTCGGTCACAGCGTGAAGGCAACGGCTTGTTGTTGTCTGGCTGACATTGAAATGGAATTGATTGCCGACACTTCTTTGATAGTTGCCTTGGGCATAAAATTGTATGGCAACCAATACCTACCATAAATTTTTATATATTTCATTATTCCATACTAATAATATATCCACACTATTAATAATATCAATTAATACAATACTTAATCTCAAAATTTACCTTTATTTGTGGGCTTAGGCCAGTACTTCGTTCACACTCCAAATCAGCTCGTAACTCATGTGCAATGCTGAGTATAAGTTCTGGAGTGAGGCGAAAGCAATCTATGAATTCGTCTCGTGGCAAATGAAAGGGGTTCTGAGCATCTCTTAAACGTCTTCTTTCCACACGCCGTTTTACTCGACGTACCCTCTCACCGAGCAAAGCCAATTCTAGAGCCACAAATTCTAGGGCCATGTTCACTAAAAATTACAAAGATTGTTTAATAATATGCGAAAATTAAAGACCAACAAACAATATACCGTTTACATTATTTTAGCGATTTTATGAAAACAAAAGTTTCATTACAATATTTACTGAAGAAAATTATGTGTACAAAATAATATTTATAGGTTATGTCGGATTAAAAATACCTTACAAAATGCATATATGTACTAATTAATATTTAATCTATTGTATCTATTATTACAAACGTACTTTACTTACCGATTTTTTCACAAGGTTAAAATTGTTATCCTCGAAAAGTGAACACTACATATAGCGTTTCGGAGTAAGCACTGTGGTTCACGGCGTTCTCAGTTTCACACAGTCAATGCTACCCGTGCGATTTTTTATCCTTCTAACATGTCGTTATGCCATATCGAGGGGGTACCTAGGTCTCGGTATCCTCGCAACCCATAGCGACATCGTACCGACGTTTTTCGGTATGAATAACGACAAAACTCGTTATTCTTGGTGTACGGAATCGCGTTTGTCGTTACAGCGACCTCTCGTTATTCCTCATACCGAAAACAGTCGCTATGAGCGCATAACGACAGTATAACGAGTTACAGAATCCCGCTGCAGGAGGTTCAGCGAGGCCTTTCAACTCGTCCCCAAAACGAGAACGAGAAATGATGGCGCTGGGGTGCTCCGGCACCTATAAGTATATCGATATACGCTAACATGGGTACGATCTAAGACAGATCACAGATGATGTACCTAACCCTCATTCGTGTTAGCGGATAACACCACTCTAGGATTTTGGAAAGACGTTTTCTTGCCTAAAAATACTTTGGTGTCATAAAAACAATATGCAATTGGTCCTGTAGCGATTTTTTAAATTTAAAGGTTCAATTATCGATTTGGCCGCAGCGCCTCGGAGCGCGCGCTGAGTTGCTCGTACAACTTTAAACGCGATTTTTCGAAACCACTTTTTTCAATCTCGGAAGACGTATTACTCGACCACCTTTGCATGCATCGATTTGAAATTTTGATAGCAGCTTCACAATTACATTCTCTATGGGAGTACGTAGCCGTTTTTCGATTAAATGTAAACTTTTTTATAAACAATTTACTGCTTTTTTGGAAAAAAATCGATTTATTTCCTTCAAAGTGCGCTATTTTTTCAAAATTTGAAAGTAAATTTCTAGGTAGTCTCATAGCTAATAATATATAAATTATAACTTTTTTGGTTTTTGTTTCAGGTCTTATATTTTACGAGAAAACCGTTCTCCCGTGAAGCTATTTGTAAAAAAAAAAACACGTTTTTCTAGATCGGCTGTATCGCCGCCATTTTGAGTTTGAGTTTGAGATCTTTTCTCGCTTGTGCGTTTTTTTTCCGAACCGTCATGAGGAAATTATGAATCGGCGGATATTTCGACGTTTGATGTCACGACCGGTCTATCGTGAGGTTAGAAACTCATCCGATCACTTCCACCTCGTTGACCAATATATTACTATATATGTAGGTGCCGCTGCAATCCAGCGCCATCACTTCGACACATTTTCGGGGACGCTTTTTTCAGCGCATTCAACCTCCTGGTATCTAGGCTCCATGCTCATTACAACGAAATCAGACGAAAAATGGCGAGTGAATTTGCGATGATAAGTCGCTTTGCCACTGCGGCTTCTGGCGACCAATCACAGCTCGCCCTTCCTTAAACGCACGTATTTTGCGTTGGCGTAATTCATTGGTCGATTAACAAATGTTCCGAATAGAATACCAAGCGCTGCGAGATGTTTTTCTATCGATCAAGACACATTAGAACGAAATCGGAAAAAATAACGGGTGAGTTGCGTTGATACGGCGTTTTGCCACTGTACCTTCTAGCGCCCAATCATAATGTTATTTTACGGTGTACTCGTGTAAAATAAATCACGACGGTCTTACATACAGGGGGGCTAGCGCGGTTCTCCGTTTGGGTGAAAATGACGAAAGTGAGCAGCTCACCCTACTACGGTTCTTTTTACCTAGTGAAAATGAGCTATTATTCACGTGAGTTTATTCGGACCGAAATTTCGTGTCGAAAATCGTAGTGCGCATGCGTGAACATCTTCCTAGAGCAGCGACGGCACATCCAAAGCTGTACAACAAGGAGACTAGAGAGAAGGTGTCGACACTCCCGCCTCAAACAGTTCTTTCAATCGGTCGCAGAGGTGTAATGCCCAGTTCCGCCGCAGGCATCGCTAGTGTTCCCCAGAGCCCATAATATGTAGTAATACAAAACTGCATAAGGTGAAACTGACCATGTTATGGCGGCAAAATTGTTTGCGCCTGTCAAACACAAATATATCTGTCGCGTACACCAGCACAGCAGCTATCGAACTATGTGTATAATAATGGAGATGACTCCTCGCGAGTCAATGTGATAAAGGGAAAAAGTAAACACTCTAGGTAGGAATTATAAAACAAATTTCAACTATTGATGGCAGTAAATTAAAAAATATATTCTTCCATGTTATTTTCGTTCGAGTTCTTTTGGGATCGGACGAGTTCTTTGATTGGTTGAAACTGCTTCAATTCGCTCGTACAACCAGATACCTGTACGAATGCAAAAGAAAAAAAATTAAAACTATCGAGGCTCGAACTCAGGACCTCCAATACAGTAATCTAGCGTTCTACCAACTTCGCCACACAATCATTTGCCAATAAATACAATCTTCTCATATTTAAGTGATCGCCGCGCTTGGGTTTCAATTAGGTCTGACGGCTTGTTCGGTTGGTTCATCGCTTAATTTAATTCATATTTAGCTTCATTTTTAAACATAACTAGCAAATAACCAGTTTTCATGGGTATACATATAATAAGCACGTGTTGAAAAGACAACCCCAGCATGTAGAGCCAACATTCCCGCATTCGCCCGGTTTCCTGCATGTACATGTTATTTTTTTTATTTTTATATTAGACTTTATTGCTCCGGGCAACACACTTCCTCAGTTTGCACTGGGAAACATTCACCTACCCGGGGGGTTAGGCTCGGTCTTAATCTAGACTGGAACAATAACGCTGGGCGACACTCGAGCAGTCCACAATCGTGTTGCCTGAGTAAACGGAGGGACCCAAGTATGACCGCCTTCTGCATCCGACCCGCTAGCAACCGGACATCGGGTTTGCAAACCGGTATGCCAGCGAGGCCCGATACAAAAGACTCTTTCATCCCCCCTAGCATGCCGATGATGAGGACAACGAGAGTTACCCTGAATCCTCGGTGCAAACGACGTAGCTCGGCCAGGAGAGGCTGATACTTGAGCCGTTTCTCCTCTTCCTTTCGCGACACGTTCACTTCGGCCGGAGCCGAGAACTCAATGACCTATATCGTCTTGTCGTCAAAATCGAAGAGGACAACATCAGGCTTAGTCGCTTGAAGCGGCCCGATGGTCGCGAACGAGAAGTTCCAATAAATCTTGCACCTCTCGCCCACGATAACGGACTCAATATCTCCTGGTAAATAAGGCGGCACGGGCTCCCGGTCTATCCCATAAGAGTGCCGTAGATGGTAGTACAACACTCTTAGGGCCGCGTTATGGCGATGGATATAGCCGGAGACTGCATATACTGGGCAGGCCGACAGTAGATGCATTAGTGCCTCCGGCGATTGTTTGCATGCACGACATAAAATGGTCGGCAGAGGCTGACCCAAAACGCGGCTGCGATAGACCAGGGTGTTGATGACTCCGTCTTGGCAGGCGCAGATAAACCCTTCGGTCTCGGACATCAGTCCAGCTGACCGCAAGAAGGAAAAGGTCAGCTGGGTGGACAGCCCCTGTTCCTCGATGTGGTGAAAAAACACACCGTGCATGGGTCTGTCCACGTGCTGCCGAGTCAGGACAGTCTGCTCGGCAGCCCTGATTGCCCGCCGACGTCGGGACTTGGGCAACCGAGCGACGGAGTCTATTGGCAAGGCGCCACGCCGGCGCCGGCGGAATTCCAAGCCGAGGGTTTCTGCCGCACGATCTGCCGCCTTATAAAGAAAAGCACCCGCCCCATGAAGCTCATGCTGGTGCACAATCTCCAAGAGCGGGTCCGAGCTTGTTATCACATCGCTTGCTATTCCGAGGACCATGCGGTCATGAAGACACTCCAATCCCAAGAGCCCACGCCCGCCGCTCTGACGCAGCATATAAAGGCGCGGGGTGGAAGATCGAGGGTGCAGACTCCGCTGGATGTTCATTATTTTGCGCGTGCCGATGTCCAGCGTTTAAGCTCGTCTCTACGCCATTTGACGACGCCAAAGGAGTAGAGCAGGACCGGGACAGCGAGCATATTGGTGGCAGTGATCTTATTTTTCCCAGACAGATCTGATTTCCAGATCCGTCTGAGACGCCGCCTATACTCGCTGCAGAGGGCCTCCTTGACGCCCGCAGCGTCTTGTAGAGAGCGCTGATCGATGCCAAGGTACCGATAAGACCCCCCGGCGTCCAGGTGTTTGAAGACGCTCCCGTCCACCAGCCGAACATCAGTCGCGACACCCTCTGCTCTCCCTCTCCTGAGATGAAGAACAGCGCACTTGTCCAATCCGAAGTCCATTCCCGCCGCCCGCGTGTACGTCGCTACGATGTTCAAGAGGAGCTTAAGCCCCCCCTCCCCGGGAGCGTATAGCTTGAGGTCATCCATATAAAATAAATGGGTGATCCCTCGCCCACGCTCTCCGGGGGGCCCCGCTTCGTACCCGCGTGCAGCCCGCAAGGCGATTGATAAGGGTAATAGTGAGATGCAAAACAAGAGGGGGCTGAGAGAATCTCCCTGGATAATCCCCCTCCTATACCCCGCCACTCCGGTCGACACGTTGCCTTCACTAGTCTTAACTGTGAAGCGTATCTTCCAGAGCGGCATGAGCTACTTAATGCATCTCACTATGTAAGGACTCAACGAAAGGCGTTCCAGTAGGTGTATAATCAGTTTGTGACTGATTGTGTCGAACGCCTTATGGTAGTCTATCCAAGCGACTGAGAGGTTACGTTCGTGCTGGACCGCGTCTTGCGTGATGCAGCGGTCCACCAGCAGGTTCTCCTTACAACCTCCCAGCCCCCTCTTGGATCCCCTTTGTTCGTGTATCTCCCGCCATGCAGGCTCGATCTCGCGCATAACACGCTCATAAAGAATCTTTGTGAAGATCTTACAGAGCGCATTCAGACACGTTATCGGGCGGTAGTTCTCCGGACGAGACAAATCCCCTTTTTGGGGAGTAGCACCGTCCTTCCCTCTGTCAGCCACGCAGGGACGGGCACCGCCCCATCGATGAACGACGAGAAGATGCGGGCCAGATAGGTATGGGTGCACGTGAATTTCTTCCACCAGAAGATGTTAATCCCATCTGGTCCGGAGGCGGCTTGGTTCCTCATGCTACTCACCGCCTTCTCCACCTCGCCCCGCGTGACTGGAAGACAGTCCCTCAAAATATCCCTCCTTGCCATACAGTTCTCCCCAAAGCCGCTCCACCTGAACAGCTGTTGGCGCTGTGTCCGGGGCAGGCGTAGGTGGTTAGAAACAGCGGCCTAGGTCAGAACGGAAGAGGGCGTTGTCTAACGCCCGACCCAGCCGCCCCTCTAGGGATTGCTTCGCAACCCCCAGGTTCCGCAGCTTCTCCACGTAGCGTTCCTTCACAATAAGAATGATAGCTTTGTTCAATGTGTGGTGACGGCATTTCAGTTCCGATTTTAGGGGTAAATGCCGCCGTAATGAAGTTCAACACACATTGAACACGGGATGCCTGCCTCCGCGCTTCATTGATCTTATTCTGGAGCTGTGCTACGCGCCGCCGAGTCTTAACCACGAACGCCGCCTTATCATTGCGTGTCCGAGGTTTCGCCTCAACAGCCGCGTGATACACAGCCCAGTTCAAGCTGAGGAGATCAGCAGTCTCAGGGATTGCTGCCGCAAGGGACTCATTTGCCGCTTCTAAGCAACCAGGCTGAAGAGAAAAATTCCCAGTGATTCTCTCCCTTCTTGTTTCCCAGTCCTCTGTCAAATCGACGCGCCAACGGGGGGATCCGACTGCCGGGGCGACCGATCTTGAGCCCGTCCAGCAGAGCTCCGCACTGAACGCGCGGAAGAGCGCCTGCCGGACAGCTCTGGTGATAGTAACAAGAGATCGTAGCCTTGTCGTCGCAAACGGGCGGCCTGGTCTCGCAGATGTTGTTGCGAGAGGTATGCAAGCTCTGGGTGCACTTGGCTCCACAAGGCCTGCAACCTCGCCATGTAGACCCTTCGCGACGGCAGGCTATCCCTCCAGCAGCGGATGAAGTCCTCCTTGAGTTCCTCCGTCCACTCTAGGCGCCGATTTCGAGCCGTAGTCGTTGCCGTGGATCCTATCCGGGTGCCCCTCCCAACTGATCCTTGGTCCCCATCCGAGAGGGACCGGTTGTGGGGGGCCTGACTAGGTGGTGTTCGAACCTAGTTTTCGGCGTGCTAGGTGGTTGGCCTGGCACGTCGGTGGCTATTGCGGGGGAGTTGTGCTCCCCCGGGCGACGGGCACGCCAGCTTCCCTACGCCATGTACATGTTATTATTATTATTTATATTATTATTATTGTACCGCCCTGATGGAAATCCGCTTATTGGAATTCGACAAATAATGTTGAAATCTGTTAAAAAATGTCAGAAACTGTGAAAATGAATAGATTCTAACATAATTTGATGGAATCGTACATATTTTGATAGATTCTGTCGGAAATAATCTATGAAAATCGGACAGAACCTCACATATTATGTTAACTTTACGGAATGTCATAAAATCACAGAATTCGATACTTTCTGTCATCTTTTTGTCAGAAAATGTCATCTTTTAACAAAAAATGATAAAATTAATTTTCCATTTTTTGACATATTGTTGCATCGAAAAGAATGACAGAAAATGACAAAAAATGGTAGAAAACGATAATTTTTATCATAATTTGTTGTCACATTTTTGTTGAATTCTGACAGATTTCAGCTGTCATTAAATCACAGAGTTTGATACTTTCTGTCATCTTTATGTCGGAAAATGTCATCTTTTAACAAAAAATGATAAATAAGTTTTCCATTATTTGACATATTGTTGCATCGAAAAAAATGACAGAAAATGTCAAAAAATGATAGTAAACGATAATTTTTATCATAATTTGTTGTCACATTTTTGTTGAATTCTGACAGATTTCAGCTGTCATTAAATTACAGAATTTGATACTTTCTCTCATCTTTATGTCGGAAAATGTCATCTTTTAACAAAAAATGATAAATCAGTTTTCCATTTTTTGACATATTGTTGCATCGAAAAAAATGACAGAAAATGTCAAAAAATGATAGAAAACGATAATTTTTATCATAATTTGTTGTCACATTTTTATTGAATTTTGACAGATTTCAGCTGTCATTAAATCACAGAATTTGATACTTTCTGTCATCATTGTGTCGGAAAATGTCATCTTTTAACAAAAAATGATAAATCAGTTTTCCATTTTTTGATATATTGTTGCATCGAAAAAAATGACAAAAAATGCAAGAAAACGATAATTTTTATCATAATTTGTTGTTACATTTTTCGTGAATTCTGACAGATTTCAGCTGTTAGTGAAAAGGAGCTTTATTGTGAATAAAGTCAGAAATAGCATAAACTACATTTAATGACGAAAATCTCACAAAAAATAAGAAAGAATGATATAATTCGACAGATTCGGTCATAATATTTCATGAATGTTGAAGAATTCCATTTTATTCCATCAAAAAATGACATTAAATGACGAAAATCTCACATAAAATGGAAAACTCTTACGACATTATATGACATATTATGTAAGATTCTGACAGAAATTACTGAATTATAACATTACTTTTCTGATAAAATATGACAGATTCTGTAAAGCATGTTCCAATTTCCGGTCAGAAATCATGAACTTCTCACAGAAAATGTCAAATCTCGAAATAATATGACAGATTCTGTCGTATAAATGACATATTCTGACATTATTTTTCATTGAAAGTTGACGGAATATTATCAAATCTGACATTTTTTGTTAAAATCTGACGAATTCCAATAAGCGGATTTCCATCAGAGAGGAAAACAGAGTAACGCGCATCCGAATAATAAATACATGACGTGATATATTACGGTTGGTTTATCGCTTTATTCGCGTTTCATTATAATTAGCTATATTTTTAAACATAACACGCAAATCATAAGTTTCCATAATAAAATAACTCGTGTTGTACTTATTATATAATTATTATATCTGATGTGCTTATTATACAATAAGCCCATATGAATAAAACAACACGAGTTGTCTCATTAATATTATTTATATTTTATTTATTATATATATTTACACAATATTATTATATATTATAATAGAAGGAATCCCGACTTGGGTGTATTATCGTTCGGGTGTGCGAGAGAGAAACACGATCACCCCAGTTTTGTGATTGGTTGTTGAGGCGGAGCTCGGACCTTATGCAGTTTTGTATTACTATATATTATGGGCTCTGAGAAACACTAGCGACGCCTGCGGCGGAACTGAGCACTACATCTCTGCGACCGATTGAAAGAACTTCGTCAATACAGGCTAGGATAGGGAGTTTGGACTCCTTTACTCTAGTCTCCTTGCTGTACAATATGGTCGTATTCGTTGGGTTTCATTTTCATACGAACAAGTGCGCATGCGCATAATGATGCGCAACTCGCAACAGGTTTCAAGACCTGTATGTAAGACCGTGGACTCAACGAACACGACCGGTGCTCCATGGGTGCTTCAATCCGAGGACATACCCCCGCCACCAGAGTTTCAAGACCTGTGTGTAAGACCGTGGACTCAACGAACACGACCACGGGCTTACATACAGGCTTGAAACTCTGGTGGTAGGGGTATGTCCTCGGATTGAAGCACCGGCTGTTTCGCCTAGTGACCACGAGTGTCGCTGCGATAGAGTGAGGCAGGCTGTGCGAGAGAGATGGAAATTGATTGTTGACTCATAGGAACCTAACCTAGCTGTACAATTGGCTGGTGTAGGCAAATTGTGATATTCAATGTCAAAAATGCATGATGGACCTAAATACAATTAAAAATAACTTTATCGTAAACCTGAAAAAAACCAAAAGACTATAGTTATCCAAGTGGGTACAATGAATATGAATGTTTTTTATATAGGTGTCAATGTGAGCTCGTGTTGGTCGAGGGGTTCGGTGGAAGCTTCGTAGTGCTGCTTTCAGGGGTTTGATCCCTGTGCGCTCGGTTTTTTTAAAAACATGTTTTAGCTTTTATAAAAAAATAGGCTTTACGCGTTGTTTTAATTGACCGGAAAAAAAGTGGCAACTATTCCAGACCGAAGTGGAATCCAGACCGAAATACTTGCAGGATGTATTTCTTGAAAATGAAACAAATACTTAAGAAACAGTGCTTCTTTATTTCCTCTTCGAAAAATTTTAATGCATGTCCCAAGAAACATTTTCAATAACCTCTACTTTGCAGAGTCCGAAACGGTTTGCGTTGGTAGATTTAAAAAACACCTCTTTTCCGACCTTTGAGCGAAGGACTCTCGAGTAGGATAAATGAAAATAATTCACTAACTTTGTTTTATGTTTTCCAGCCTGGAAAGTATTTATTGTAATAATCCCAATAATTTTTCATTTTTGTTTCAGGTTCCCGACTCCAACGCCTGTTTCGCCCATTCTCGATGAATATATTTCGGTTTGAAATGATTTTCGCACACGTGTCTCGGCTCTAATTTCCCAACTCCCGGTATCGCGGCCTCCCATTTTTTTAATTGCGCCAAGTCTCTCGGCACCCGAAACACTGAGCGTTTCAATTGTTCACTCCGAGAGCCTGTTTTACACGTTGGCACAATACACCACGTAGTCATTTTTCTATATCACCATTTTTACAAGTTTACAAGTAGAACACGTCGCGTGAATCAGCGGTTATGTTTGGGTTTTGTTTACTTTTGAAATCTATTTCCGTCTCTCTCACACAGCCTGCATCACTCTATAGCAGTGATCCTCGTGGTCACGAGTTGAAACAGTCGGTGCTTCAATAAGAGGCCATCCCCCACCACTGAAATTTTGAGCGAGTTTCAAGACCTGTATGTAAGACCGTGAACACGACCTATGACGGATTATCAGGAAATATAGTTTATTCGGAGGCGGCAACATCTCGTCGCAAATGCTTAATAATAATGAGTAACTTAACGTTCATACCGCACCGAGTATAGTATTATTATTCGATAGTGATGAATAATTTGATGATGATGGTGCTTTTGCCATTATTTGCCTTGTTCCCGTGGTACGCTCCCGGCCGAGTTTGAAGAGGTGGAAATTGTGACCCACATATTGCCCTCGATATATTATATAATAGTATGATTTATTAGAAATAAACAATAAGTCTACCACTGTGTTATAAGAATCCCCTTAAATTTTAATATGATACAACATACTAGTATCTTTTTTTGAACTGGTGTACCACAATCTGTCTTGTGCTAAGCCTTCGTATTCTTTCATAATGTCTAAAAACATTTTTTTTCTTGTTCTGTAACATTCAAGTTGTATATTTATATTCTATTTTAACTTGCTGTTTATCCGGGTAAAGAGATTATATTTTCCATGATGCACAGGTGCTTTGTTTTCGGCTGGATTGGATTGACATGCTAGTATACCCCTTCTACGGCGTCGTGGGATCACTAGCCGGAAATTCCTAGCGATCTCACATTTTCGCCCGACTGATCCGTAATAGTGTGACAAAATTCACAAGATGCAACACTCGCCGGTAAAACAGATGCATCCGTCATGCGTAACCGGTTATTTTTCCGTCACATTCGTTCATGTTCAGAGATGGTCTGAAGTTTCAGCAATAAAGGTGGAAAAACCGTTAAAAAGTGCAGTGCGGGGAAACATCGGCAACAAATCGAATAACAAAAAGCCAACACGTATAGCCGTCGACAAAACAGATTCATTACACGCATATGAGCGGATGCTCCTGCGCGATAGTCTGTTATTTAACGACACACACCCACACCTTGGTGTAGAGCGCAGATGCAGTGACACTGCAGTAACGCGTCAAAAACTGTGTATGTTGCTTTCGTAATGTGACACATTACACATTCATCACTCTAATAACCTGCATAATCGTGAACAAAAACAAGCGTCGATGTCCGGACCGGATTTTCCCGAGATACCTGCGCCTCTAAAAGGCATACAGCACTACTTGAAAATCGCAACCGAACATGATCAACGTGATCCGGTTGTCAGTTATTGGGGTACGCATATGCAAATTCTTAACTAACTATCTACTAACACAATAGTTCGGAAACGTCATTACTTACGTTATAATGTTGCAACAATTGTCGTCGTTCCAGCACGCCTGTTCGCGCTCCAAACTGGCCTCAAAATATCGACGAAAACCTCGGCGGAAAATAATTTTCTTCTGAAGTTGATGGACTGGCTAGAGGCCAAGAAGAAATCGTTGGTCGACAATGAGGCGATAACGAACGAGGTGGCGGCTCAGGCGCATCTGGAAAATTGGGCTCTCAAGCTTTTCTTGTACGCCGACAAGAACGACAGAGAAGGAAATTTCAACAAAAGTGTCATACAGAGTTTTTATACCGCTGGGCTTTTGTACGATGTCTTGACGACCTTCGGGGAACTCACAGAGGAGGCGGTGCAGAATAGAAAGTACGCCAAATGGAAGGCATCCTATATTCACAACTGTCTCAAGAACGGTGAAACTCCTGTGCCAGGGCCTATGAAGACGGAGGGAGAAGAAGACGATAACTCCAATTTTGAAGTTGGTCCTGGACCTGGTAGGTTGCTACTCGATATCCCTATTGGATCTATATTTATCGTTTATATTCATCGTTTTTGGTGCCAGGCTTTTTATTTACAGTTCTCCATTGTTCTTGTAATTTGACATGACAATTTATTTTCCACGATCCGTCCATCTCATTCGTGGATTAGAATTCCTTGTATTTCCTGTACTGAGATATTTTAATACGACATTTGCAAAAATGTTATTTCTGTAGATGAGGACTTGTTGCTCGACATCGGTACAGAGGGGGAGCCTGCAGGCAATGAGGGAGGTGAAGAGTTCACAAAAAATCCTGAGAGCTATTTGTTTAGGCTAAAGAAAAATTATTATTAGCATTATTATTATTAGTGTTCCTCTAAACGCCCTTGTGGGCTTTAGCGAACCCATCTTGTCCTCTTCTAGCTCCCACTTGTCACTTTACGAATCTCAGTTCCTTAAAGACCCTTTATAGTGTTTTCCACAGCTATTTTTTTCTTTAATGTCCTGCCATATTGCATTTGTACAAGGGTACAGGGAAACCCAAAAACCTGTGCTAAGCTTTTAGGTTACTGACAAGGAACATCACTCGAGTGTCCGCCTTCAATTTTGTTGAAACTCGTATATGGGATAAAACATTAAAAACCATAAGAGACGTATTGTTTTTTATCCGCGGAAAGACGGGTTTAAGGGGAGGATCTACCCCTCAAAGCAAAGCGTGTAGAGGGCTGATTTTGCAGTTCCACTTTCCAACGTTTTATCACATTCATGGGTTTCAACAAAATCAAAAGTGGACACGTATGCGATGTTGGTTGTGAGTTTCAATTCTGTTACTAGCGGGTACATGGGCTGGGCATTTACCCATCCATGTATCAGTCCAGATCAATGCTACTTACTTAGCATGGTAGATAGCAAAAACTGCACGCGGACCATGTGTCCATTACCGTTGATCACTTTTATTTTTGTTATTATACTGTAATAACTTGCATTGCATTACCTTGAATACTTAAAAGTTGTACTTTCAAAGCACACATAACAAAAATGTAAATTCATAGAAGAAAAACAGGCTGAGCCATCGAACAAGGTAGAGGAAGAGTCCGCGGCTCCTGACCAAGGTATTCGATTATAAATCGCAAAACTCCTATGATTTAGAGACTTGTAAAAACGCACTTCTTTTTGTTAACGATAGCCGAAGAAGAACAAACTGAGCCTGGTGTAGATTCTGGTAATATTTTACATCTCAGTTGCCAGGGTGTAAATGAGAGTAATTAGTTTTAACAAAAATTTAATTTGATAGAGGAAAATCAGTCGGATAAACCATCGGCGGAGCCAGACAGTGAATCCGCCGACACCGAACAAGGTACTAGATTGACAACAATTGCGAAGCCGCAAAGAAAATTAAAAAATTCATTCTCTTAAAAAATTTGTTTCCGTTTTATTGTTAGTCGAGGCAGGTCCGGCAGAGCCTGGTATAGACTCAGGTAATTTTCGAAGAATCAATTCCCACCCTCAAACACAACTTATACTAAATGGCTCACATTTCTTTCTATGCCAGCGTCTCTCGATGAGGACATGGAAGGTACAAATCTGAAGCACTATCCAATGTATTTAATCTTATAAATTTAGTTTCATTGTCATCTGCGTTGTAAATAATCTCTTTGCAGCTATTTCGTTATTCAAGGGTCTGGAGTTTATAGCTCCAATTAATCAGCACTGTCATTCGCAACAATTATCGCACATTCTTGTATACTAGTCGATTCTGAGGATGGAGAATGGGATGGCCGGATTGTTTGTGAATTCGGACGATTTCGCGATCAATGTGTGTCTAAAATGTAACTGAGAACGCGCGTAACAATAATCGCTTGGACAAAAAGAAGAAGAGACGCGCACGTCTTTCATGCTAAATTCAACCCTTTTATTATCACTGTCTTTATCTTTGAGATATCGATAGCAATACGTTTCGCTTTATCATATATTAGAAACCTTAAATATTAACGCAAAATGCTTTAACCCATTGAAGATCAATCATGTCACTGTTTAATTTTTTATCAAAGCTCTGCCCGCCGAATATTTGTATCACACAGTTTTCCTTGTTTGTTTATTTTAATTACACACGTTGGTCGACAACAATCAGTTATTGCACGATTTTTTGTATTATAGCTCCTAGTCAGCCGACTCCACCACCGAGTAACAACGATTCCTATGGATTTCCATCGGTTCCAGGGAGCACGGCTCCTCAGGCAGGAGGGAATGGCCCTTACCCAGTACTGCCCACTCCTGCAAATCCGAGTCCTTACGACCCTGCGCCTACGCCGACTAGTCCGAGCGTTCCAACGAGTTTTTCAACGGGACCGCAACTTACTGGTAAATACGATATTGAGAATTGTACGCAGAGATTTTTCGAATCGGATCTAAGCGAGGAATGAGATCCTTATTATACCGTTTTATTCGCGAAATAAAATAACGAGGAGCAACTTGTGAAGTTTTTATTTTTCTTGTAACGTTGATTAATCGTTCGTTTATCAATCTGTTCGCCATCAGGAGGCGTGACACTGAATCCCGAGCAGACGATCAAGGCGTCGAAGTACATAAAGTGGGCCGGAAGCGCGCTAAACTACGACGACGTGCCAACGGCGATTGGCAATCTGCAAAAAGCTCTCCATCTCCTTACAACCGGCGTGGATTCCTAAACACCAGATGGAACAAATATTATTAGCCACTCTGCTTTGTTTTACATTCGTAATAGCTCGACGAAGATAACTGCTTTTACGAAATTTATCGCGTTTAATTCTCGCGACAGCGTACCGAGAGTCCTAGCAAACAAGCTAGAAGATTATATGAGAAAAGAAAAGGAAAAAGTTATTCAGCATATGTTATCGCTATGAGATTCGTGGCATTTACAAATTCTTGGCGATTGTCACGTCGAATTAACAGCCTCATGTCGGTTTGTAAAATACTCTTTTATATCGCACAGCCTTACAAGTCAATTCCATACGTAGGGTAATGCTCCTAACAACCGATTAAGTTTCTACAACACAGACGCTTTGTAAATAATAATATAGTGTTATTGTCAGGACCGTGTTTGAGCTTCAGTAAAAGTTGACGAATCACAATATTATTGTTCAACCGTTTTGTTTACTCTCGCTAGCGATATCTTCGCCTCGGTTAATCCCGTGAAATAAAGAATAAACCTTTTTCACGTGTTGGATCTACTCGTTACTCGTTTCTCCTGTTGTCGCCGTTTTTGTTTATTGAATGAAAACCGTGCAACACACAGTAATTGTGACAATTTTATTTTATTCATGGGGCGCGTGATCGTTTCACAAATTTTGTGGCACCATTTACAACAATACTGCGATCGTGAAACCGTGCGGGTTTCCTTCTCGTATAGAGGATCGGAATTCCGTTTGCTTAAAAGCATAAACTCGTAGATAAAGCCCAATCATTTTAATTCGAGCGTTCTCTTCTTGCATCGAATTTTATCCGTGACTAACAATTTTTTTATTTTATTCAGAAAATTATGACTCAATGCTCTAAAAACAATTTCTAATGAGTGCCATTTCTTGATATACCATTGTTTTCTGCACGTATTGTGCCTCTCTAAAAACATTTGTCTTTCCTTCAACAATTGCCGAATAGAGTGGATTTATTGCGCGACAAAGCAACTGAAAAACGGTTTTTTTAACGACACCTAGGTGCTGATTAATCCTTAAAAAAACACAAGTTTGTCGGTAGGTAGTTAACTCGTAGTCGTAAAGTCAGCGTCGCTGTTTCTCTAAATCCGTCCTAGGAGCTGTGTTTCTTGTCTATTTAGATGTATATGGGTACATGATTTTTCCCCCTATATATTTACATGTGCAATAGTCGACATTCCTCATGTAGGCTATTTCGTATTCTTTCGATCCGGTATAGCGGATTCCTTGGTCTCTGAGCATTTAAAAGTGCGATTTCTTATCGAGGATTCTGTACACGAAGGATTCGCTAAAATTACGTGCATAGGGGAGTTTCTTTTTCGCTTAAATATATTTTGTTGCATTGCAATTCAATCCCTCAGAGCAGTGTGTACGCATGTATATTGATTATTCATAAACTATGGCGTAATATATATATATATATATATATATATATATATATATATATATATATATATATATATATATACTCATATATCCGCACATGCCGTTAAATTTCGATTGTACTTATCGATACGTATAACGGAATTCTCATTTGAACGGCAGGTACGTATACTTGTCGTGCTGCTTTTTGAGCTTGTACAAATCCAATGGCCCGCTGTGTAATATGTGTGTGCGCGTGTACGTGTATATTACACATTTGGTGTGCATAGAAGCTGCTTGCCAAAAGGGCAGCCAATTAATATTAACTTGTACAATTTCACCCAAATTTACCGTAGGATAAATTTAGAATATAGCCACAGGTCAACAGCTGGTCGGGCTGGTCTGCGTTTCACGCTATAGTCCAAACTCCGAAATTTTCGCAGTGTAAAAAACGCATTCATTTTTTTGGTTACTTTGTTATTTCTAGATCTCTATTATCTGTTATTTTTTATCGTTTCGATTGATCGTGGTGTTTCCGAACAAGCCCGTCTAATTTTTTTATCCATGACGGGACATTTGTTGTATATGCGTTTCGTCGATGCCAGCACAGTGTGGTTTAAAAAATGTGAAACTCGTTTTCGGCGGACGGGTGAGCGTTTTTTGGTCGCGATTCGTTTTATTTTCATTCTTCATCTATGGCGATGATGCTTTTCAGTCTTGCTTCTTATTTTTGTCGTCGACGCCGTTCGCATTCACCGCTTGATTGTCGTGACGGCAAAGTTGCCAGTCTATCACCAATCTACCCGTCAGCATGAATAGAAATACCTGAAACATTCAAGCACAATATTGTATTGAAAACAATCGAAAAGGCTGAAATAATAATCGTGACAAAGCCTGAAAAGTGTTTCTCGAGTTTGTGCAACAGTTGGGATGGGACAATGACGCGCGCCCTCACGCTTCGGTGGGTGTGTATCTACATGCTCCAATTTAAAAATACAAGTAGGGAACCATTCGATTACTTGACGCCAATACCCTACTGTTTCGCTTAACCCAGGCCACAAAATTTCGTTCGCTGCATATCAGAATTATTTTGGCTCTCTTGTTCTAACTAATTTCCCAGTCTAGCAAACTTCTCTATAACATCGTTCAACATATAATAAAAATATTTTAATATTGAAGATAATAGAAATAAAATATTGGGCTTGTAGCTTTAAGGGTTAGGCTACTGTGAAAATAAAAAAAAAATCGATGGTCGCTTGTGTCAACTCAAATTGAAGAGGAAGGTCTAACACATGGTGCAGGAATCGCAGATTGAAGGTAACCTTATGATTACAACGATAGAATTGCTAGTGAAATCTTCAACGCGTTTTTCTCGAAATTATGGTTTTTTTAAATTATGTACCCAATTCCTCGACATATAATGAACGGATTAACTTGAGATTTGGTGCACTTATTTGTAGTGTAGTGTAGTCTTGACCGACGTTTTTTTCTTCTATTTTTTTCCATAAGTTATTAACAATAATGATGTCAGTTTTCTTCGAACAATCGGAAAAAAATTCATTAAACATTTTTTTTGGTGATTGAAACTCGATAACAAAAAAAGCTCGGTCAAGTCTTAGCTAATATTATCTATTGTAAGAAAAAAAAAATGTTTCAGATCATCCTGGTGGCCAAAATCAAGTACACCGTTGAGCCCCTCACGTTCAAAGGTCCTGCACGAGATTGTTTATAACTTCTTCAACTGTTGATATTTTTTAATGAAATTTAGCACTCAACTTCGTTAAGGTACATACAAATAAATGTTCAAAGTATTTTTCAATCTTATTGCCTCAACATTTTTTTTAATAACCCTGATTTTCGGGTCGTCATAGTAGCCTAACCCCTTAACGGCGCGAAAAAATGAACAGGTTAATTTTATTACAAGGAAAGGCGAAAAAACAAACTTACCAAGGCTGGAGCTGTTCTCTCCAATTTATCATTGAGCTGATGATGAGAATAAACGGCCATCAACATGAGAAACAGTAGAACTGTGTTGGAGGCATTTTTTATTTTACCTGAAAACAAGGTGCGAAAGTGGTAAGATGATAAATCACTGCAGACTCCCCTGCGGAATTAGATAAATATACACGTTGGGTGGGAAGAATCGTTAAACGCGTTTGCAACAGTCGCTCGGGAGTGCATATATGTTTTTACGAATACTCACGACTTGGAATTGTTGCCATAGCTAAGCCGCATATAATTTCCAACGATCCGACAACCCGTCGATACCATTTGCTCGGTACTTTGAAATCCAAAGCCTCCGTGAGTGGAAACACTTTGGCATATTTGACGTACTCTTTGCGCTGAAAAAAAAACAATGACAATAATAACAATACAAACAATGTAACACGACTGAAAATGCCACATTTATCGGCGAAAAAATGTAAACCACTAGAAATTGGCGGTCACCCAATTTGGAGCACACACACATACACACACACGAAAAGATCTCAGATGTCACACGATTAGTCTGTGGCAATGGGCAACCAAAATAGAAACGTTGAAAATCTGCAAAGACTACGAGCATTGGAATTTATCGAGTAACTGCTAAAGACAAACTACGGATTTTTTTTAATGGATCAACCAGAAAATATAATCCTCTCTTCCAGGGCTCAGACCCAAATAGAAAGAAAAAAAAATTACCACCCGTACAGTTGAACGAGTAAAAAAGCACGTATCGAACGTACAAAAAAAAACCGACTGAACTTTGAAAACATTAATTCAATATGGCCACAGGATAGAATTACAGCAGAAAAAGTACTCCGACGATTGGGGACAAGTTGAATGGAAAAAACATCCTCATTTTTCTCGTGCTAGATGTTATTTCTGTTCAGAACTGTCGTTACAATGCTTATTCCGATTGGGCAAGACTAAAAATATGATCGGGCAGCGAGCTAGGCATGAAGAAGAAGTACAAATGTATTGATTCTAAACAATAAAGAAACAAATGACAAGCGCTCGAATGAATTTATTTTTCGTACACACGCGAAGAGCTAATAATTAATGAAAATTGTATCGATCGCCAATTACTTATCAGAAGCGAGCCTCAGGTAAAATATAAGATAGCCCTGACGTTATATCTGTCCAATGTGTCATCGTGTTAGCGTCTAACGCTTCAACCCCTTACGTAATAGGGCCAAGAAATACGCGAGAGAGATAGAGCGAGAGAGTGCCGCCAAGAGCGAGTAAAAAAAAGTGGTGGCAGTTTTCGCACAAAAAAATCGTCACTCTCTCGCGAGAGTAAAATATCGAAATGAAAATGGTAAAATCAGGAAGACGTACCAGATCCTTGTGAAGTTCCTTGCTAAGTTGCGGGGTAACTTTGATTGTTCCAACGAAAACGAAGAAAATCCCCAGCAAAACGGACAGTGATCTCAGGACTATCGAAGCCATATCGCGCACCTGGCTTTTCTCTCACGACCGAGAGACCAGCCACGATATCGTTAAAACACCAAAATCTCTTTCACACAGTCGCAGCACCGGACAATGTAAAAGAAAACGTCGGAAGCAAAGAAACTCTCAGAATCCGAAAACCTTGTAAAACACGATACCTGTTTGTAATCTTGCACAACTTGTTTTTTTCTCTCTGCAGTCAAAATCTATAAATGCTCATATTTGATTGTTAGTTTTTCTTTTAATTTTCAGTTATTCGTATCCGCGGGCCGGACCATGCGAAACAGTTTTTTTCTCCCGAGGGTCGCTAAGTTTTTGCACTATTGGTAACGTCCATGTTTCGCGTTCGTGTTGCGAAAGCGCAAAAAGCGTTTGGTACAAACGAACCGAGTCCGCGCTTACAATAATCTCGTCGTTCGATGACGTCACAAAAATAAGAAGAGGCAAAAGGAAAAGAAAAATAAATGAGACGCCACCGTTGTGTGCTTTTGGACGTATGTGTGTGTCACCCGGGTTGGATTCCGTTATACTACCCCGCTGTACGGTCTGCCTTTCTCGACCCCTCGGAAAATCGTTATTGGCAGATGGAACGAGCCCTCTCTTTCCGACTCTCTCTCTCTCTCTCTTCCTCGGTCTTCCTCGCTTTCCTCCTCGGCGCCAAAGCATTGTTCAGACAGAAGCGCGCAAAGCTGCCGCGCGGCAACACCCCCTCCCTCACTTTGTCTCTCTCTATCGAAACTAGCCCCGACCATTGCTTGTCATACGAGAGACAGAGAGAAGGACAACGTAGACGTCACGGTACACGTGGAAAATAAAACGAAGCATCAGACTATCTGTAATGTCCAGAAAAATTCAACAAAGTTTCGCCCGCAGTGCAATTTGAAAAATATGAAACTTATTTTTGAGACGGCCGATGTTTTTTGGTCTTGTTTCTTATTTTTATCGTCGATACCATTCGCAAAGTTGCCCGTCTATTACCAATCTGCAACCATCGAGTGTGTCAGATTTTATCGTTTAGGTGGGATTCCAATGAGCTTTAATTGCACAGTCTTGATGAGCGATGAACCGACTTTCGAGGCAATATAGAAATTATAGTTGGGAAAGCTCATACAAAAGAGCCCCGAAAATAATGATTAATTTGTCTCGCAAAAAAGCTGTCAAATCTCTTGATATTTTTGTCAAAAATATTCGTCCCACCTTGCAAGTTTATTTCTTATGTTTATTATAAATAATGAGGCTTTACAAAATAACGATGCTTAAAAATATTGATGCTCTACAAGATGATGATACATAGAAAGAAAGATACTTAACAAAATAACGATGCTTTCCGAAGTAGGAGCTCGACCTACGATAGAATCAAGTCGGAAAGCTGCGGCATTCAAAACTGCGACTGCGATACTCAAATTGGCAAATTGTGTGCAAAAATATGACGAAGATAACCGTGGCCTGAGTTATCGGATGTACATTTTTCCGTCTGTCAAGTATTTACATTTATTTACATTGGTTTTCCTTTTTCTTAGAATTTCAGACAAAAACGCACACACATGTATTCGTAGACTGACTGTAACTGAAATAGTGTCGATCACCAGATTGGAATTTCAGATTTCCGCAACGATTGTATGACTTTCGATCCCTGAAGCTCTCGGCTATCAAAATAAAGATTTAAAAAAACCGAATTAATCGGAACAAATGACAAATGTATTTCATATTCTATAAGAAATACCGTTAAAACACGGTAAGGAATAAATTTGCATTTTTAGCGTTGCAAGAGCGAGGAAAGACTCGTGTGCTTCAACGAATGAGGTATCGCGCGTCTGTTATAATTTAGCAAATTAAGATTTATCGGTAGAAGACTTGGAAAAGGCACGGCGAATTATTAGCTCTTCGAGTTTCCACGTCGTCTCCGCATAGTACATCGTACTCGGTCATAGTCTAGGATTAATTGTACTACAAGTTTTAGACTGCCGAAAGTATGAAAATTGGAAGAATTTCAAGTGGTTGCGAAGTCTTCGATCACGTTTCCACGATGCGTCGTTTTCGACCGGGACCGTCACATGTTCCGGAGATTCTGTTGTTGTCCTTGTTGACTTCTTCGTGTTCGCTGGACACGAGAGTAGTCACGGTCGAGCTGTCCTGCAGTTGAACTGGCCTTCGTCTCCTGATTACCATGACCGGTACCGGCTTTCCCGTCTTCGATTGATTCTCTTTTTCCTTGGATACAGGTCTCTTGCGACTGGACGAACCGGGCTCATTGCTCGGCACCGTGGGTGCAATCGTTTTCAGTGCCAAGCGTTTGCCACGCTCCGAAGATTTCGAGATTGTAGCACTTTTACTCGTGCTCGTTCTCTGGGTCTTAATTGATTGCGAATCCACCTTGGGCTGCACGTCTGCTTGAGTCTCATCGGATTTCTTCGCGCTATCTCCAACTTCACCTTGCACGAGGATATTCTGCTGGCAACCCATCGAGTCAGGGAGTGGTTCGTCCTTGGAGTTCGCATCGTCGCGGGACATTTTGTAGTTCGTGACAGCGCTCACTTCCGGTTTGCTTTCATCGAATGGCGTATTCCCGCCGCTATTCGCATCAACGCATTTCGATTGACAAATATTCCATGTTTCGACCGAATTCGTGGAAACAGTATCCTTCACGGACTCAGCAACGGATGGTTCGTTTGTAGGATTTTCCAATTGTATTTTCGACGATTTTGAGGTATGTTTTATTTTGACTAGGCTCAGGACGAGCTTCGGCTCCGGTCTTGCAATTTGCGGAGATTTCGACTTTTCCCTGGGGCTCTCGCCCGCTGTGTTTTCGTTCACAGATCTCACTACGGTGTGACTCGAGACTGAATCCGTCAGCACCAAACCACGTCTTTTCCTCGAGTACAACGAGACGATGGGCAGACAAGGGATCCTCGGACGATTCTTTGTTTGCCGCGATACAGCTTTGCCTACTTGCGTTTTGTCCGTGTCCTGCTTGATGTGCTGGCTCTTCGGGGAGATCGAGATATCGGGCTCTTCCGGTGGTGGCGAAGGCGGAAGTGGCGGTAACGGCGGAACCTGCGGAGAAGGTGGAAGGGGCGGTAAGATTTCAACAATTGGCCTTTTTGCATCTTCCTCGTGTGCCGTTGTTTGCAATGTTTCATCAATCGAAGTAGTGCTCGTAGCACTATTGGTATACAAGACTCCACGTGTTGTGTCAATTGGAGAATACGACGTTTTTTCATCAGTCACAGGATCCTCAATTTTCTTTACAAGAACGGAGTTTTCAGGTTTTTCGTCGCAGACAAGATTCTCCGACTCCCCGTCAGACGAAACGATTTCCCGTTTGTGATCGACCATTGCACCGCTTAATTTCATTGTAGTGCCAACATTTTGCAACTTCTTGTCAATCGTGGCAGTCTCCGATTCAGTACCAATCACCGGATTTTCTGATTCTTCATGAATTTGAATATTGTCGCACATCTGGTCAATTGTCGCAGCATCCCTTGATCTTTCGTGGGTACTGTTGTCTTTCCGTTCTCGATCAATGGCAACGTTCGTTGATATCATTTCAGTCATTGTATTTTGGGACTCCTTATCGAGGCAAATTTCTTCTGATAAAGCAATTGTATTACTTGAATTTACATCACTAACGACTCTTTTATCAATCACAGAGTTGCTCGACTTAGTATCAGTTGATAAATCTCCCGAATTGGAGATTCCTACCTTCTCTGATTTCTCGCCGGTGACCAAGCCTGCCAACTGTTCTTCAATGTTTTCGTTTTCCACTTTTTTATCGAAAACGACGTTTACCATTTTTTCATACGTAGTAACTTTTTCTTTTTCCTTATCAATGGGAACTATTTCGTTTTTCTGGACTATCGCAACTTCTTCCGTTTTCTTCTTAATGGCAATTTCTTCCATTTTCTTAACAATTGTAACTTCTTCCATTTTATTTTCAATTACAACATCCTCCATTTTCTTATCAATGGAAACTTCCTTCTTTTTCTTGTCAATTGGAACTTTTTCCTTTTTCTTTTCAACTGCAACACCTTTTTTCTTATCATTCGAAACTTCTTTCTTTTCCTTATTAATGAGAATTTCCTTTCCTTTAACGATCGTAACTTCTTCCACTTTCTTTTCAATCGCAACGTCCTCCATTTTCTTATATATAAAAGCTTCCTCCCTTTTCTTATCAATGAGAATTTCCTTTCCTTCAACAATCGTAACTCCTTCCATCTTCTTTTCAATGGCAACGTCCTCCATTTTCTTATCAATAACAACTTCCTCCTTTTTCTTATCAATTGGAACTTTTTCTTTTTTCTTTTCAACCGCAACATCATTTTTCTTACCAGTCGAAACTTCTTCCTTTTTCTTATTAATGGTAATTTCCTTTCCTTTGACAATCGTGACTTCTTCCATTTTCTTTTCAACCGCAACATCTTTTTTCTTATCAATCGAAACTTCTTCCTTTTTCTTATCAATGGGAATTTCCTTTCCTTCAACAATCGTAACTTCTTCCATCTTCTTTTCAATGGCAACGTCCTTCATTTTCTTATCAATAACAACTTCCTCCTTTTTCTTATCAATGGGAACTTTTTCTTTTTTCTTTTCAACCGCAACCTCTTTTTTCTTACCAGTCGAAACTTCGTCCTTTTTCTTATTAATGGTAATTTCCTTTCCTTTGACAATCGTAACGCCTTCCATTTTCTTTTCAACCGCGACATCGTTTTTCTTATCAATCGAAACTTCTTCCTTTTTCTTATCAATGGGAATTTCCTTTCCTTCAACAATCGTAACTTCTTCCATCTTCTTTTCAATGGCAACGTCCTTCATTTTCTTATTAATAACAACTTCCTCCTTTTTCTTATCAATGGGAACTTTTTCTTTTTTCTTTTCAACCGCAACCTCTTTTTTCTTACCAGTCGAAACTTCTTCCTTTTTCTTATCAATGGGAATTTCTTTTCCTTTAAAAATCGTAACTTCTTCCATTTTCTTATCAACGAAAACTTCCTCCTTTTTACTATCAGTCGGAACGACTTCCTTACTCTTATCAAACACACCCTTTTTCTTGTCATTAGACGAGTTTTCCGGATTCTTGTCAACAACTGCCCCTTCGAATTTCATACAGACAGTAACATCTACCGATTTTTTACGGGACGATATTCTTTCAAATTTGTCATCAGCAACCGCATCGTCCAATTTACGATCGATGGCGATATGTTCCGAATTTTCTTCAGCAGCCAAATTTTTTGATTTTTTATCACGAGCGATATTTTCCAAATTTCCATCAACGTAAACGTTTGCTGATTTCTGAGCACTGGTAATGTCACCCTTCCCGGCGTCACTCGCGTCATTTGATTTTTCATCGAGAGTAAATCCTTCCAATTCGTGGCAAGCAGAATCATTTTTTGCTTTATGCTCGACCACCGAATTTTTCATATCCACAGAATATTCCGAATTCTTAGACATTTCTTTGTGCGATTCTTCATTAACAACGATATCCTCCATATCCATACTCAGCGTATCGACTATGCCGCTGGTTGAGTTGCCGAGATCATTCTCATCGTTCTGCTCCGAAGTTGCGTCGTTACCGACCACGCTCCAATGGGCCTCGTCGTACTGATAGTCCTGAATGAATTTTTCGATGTTCTCGATCTTTTCTTCCCTAAAGGAACACGAACCAGCCGGTTGGTTCCCCGCTCTGATTAGCGGGCTCAACGGTACCTCTTCGTTTTCGAGCATCAAGATACATTTGTCTCGAGCCTCGACTTGATCGAGCGGATTTTTGAGAGTTTCCCTCGCCACCTCGTCATCGTCAATCAGATCGCGTTCGGTTTCGTGAGCGCTCGTTGTTTTCCTTCTCGCACGTGAAACTTTCGGTTCCTTGCGGGCCGTTTCCTCGTCACTATTTTCACCTGAAAATTCGAATTTTTGTCGCTTTCCCACTGCGTCGTGATCGTAAGCCTCAATTTTACGACGTTTCGAGTCTCGTTTTTTCGGATCACGCCTGTTATCTGATTTCTCTTTGTTCTCGGGTCGCAAGTGATGCCTTCGAGTTCTTAATCTCTTGATTCCTCGTCTCTCGTTCAAGAGACCCGCAGTGTCGCTTCCGCTTCGCAATTTTTCTCCAGGCGAGCGCGATTTGCCTGCTCTCCTATCATCAGAGTTGTAATTTCTGCAGTTATCGTATCCGCCCCTGTCATCTGATTTGTCTTCGCCCCTGGGATCGTGCCAGTCCCTAAAATCGTTATTATCTCTATTACAGTGATCTTTAGAATTGTATTTATCCCGAACGTCTTTTCTTCGTTTCTCGTACTTGTCATTGTAATGTTCGCGCTTTTTAACGCGACGTCTCTCGTGTTTCTCATCACCGGTGATTCGATGATCAGGCGTTTTACTGTGCGATCGATAGCCCGATTTGCTTCGTTGCTCGTGCACTAGTGGTGATCGATGAGATTTATGATGCCTGCGACTTTTACGATCGTGATCTGATTGAGCACAGCTGTCTCCTGGGGGTCGAGGGCGAGCATCGTGACTCGATTTGGTTGTCAGCTTGTAGTGCAAGACGCGTTTGAAATTTGCATTACAATTATCGACGTCAGCCTTGCGGGGTCTTTCATGTTGGAATGCTGAGAGCTTTTCGTCACGAAGATCATCGACGAGTTCCCCACGTTCGTAATCTTCCTCACTTACATTCTCGTAGAGGCCGTCGGTCCGATATTCCGACTTTACGACGTAGCCAACGGACTCTTTTCTTTCCTTTTCCTTACCCGACCTTTCAGAATCCTGTACTGGCTTGATTTTGCTCTCAACCGATTTGTCCCTCACCGAACCGTTTCGTTGTTGACACTTTTCCTCGACCCACTCTCCCTCTTCCACCTCCGACATGTCCGCAGACGCTGGTTTCTCACTTGCAGATTGCCTTGTCATAGTCGGTATATCTTCCTTGTTGTCCTTTGTGTCCGCTGGGACTCCGGGATCCTCGGTAGGCATTGGTTGGGCAACGGAAACAGGGGATCTCGCTTTTCTCCTAAGCACCCTTTCTGCCTCTTCTTCCAGCCAAATTTTTCTCCGCAGTCTTTCTCCGTACAGTGTAACCTGTTGTCTATTGGGCGTCCACTTTTGCTCGGGCTGCGCGTAGTCGTGGTCTAAAAACGTTTTTCCTACCCGTTCTTCATCGACAGGGATGGTTGAGATTGTTTTGATCGGCAATGCTTCGACATTCTGCTTTGCCGCCGGCGGTTTCCTTAAATCCTTTGGCGCGAAACGCTTGGTGTTTGCTCCGCTCCAAACGCCTCTTTTGAATTTGAGATCTTCCAGCCTGTCGGGATTATTTTTATTCAGAAAAAGTGTCGTAGAATTTGTGTATCTCCATAAGTATCTCAGGTTATTTGGATTATTATTTCAATACAATCATATTATAGTGTATCCTATGTGTAGAATTATATGAACTTTCGTGGTACGAAAATATATTTTAAAATTCCACTTTTTAAAATCACATTAGAAGTGAAGTACACATGAAATACACATGAAGTACACAAGGAAGAAAGAAAGGCATATAGGGGTTAATGGTTCTTATAGACCATTTTTAAACTGTTGCCGTTTTTCGATCCAACTGATCAATTTGGATCCGTGCTGAAAAAAGGCAAACAATATTCCCGCGCGAAATTGAATTAAAGCACATTTTTAGTGAATTCATTTTTTGAACATCTAATGCTCCAGCCTTGAGGCACAATAAATTTGCTACAAAGACGGCGGTGCACGTTTCTTCACCAGTTGCATAGGCTCTGATTTGTTTAAAGCTGAAAATTGGTTGAAATCAACTGGATCCTATATACGATTTAAGATTTGCTACTGAAATGTCCTTGGAGAGTTACTAATGATCTAACGATTAACACAACTAAAAAAACTTACTCCCTTCTAAGTTCCGAAATTATTTTGTCTTTCCTAGCTATCTCAGCTCGGGCGGTTTTCATCAAGGACGAAGTATTGGTTAGAATGGTTTTTTTTTCTTCCTCGAAGGCCTCACACTTGTTTTTCCAGACCAAGCCTTCCGCCTCCAAATTTGCATTTTTCTCGCTCAGTTCCTTCGATGTTTTTTTGCACTGAAAGTGTGAATTTTGCAACAGTGTGAAAGCCAATTGTCCGGCGAAATTATCTCTTCATAACCTCAAAAGTGGTTAGGAGCAAAGAAAAAAGAAACGCTCACATTTCCGCACTCGTTTGCATCGAAGCTTGGCAAATCACCGTAAATATCCACATCGTCGTCCATCGCGATTTTCCTTCCCTCATTTGTTATTTGGAGCAATGATTGTACGACTTATCCTGCGTTATTGACAACTGGAAAGCGATGATCGGCTGCAACATCAGTGGTTCGATTGATCAGCTGTGCATCCAGAGTGGAAGTATTTTGACTCGCGTGGTCGGTCGGAGGCGCACGACCGTTTACGGAAATGCCCGAAGAGTCAAAGCTTACTACCTGGCGAATGACGCTTGGCGGCCGAATAAAAAAGTTTTTTTTTTGTCAAATTCGATTTATCGTAACAACGCCATAACTCGAGGGAATTCGCAGTAGAAAATTTCGTATCTCTCTGTATTATATATAAATGCATGGATCCAACTCTGCCAAGATAACGGATAGCTGAGAAAGTCAGTTTTTGCATTTATACTCTACGCATTTGCGCGATCGTCCTACCTCCTAACATTTGAGCCTACTTACTCACACGTTAAACGCGATACATTTGTTCATTTTCTCATCTTTTGCGCAACTACACTATTACGATTTTAACTGTATACCCGCACTTTTTATGGGTGCAGCATGCATAAAAGGCTCCTGAATAAATAAAAACATCGTGATATGGAAGTGCAATAAGAAACTTTATAGCGTGTAACAATAGTCATAAATATAAATAACAAAAGACCCACTGGGTAATCGTATCGTTGCAATTGACGATTACAAGTACTTTTCGTGTAATCTCGTCAATTGCGCAGTAATTCGAACTCTTTTTGTGTCATTGTCTGCAACTATACGCGCCTAACTAAAATGACAAATTAAAATAAAAAATTTATTTGCGCGTTCGTAATCGCAGAGTTAGTTCCTAGAGCAAATATTTTTTTATACTGCATTCGAGACAAAACAGTCCTACAAAATAGACACTGGGGCACGACCGCGAAAGATGTCTACGAAGGAATACGTTTTGCATATTATTGTGTAATGCTGATCATATGTTACAATGATTCATAGAGTATTTCTAAAACAGTACAAATACAAGTGTAATTTTTCATATTGTACTCGTCAATTGCAAGGGGCCATGACGGTTTGCCGATGCGAGCGCCGCCGCAGTAACATTCGTACCAGTACCATTTTGGATAGTCAGGTAAACTTACAGGTGTACGACACATGCGCAATAAAATCGTGACCGCAGTGGTTGTCCATTGACGGTGAAAAAAGAAAGTATATACTGCTTCGGGAAAAACATGTGTATACGTAGGGTGTGCATACTCATGGCTTGCAACACACACATGGGACTCGTGAAAATCCAGCTCTGTCAAGAGACACGGTGTGCGAGCTAGTGCCACCCCCCCCCCCCCTCCCGTCGTCTTTTGCGCGCCCCACCGAGTCGCGAGTTACGTGCCGCGTACCGAGTGAGCGGGCCAGTCGGTGTTCAGTGGTGACGCGCAACGTCGATTGGCGTGGATCTCTTGTGGCATGCGTGTGTTCGGAGTGGAATTTTTATTCGTTTTCTTTCTGTTTGCTTCTTTATTCCCGATCTATTTTCCTTCTTATTTTAATTTTGTTAAAAGTCGTAAGTAAAGTTTATACTTAAACTTCGCGGGTGAAAAATTTCGACTGTGAATTTCGGCTTCAGATTCAAAAAGTGTTTCTCGGCGGGAAGGAGAGAAATTTCGTAATCGTAAAATAGAAAAAAAAAGTGTGTCGAAGCGAGTTATGCGGTGGGAACAAAAGTGACAGAAGTGTACGATCGTGTCATCCTGTGCATTGTCGGTATCAGCGAATGCGTTTTAACACAACAACAAAATAACAAAGAAAAACGATGAGAAGGTGATTTTTTGGAGTCTTTTCTTTACGGAAGAATCCCGTGTGCTGGACCAGCAGCACACCCATTTGCAAAGATATAAGGTACAGTACGTTTTCAAGCTTATGTACAGTTATATATATATATACATATGTGTATGTGCGTGTGTATAGGATATTAAACCACACCGTTGGATCTTTTTCCTTATAATCTGCCCGTTACTGCCACAGCGCTCTCTCCTCTCTCGCGCGTTCTCTCGTAATATACAACTCACAGTAAAGTAGCGGACCTGTTGATGGCATCCGGGCCTCACGGCAAATTTCTTTTATTCACTATATATATTCGCGGCGACGCGAGCTCCCTTCACGGGGCATCGGTAACTTGCGTGACTTTCATTGAAAGGAGTTCTTCAGAAGAGAAAAAAAACGTATCCTTGGCATACGTTGAATACATTTTTGTCGACAAGACACTTAACAGATATTTCAGGATTTCTACAAACCGATGTATCGTACGTATTTTGGGTTATATGTATTACCCGCCTGCAGTACATAGTACCGGGGTAGCATTTTTCTTCAACGCTGGGAACGCCAAGTTTTTCGATGGAATATATCGTCTCTCATATACGCAGAATTCTAATCGTGTACATAACACTCCCGTCATTACTGCCGATTCTAACGAAACAATACTCATGATGATTATTAACAATTACCGCGAACGCTCGCTTCGATTATAGCTCGGACATTCCAACCTAATAGTGATCTGTCAATCGCCGTTTTTACCTGCCTTTTTTTTGTCCGATCTGGCACGTTGCGGGAGGGGAGAGGTGCCCGGGATGGGAAGGCGATAGTGTGTAATTAAGCCGCGGGAATACGAAACTGGAGTAATATCGTTTAACCTTGCACGGTGTGTTCGTCGTTTCTTTTTTTTCCTTCTTCGTCTCTTCCTCCTTTCTTGCTTGGGACACGGTCGGGTATACTGAAAGCGAGGTTGCCAAATCTTGTATGCATCGCGATATATAGGAAAGGTATGTCTTGTACCTGCTCCATCTTCCTCTCACGTACGCACGTCCATCATTCTCAGTCTTTGAACATGCGCGTCCCTTTATTTTTCTTCTCGTCACATCTGGAATAATATCAAGAACGTTAATGATAATAATGATGATAAAAATAATAACACCACATATTGCAATGATCAATTATTAAAAACAATAATTATAACGGCGAAATCAATAACAATTGTATAAATATAGATGAAAATAAGTTTAATGGACGATTAACAAGCAACCATCATGATAGCAGTATGTAAAAAAGTATATGGTCTTACAGTTTGCATCGTTGGAACACAATGAAAATTCTTTTTTATATTTTTATTTATTCATTCTTATTGTTTTGCAAAGTCTTTTTTTGCACATTTTAATTCTAGATCTATGAACAAGCGATTTAAAAAAATTCTGATGTGAGGGTTATTCGTAACGAAGATTGACCTAAAGAAATTCGACAGTTGAACAATTATCATTTTCATTGTATTCCAGCGATGCAAACTTTAATCTCGTAAAAATATTGAAATCACAATAACGATGCAACAATAATAACTGATGGTTGAAAAATTATTATTATAGCGGTGAATATACAAACAAATATACGAATAATTATTACGACAACGAACGCAATGATACATATTATAAGCTATCGTTAGCAACAAGCGTAACAATAGCAGCATGTTCTGATAAAATAACAAAAGTAACAATAATTCTAATGATATTAATGATAAATGTGAATAATGAAAACTGTTGAAAACGATAATAATAATAGCTGTTAGTATAAAAATATAACAACAATAATCACAATAATAAACCATTATAACACACGGTCAACGACAACTAGAACACTATTGTTGTAGTTGTCGTTGGAAATGTCTATAATATTTATCATTATTAGCTAGGAGTATGCGCAACAATATCAATATAGCATTTAATAATACTGCAGAAAAACTTCGACCGTAAAGTAAATAGAAAATGGTCACTACAGCAGCGGGGTCATGAAGATAGACACTAAAGTATTTTATATCTGTGTAATAAAACGTTAAAAACTCGTTTCCGGTAAGTTAATTTCGCACTTACCGATTTCCCAAACCTGAATTTTCGCACTGATACTCTATTTCAACTGCGCTCAAATGCCGCGTGACGAAAAAAAACAGGGTGTGCAATATCCGTTCTGAGATTTTAATCGAATGGAGATTGGCTTGGATACGGCGTGTCTGATTTTTCAGCTTTCAAAGGCCAAACTTTGATGTTGTTTGCGACGTATATGTACAAGATATATACATGTCTCAAACAAATGACGAAAATTATTATAGTCGCTTATCATAATTTAGCGATAATGCTGTCAATTATTAATTTTTTTTTTAATCCTTGTTCGCAATTCGTAATCCCATTTGGTGTTAGTAATGAAAATGCAGGTTTTTTCGTTGGTCAAAGGTGTGCCTCTGCACGTGTGTGTGTGTGCACTTTCAACGTAAGCCATACGCACACATATGCATGCACTTTAAACATATATAGACATTTCGTCACTCGCGGACACGCCGCTTATGGCAATAATACGTGAGTCACACACGAGTGAAGCGATCGCGAGGAATCGAGGCTTACCCCCGCGCGTTGCAAATAATGATCGCGGAATGCGCGTCTCTTGTAACACACAGACACGCGTTGGGGCATTTTTTTCTCTCCTGGCGCGACTAATCGTTGAGGAAAAAGAAAATTGTAACGGTTTATAATTGTTGCGGTGGGGAGGGACTCGCGGGATTCCGAAGAGACGCAGAGTTCTGGGAATGTCAAAAGCAGGGTATATGGAATTTGGAGAATTCTGGCATTCTCGGAATCGATGCGAGTGTGAGCGCGTAGTTGTTTTTTTCTCTCGTTTTCCTTTAGGACTCGCGGCGTAAACAGAAGAACACGGAAAAAAATCGTTGTTTTGAAGAACTAAAAAAAATCGCATTTAAAAACGATGTGTTTCAAATGCATTTGTATACCGCAACTTTATTTCTCTTGAAAGAGAAAACAAAATAACGATGTCAGAGTTTGCAACGTTGGAATTCAACGAAAATTCATTTTTATGTTTGTAATGCCACATTTTCTTTATCATTAAAAAAATTCTTACATATTTAGGCTGAAGATCTTTAATGAGGATCGTGAAAAAAGTATAAGCGATTTTTGAGGGCTAAATTTTCAGAAAAAAAATGCTCTACGGAATTTTCGTTGTGTTTCAACGATGCAAACTCGATCGGTAAATGGGGATTCGAAAAAATGTTTACGCGATTTTCGGAGCATAAATCTGGCAAAGGAAATTTGGGACATAAATAAAAAATAACTTTTGATGCATTCCAAGGATGCAAACTTCAACGACACAAAAACCCGTCATCTTTGTCGTCCCCCTTGCGAGGGTTAGAAAAAGACCGCGGTATGTCTATTCCTTACAACGAATTCACGAGAGAAAAACCATTGCTAAAAAATTTTACGCGTTTCACCATTTCGCACTGTAGCGCTGTTTTCGGAAGTTTCGTATCCGCGACGAATCGTTTTTGGCTCGAGTAAACGTTGTTGAGGATACTTAAAAAAAATCTTTTTATTATATATCCCAATGCTCCTTTGTCCCTGCGGACTTTTACGGCTCAAACTTTTTCACTTTTATTCCACACTTGACCGCTTCCAGCTCCTCAGACTCTTTCCTTATCGCCCCCGCAGAGTATCCTGAGACGCATGGTTTTGAAGTTTGCCTCGTTGAAATGCAACGTAAACTACGTTTTTATTTCGTGTTGTCCATTTTTTTCTAGCTCACTGGGGCTACAAAAATCATAGAGACATTTTCATAGATCCTCCTTAGGGATCCGTAACCTGAGCCTGCGAAAGCAGAGTTAAGATAGTAAGAAAAATAAATAAATGAAAAAATAAAAAAGGATTTCCGTTGCCTTCACCGATGCAGCGGCGTAGCAAGGGTGTGGCGGCTGGGCACCAAATTTTTTGGAAAAAATGACAGTATATTACCAGTATTATTCCATATTTTGGTGATTTTAACATTTTTGCCCACAAATCATTGTGAATAGCTGTTGATTCTAATAAAAGGGCCTGATAGCTCAATGTTCATAACTGACCCTATGCTTCGAATTTCAAACAGTCATCGAGTAATGGTCGAAGTTGAAAAACCGCGCGCGGAAAGGCCATTGGTGGCGTCATCGTCTCACATTACAGCAACGTTCCATTTGAAATGAACGGCGGTTGGGTTATAATTCGGTAACGGATGAGCACGATGATCAAAAGTTTGTTTGGGTTTGTTTGGATTCAAGCAATCTTTTCGACCTCAGAATCAGTATCGATTAAAGCAAGCTGGGTGCTGACGAAATCGACAAGGATAAGTTTCTGCTGGAACACACAAGGTTGATTATATCCATTGAAGCTTCTCCAAAACATCTTGAATCACTGACGACGGGACGCTTGCAGCTTCTGCGCTTTATTCAAGAGTTCAGCCTAGCTGATTCAGTCCCGAACATCGTTGTTATGCTACAAATCTTTCTTAACGTGGCCATCAGCGTTGTGACTTGCGAGAGAAGTTACGCTCAACGATGGGTGATTCTAGATTGAACAATCTGGCGATGTTGTCTATTGAAAGAGATCTGACTGACCCAATCGACTTCGAGAGTGTGATCAACGACTTTGCTAGTCAGAAAGCACGTAAAATAGTTTTGTAAACATTCTTAACTTCATCCTTTTAGCATAGCCTATGTCAAAATGAAGGTTTTAGTTAATAACAAATTTTTACGCCAGTCCCTGTGTTGAAATTTTTCATGGCACGGTAAATGTTTGGGGCACCATTTTTACCAGGTCCGCCTTAGGCCCCCGAGAGCCCTTGCTACGCCACTGCAACAATGCAAACTTCGACATCATTGAGACGATCTCCTCGAGGGCACAGGAAACTCTGGAAAACCTGAGCTGATACAGGCGGCTACATTTTCACTGACAATGAGTTTCCGTTGGGTACACCATCGGAAACTCGGCAAAACTGCAGCTCCCGGCTCCGTAACCGTGGGGCAAATGAGTGCGCTGTGAGTGAAGCTGAGCTTTGTTGCGCAGATAATACTTGTTTTTTGTCATCGGTGACGCCGCGTTCGCGAAACTTTCTTTTTTAGGATTCGTCGCGTACTCCTTCGCCAGCGGGTCGTTTTTTCGGCATGTCCAAGAACCACGGACAAGCGTAGAAATTAGATCAATTGGACGAATTGGATTAAATCAATGGAAGGAGAATTAGACCGATTCTCCGGCGACATAGTTCAACGTTGCGACAATATAAACCATACATACACGGGCTCGGAACAAAGAGAAAGAATTTGGCCCAGTTTAAACTTCGTTGGTCGCACATCTTGTACGATATGACGAACATCAACCTCGAGTTGGGGGGGGGGGCTTTGCCGAATAACTACGTAGCTTGTCAGTCAATATTTGTAGTTTTCGTAACGCGCTACACATCTCCGGAATTTTATCGAGGCCTCAATGTATCGACGTCTGCTCTTTGCCTCCTTCATTCTTTTTTCGTTCGTGCGAGATTCAATTCTCGGTTCGTTCAAGCGTCCTTGACACGAGGAACAAAACTCTTATCCAGCGAACAAAGAACCTTTATAACTTTGTCATGTCCGTCCATCTGTCTGTCACAGCCTCGCAATTTCTACAGTTTTGAATCCGTATGCGTGAAATTTTCCAAGCAGATGTTTCATCGCAGTGAATATATGTAGCAAAATCTCGAAAAAAATGTTTCGAATTCTCCCCTGTAGGTAGAATAGCGATGACGCTTTTTTTCGCGCAGTCTACCCAGCAAGGAGTCACTTGGACGGGTCTTTCGACTTAAAATACAGGTCCCTTTTGCAATTTTTTAGTTTTGGACCCCGTTTGCGATACCTCAAGCTTTTAATGACGTAAAAGGTTTGCATCGTTAAAACGGAACGGAAGTAACTGTTTATTTATTTTTCACTTTTTCATTTTTATTGTCTTTTTTTTCATTAATTGAGGTCGTAGATCTTCATTGAAAATAGGAAATATCATTTGAGTAATTTTCGTAGCCTAAGTCAGAGAAAGAAAATGTGAGCAAGTAAAGAAAAGTTATCTTTCGTTGCGTTTCAATGATACAAACTTTAACATCGTAGCTTCTAAGGGACGCGCAATTTACGCCGCCCCCTTCAATTCTTCCACTGTTCATCTTTTTTAACTTAGAACATTTCTAGATACTGGCATTTGACTTGAATTTCCGATCAAAATTATTTTGGTTACGTTACACTCCATTGGAGCACGGCACTGCAAACTTATGAGTTCTCACTTTAGACGCTAAAAACGTCTATTTTCATGATTTTTTTGATAGGTTTATATTATACATATTGATATAAAAGTTGTTACACTTAATAAATCCACTTTCGAAATACATTTTTTTTTAATTTGATTTATTTAAGTCACTATTTATAGACGAAAATGGTAGTTAAAAAAATGTAAAAAAAAATTGTAGGTCTGCGCTGTTGATGAAATCTCCGAGATGAATCATCCGCAGCAATAAAAAACAAACGGTTTTAGATTCAGTATGTTAATGGCTATAGCGTATATCATACGATTTTTGATATATGCAATAATGACAAAATGACAGACACATTTCGAAAAAAAAAAAACAAAAACAAAAACGTGTTTTTTTCACCGTTTTTGGAAAAAAATATTAAATATCAAAATTGAAGAAAAAATCCTTGATATGCGCTATAGCTATAGTTGTGCAGAATATGTGGTTAAAATTTCATAAGGATCGGTTCAGTAGTTTCGAAGATTGTACATTTTTTAGTAGTTTCGAAGTTGACATTTTTAAAATGTATTTCGAAAGTGTATTTATCAAGTGAAACAACTTTTATATCGATATCTATAATACAATCCTAGCAAAACAATTAATGAAAATAGCCTTTTTTCAGCGTCTAAAGTGAGAAGACCCCTTAACGCATGTCGTTTGAAGCCTCGTTAACAAATATCAATCATCAGCGAAAGGGCCCTTATTTATCCCGCCTGTATGTTCACTGGAGTATTATGATTGCGGATTATTAAATCAAATCGAAATTGGTACGTAATAAACGATTGTGCTTCAACATACAGAATAATAGTAGCTACATGTTAGTTGAACATGAACATGATTGAAATGATTGCGCAAGCAAGTGACTATTAAACCCTACACCGAAAACAATCACTTGGGCTGACTAAATCCTTTATTGAGGGATGTCAACGAATGATTTGCGGAAAAAAATGAAATCGTACGTTAATTTGTGAATCATTTATTCCATCGAACCAACGAATACTCTGAATAATAAACTGTTATCGTGCATTCTTATTAATATTTGTATATATCTATTTTTTCTAATAATCTTAATATTTCGTTGATCAAAATGATCAACGAAAATGTTCATTTGCATTCTCCATGTACTTTATGCGTGTACCGATACGTGGCAGGTTTTTTTGAGAACCGTAATCATCCAAAACCAAAACCTTCCACTTTTGCGTCATTTTTTACGAACTATAATTAGCTCAAAAACCCTAGGTGAATTTGGGGAGTCACTATATCAATGCCACATTTCGTTTCTGCAATTATAGCTGTGCACAAATAAGAATCTCTGCAAGTCGCAGTTACCTCCATTGCGGAGGTAACAGACGTAACTGAGAGACAAAATACGGAAATACTCAAAAGAAAGCAAAAGTGCAATTGCTCTTTTGAGCAATCTTTGTCTCGTCTTTTGATTAATTTCCTTTCAATATTTTCGTGTTCGTTTTCATCAATTGTCATGGAGGGACGGAGGGGGGGGGGGGGTGGACACGGGCAGCGCAGATAAAGAAGATTAAAAAAGGCGAGTAGGTGTACCTGCTCGCCAATTACGGAGGAAAATGGTGTATTGAGTTGAACATCTTGAGAAGGAGCACGAGTGAAAAGCGTTACTCCTCTTTCGACGTAGATGGTTAGACTCGCGCAAAAGCCAAGAGAATAAGACAAAGAGAGATAGAGAGAGCGCGATCGTGTGCCCCGTCCCTCTTTCCATTCGGGGTTTCGTACTCTATGCCTCTACAGGTATACACGGGCCATTCCACGTAAAATCGATCGTTCCCTCAAGCTTTTTTTTACTAAACGCTTGCATTTTTGTTCGCACGAATATACCAAAAGTTATCGTTACACGTCAAATTGTTTTTCCATTGGACATTTTTCTAAAAAAAAACATCGCAGGCACCTCGAACGAGTCAGTTTTCCAGCAAGCTTTATTTTTCAAAGTTAAGTATGCGAGGGAATCCCTTCAATGCGACAGTACGATAATTGGTCGATGATCCTGCTTTAGGAGACCCTGTTATTTAATGTTTCGGGATTGTGCGATGTATCTTCAATTTTTGAGTCGGATTTTCGCACGGTGCAATTTTGTGTGATTCATCGAACGCGAAATTATATGCTTTGATTACACGACACGAGGCGCTACTTGAGTGAAAGAAATCCCAGTTTTGAATAGAAATCTGTAAGAACCGTAGTACAGCAAACCTCAACGAGATTCGTTTTCGAAGTCGTCGTCGCCATCCGCTTCGTCGTTGAAGTAGTAAAGGTGATTGCTTGTTTTTTCTTATTATTTTTTCAAGCCGTCTTGGGCAAATTAAAAAAAAATTGCGGCTTTACATAAAATTATGGTCGTAAATGCCCCGCACTTTAGCAGATTGTGCGTACGCCTGTGTGTGTATGGACACACATATATATATTGGTGGCGTGAAATGCGCCACAATATTTTATTAATTGAGGTTTCAATTCACTCCCGAGTTCCAACGTATATCCTTGTGGGTTTTTACGTGTAACCCTTCCCAATTGAACCCTTTCCTATCACTCACTACCCGCACTTCGCTAATCTAACCTAACGTTCCGTTGCGTCCACAGCCGTCTTAAGGTATTCCTTTCACGAATATTTAACAATTGACTGATTTTTGTCTATAATTAAGTAAAAATAGATCCCAGTATACTGGTAAAATTTAAAGCTAAGTTACCGAACTTTTAACGAAAAATTACGACAGTAAAAATCGTCTTATTCATACGGCGCGTTATGGAGATGACACACTGGCAAAATTTCTATCTAATAATGTATACCCTAAATAGCTCTAGATGCCTGATATAAACTGCTCACGCGTGTAAAAATCTATAGATTTCGTAACAACACACTGAGAGAAAAACGTTTTTAAAAAACGCACATGGTAAACGAAAGTATAGCCGAATTCCCCATAGTTTATTGTCACCGCAATCATAATATGTTTAACACAACTATAAGCGAAAAGTATACGTATAATGTACGTATACGTAAAAATTACTATACACTATTGTAAAAGGCTTTACAATATCGATATGGTTAATTCAGCTATATCACAAAATCGGCGCACAAATACTAATGCTGCACTGAGAGCAAAGTACATGGTATTTATGAGAAACGCCCAAGGAAAAAGAGGGCATAGTAGAATCCCGTATAGTTTATTGACACCGTAATCATAATATGGTTAACACAACTATAAGCGAGAAGTATATATCTAAATATGCAACTTTGGTGGCATGCTCGACTATCTATTATCCCCGAAATAACTACTAAGGATTGTAAAAATATGAACTGAATTAACTATATCGATATTGTAAAGCCTTTTACCGTAGTTGGTAGTTAATTCGGGATACTAGACAATCAAACACACTACCAAACCAGCATGATTAGATAGGCGCTTATAGTTGTGTTAACCATATTGTAATTGCGGTGTCAATAAATTATAGGGAATTTAACTATGTCCACTTTTACCATGGGTTTTAAAAAATAAATACTATGGACACTTTTCTCAGTGCAAGTTTGTACTATTTATCTGGTTAACATTGACACTTGTTGAGTATAAATTGTTACAAGATCTTATGAAAAGTGACTATGGGAACAAAATTATGGTAATCTTATAGTGAAGACGTAAATCATTTGTGGAACGTGTCAATAAAGTAGACAGCGGTAGCACGCTATCATCGATACAGATGTATTAGCGCAATCATTTATCAGTTTTTAAAATTCGATATTTCAAAAACTATTGCGTTGCACCGAAAATCCTTTTAAGCAGTGACATATTACCATACATTTCTCTCAGTGCAATAAAAACAGAAAATGTAAAAAATGTCTGAATCTACTAAATTTGCGCGATTTTTTTTATACCAGTTTATCGTTGGGTAAATTGATTGTGACTTATTTTTATTAAGAGCCACTCAATTTAACCAATGACCCGGAAGGGCCCTCCTCATACCCCCACAAAATACGGCCCTCCGCGAAAGGAACACCTTAAGCTACAATATACCGCATTTGCCGAGGGTACGGGGAAACTGTGGAAAACCCGTATCCGTATTATAGACGGCCCAATATTCTTCTGAATTTCTGGTGCACAGATTCTCAAGTATCTAGACCAATGTATCAAAAGTATAAGCCTTCCGCTCGCTGGTTGATGCGCCAGCCGGTGCACGGCAAAGCGGTCACCGCTCCGAGTATTGGCCACGCGCAATGCTGCTTAACTCGAAGTACCACCAGAGCCGGACCCATCGATCAGTGTCCGTAAATGTGCCATAATTTAATTCCAGTATATATATAAAAATGACTACCGTTACGATTCAAATGTACACCATGAAAACTTATGAGCGCACACTCACACGCTCAGACACCCGCGCGTGTATATATATTGCCGCTGCAAATTTAAACCGCAATTACCCACAGTAATTTATACGGTTATACTGCTATTGTTTTCTGGCGCGCTACGAAATTCCCTTGAACGCCGGAAACTCCGCAATCAGAATCGCGTCTCCGGACACCGTAATATTATGTGGGTCATTCAGTATGATAACGTTGTTACTGATTCATGCGTAGTTTGATGGGTATCCGATCCATTGTAGCTTTCAGCTTATCATTAATCTATCTTGCTCTCAGGTCGCCCATGTGGTTCATTTTGAAGATCAAAATTGCCGGATCGGAACTTTTCAAACTATCGACGTGCTGTACGTTCATTAACCACAGCCTTGCTAAATATTTCGTTGACATTTCCAGTTGTCTGCGCTGCATTACTTCAGCGACGGAACTCATATTCGAAAATATTGCGATTTTTTTACGGATCCATGGTTTATAAGGTTGAATCTGTAAAAGCCAATTCAACGGATAATCACAAAAAAATGTGCATCTGAAAGATTGATGGCGTACCTTCACAATGAAAAAAAGCCAAGAACTGTCAAAGTGACATATCAGGGATATCGGGCATTAAATTTGGTACTTAAGGTAATCGGACGTTTCGTACTTAATGGTCTAATATATACATATATATGGCCTTCCGAAAGATCGGATATATGCCGAGTACATTGAAACCGTCAAAAGTACTGAACTCGAACAATATGTTTCGTCATACAATCTCTTGTTTTTTTGTCCTCAATAAAAGAAAGAGGAAAGAAATTAATAAAAAATTGTTTGTCTCCAAAAATATCAGAGCAATAAGAACTTTTGTATCAGGGGCGAAATTGTTGATAACGCTTTTGGGCCAATAATTTTTGCACCAAGAAACACGAGTTCACATATATTGAGAACTTTTGGTGCACGGAGTGAATTGAAAAAATAACTACGAAATATAAAACCAGTGCAATGGTCTAGTGGTTAGCGTGCTCGCCACTAAACCAGCGGACCGGGAGGTCCTGGGTTCGAATCCCAGTCGCGTACGTTTCGTCGTGAAATGTTTTTCTTCGGCATTTCGCGGCGAAATAAGACTAGTTCCACGACTGGGGGGCGAACTCGATGGCCGGCTGTTATTATTGGTATAGGTTTTCCGCAGTTTCCCTATACCCATGACAGAAATGTCATGATGAATATAATACAGAGGGGGGAAGTCGGCTGCAGCCGCAAGAGGGGGAACAGGGGAGAAAGATGGAGAAAAAGGAGGAAGCGCAGAGGAAAGAACGGTCATAATGAGGGGAAGAATAGGTAACAAACACGAAAAGCGTGTACCTAAGAAAAAAAAAACTACGAAATATAAATAATACATTCCGTGTACATAAAGTATATATATATATATATATATATATCATATTTCTATTTTATGAATTTGAAAATTCAAACCTAGTTGAAAGGACCCTATTTATATGAGTTAGAAGTTCAAAATGTTGGACTGCAATGGAAATGAATTGTTTGGCGTGCTCGAATTTATGTTTGCAGATAGTGACTACGAAAATGGCTTGGCCATTTTGCAAGATGCTCGTATGGAAATCAGCAATCAAAATAATATTTGTTACAATCATGGAAACAAGGAAATAAAACTATAAACAAGAATTTCCGTTGCGTTTCAACAATGCAAACTTCAACACCATCTATTTATTTGGAAGTCTCAATTTTTTGTCTCGTTTATCAATTTTCAGAGAAGTATCAATTGAGTGCCCAGAGAAGAGTAGTTTCTTTTACAATTTTTTTTTGGTAGGGAGTCTGTACATTGCTAAATAATCTTTAAACGACCATAATTCGGAAACCCCTCATTTTCGGCCCCCTAGTTGACAGGCGATAATTTGTTGCAAATTACTTCTCGCATAACCCGGTTTAAGGAATAGATCGAATTTCCAATCACCCTGTATATGAGCGTGTATGAATTCAGTCTTGGTATATTTAAGCAGAAGAATAAATCTTAATCGCACGCTGTACATAAATGCTTTTTGATGTAAATATACATATATATTTACGACAACGTGGGTTACATTTTAATTGAATGAATTTAATTGCAATCAAAATAATCATACGAAGTTTTATCATCGAATAATAGAATAATTGAAATAAAAAAAATTGATAGCGCACGTGGCACATGAACTTCTTGTCAGAATATATATATATATATATATATATAATTCATATGAAATCGTTCGTATAATCACGGCGATATTATTTATATTTTTATGCTTCTTATGCGTACCTAAGTAAGAAATTGAATGAATCTAAAATTTGGTCAATTTCTGGGCCGTCTGTAATTCTACCGTAAGCAAAGCGCAGAGTTGATAAGAGACGACGCGTATAAGTATATTTGTGGTGAGAGCTTATGGCTTATGTTAACGAACCGGAGAGGGGGGCTCCGCTCAGCAAATAAAAAACATGACAGTACCGCCCATCGTTGATAACGACGACGACAACGATGACGACGCAACGAAGAATTTTCATCTTTTGTTGTCCTCGCGCTCTGCCACCTTGAAATGATGTGAAACTGATGTGAGTGTGGGAGGGGAAGCACTAGCGGCGCTGCCGTTATAACCACAGAGAGATTGAGAATTTGTTGCACATTGTGTGGTCTGGATAAACTTGGACCTAAAAACCGGGTCAATTTTCAATATTTTTTCTGATGGGCGAGCATTGGGATGACTCGGTTGGGATTTCGTACACAATTAATACGTAGTCTTGCGGAAAATAAATTTTTCTTATTGATAAATATTTGTAAACAATAAAGTGATTATTATTTCAACAAAATGTCACGTTTGATGCATGACCAATCGGTGTAGGTGGTTCTGGTAACTAGGATGATGCTAAATATAAAATAAAAAATGTACTTCTAGTAAAATAATAACACACTCGGATGGCCGAATACTTTTTCTTTATTGCGATACTGACGTAAATTACACGGTGTAGAAAAAATTTAATTTTCAACATACAAAAAAAAACTAAACATCTGTTATCAATAAATGCATAGATATTTCGAACAAAAGTCCTCGCTCATTCGATAGAAAATGTTATAAACTATGCTCTGTTCGTATTTAAAGTGAAGCGGATAAATAGATTTTGAGATGCGACCTACATATGGGTCATTCCATGTCAAATCGACAAATTTTTTACCTGACCCCCTTTGATTTCGCTGAAAATTTTCTATCTTTTTCTACCCCCCGAAAGTTATTTTTCAGAATTTTTTCAAATTTTTTTTCCCGACTCAAAAAAAGTTATGAATTTTTGAAAAAAAACCGCTCTTTTATTTTTAAATTGCCAGAACTTTTTCAAAAATTGACCGTTTGGGAACTTTTTTTTTTCAAAATTTTTGTTTTTAAATGTAGTTTTCGAAAAAAAATATGAAAAAATTTTCAGAATCCCAGATATATGAAATATTTTAGTTTTTTTGAAAAAACCGTAATTTTCTCAAAGTCCGACCGTTTTTTTTTTTTTTTATTTTGCTCTAAAAATACTTCAACTAATTCTGCAATGATCCCCGTTAATCAAAATATGTGACCACAATCGCTTCTAATTTTTTTTCTTGATTATAAAAAAATTTTTGTTGAATTTTTGCTGATTTTATATAACTTTGTTATGAAATTTTTTTTATTTCCTCGTGAAACCTCAAAAGTTAAAAAATAAAATTTTATTGGAGAATTTCAAGTGATTATCGTCCAAGAAATTGTTATTTAAAAAAAAAAAATAATTTTTTTTTCTCATTGACGTTATTTTTTTACTCTTATGGACGTTTTTTTTTTGGTACTGAAATATGACAACTTAACGTCATTTTGGTACTGAAACATGACAAAATAACGTCAATGAGAGAAAAAAATTATTTTTTTTTTTAAATAACAATTTCTTGGACGATAATCACTTGAAATTCTCCAATAAAATTTTATTTTTCAACTTTTGAGGTTTCACGAGGAAATAAAAAAAATTTCATAACAAAGTTATATAAAAGCAGCAAAAATTCAACAAAATTTTTTTTATAATCAAGAAAAAAAATTAGAAGCGATTGTCGTCACATCTTTTGATTAACGGGGATCATTGCAGAATTAGTTGAAGTATTTTTAGAGCAAAATAAAAAAAAAAAAAAACGGTCGGACTTTGAGAAAATTACGGTTTTTTCAAAAAAACTAAAATATTTCATATATCTGGGATTCTGAAAATTTTTTCATATTTTTTTTCGAAAACTACATTTAAAAACAAAAATTTTGAAAAAAAAAAGTTCCCAAACGGTCAATTTTTGAAAAAGTTCTGGCAATTTAAAAATAAAAGAGCGGTTTTTTTCAAAAATTCATAACTTTTTTTGAGTCGGGAAAAAAATTTGAAAAAATTCTGAAAAATAACTTTCGGGGGGTAGAAAAAGATAGAAAATTTTCAGCGAAATCAAAGGGGGTCAGGTAAAAAATTTGTCGATTTGACATGGAATGACCCATATAGTTTCATGAAACATAGTTTCGAGAAAAACGCAAAATAATACGGTAAATTCGCCGTTGCGCAGTGGGCGATCTAACCCTTCACAAAAGACGTCAGAAGTCGGTTCATTTATGGAATGTTTACAAAAACTTTGTTGCAAATTAAAGTTAAGATCTTAGGCTATAACAACTATAACTTAGGCTATAACAACTATATTTACTAATAAAATATTAATATAAAATAACATAAATACGTAGTAATGTAACCATGTAAACTAACCAAAAGACGTATTTTTTTTTATTAAACCTTAAATTTACATAAAATTTCGATTTACACTTTACAGCAACTCAAAGTCTTAAATCTAACAATTTGAAGAAATGGGTTAACTTTTCGGGACAGAAAGAATTTTCGAGCACACAACTTGGCTCTTTCTTTAAAATTCAAAAACCTTACGAAATAATTGATTACAGGTTTTCTCACCAAACGTATATATAAAAAAAATCAGTATCCTTCACAACTTTCATCAGTGAGATGCTTAGCCGACCTTGATGAAGAAAAGCATGGAAGCAATTGTTGGTTGAAGAGTTCGATTGTTTGCATCAATTTTAATGAATCGAGAAAATCATAGTCGCCTAACTTGATTCGTATTTCTCGAAGATAATGAGAAGTGTGTGGTGAAAAGACTGAATAAAAATAAATAAGTCTGGATCTTGTTAATCTTGAGACAGAGAGAGAGAGAAAAAAAAGTGTAGTTTGGTATTGTCAACGGCTTTTTTTTTTTTTTTTCTTAAAGACGCATTGAGAATGAATTCCATGTTCGATGATGCATCGCACTTTATGGGGGATTCGTTTCCCAGGTGCTTTTTCCCAGCTCCATTCATAAATCGTCCCTGTCTCGTTCTCTCTCTCTCTCTCTACATTTCTCCCCTTCCGATATTTGTACGTTGTATATGCTGCGTACACAAATAAGAAATATTGAATCGTACATGTGTGTCTCCTACTCTTTCTCTCTCTCTCTCTCTCTCTCTCTCTCTCTCTGAATATATATATGAATTGTTTGATCGAAATGGTAACCATGGTGCAAACGTTTTTTCCACTTTCTCTCTATCTCTCATGCCAGTTTGACAAGGTAAGTGCCAGTGACAAAACATAAAGATGCAAGTTAATTTGCCCATATGCACACCTTTACCTTTACCCCCTGCTTTCCCCGACAACGAAAAATAAGATATAGGCAAAGGAAAAAAAATTAAAAGAAAAAAGGAAAGCCGTGTCACGTTCCCACCGTAGTCCAAGTGGTTGTCAATTTTTTGCCTTCACTGGCCGGAAGTATTTGTGGTCTCCGTGTCGCGAAGAGGCAAAAAAAATGTATTGTGCACTCTGGACCGCATTCGTTGCTCCGATTCTCCTCGCAACCGCCTGTATACCTCGTAAATATATTTCTTCAAGGTATTTTTCTAAAGCTATTATCACGAGGACGTTTTGTTCTTGACTGTAATGACAATAATAATGATAATAAGTATTTATGATCAGTATATTATTATATCGTTGCTGAATATATTTAATAGTGTGCATATACGGAAAGAATGCTCGCGTGTATATATAAGAAATTTAGCAAGGTTACTGGCTCTATGCCAACCGAATGAATCTAAAGTCAAAGGATTTAGCGCAGGGTTTAATTTGGAAAGGTTTTACCGGGCGGCCTTTGCTGTTGCCTAACTTGATCGTATTACTGAATAGTCTTTGAATGGAATAATAGAATAGAAAAATCTTTAATATTATGATCGAATCGTATAATACAAAAGAATAACATAATATTTGAATGAAATGAACTCTTGAATTTCGAAATTTTTCGAAATCGATAAATAACCACAAATATATTTTTTAAATATTATATCGCCTACTTTCATTGACATCCTTACTGCGCTCGTCATATACTTAATGAGAAAAACTATTAGTATTGCCGATCGACGATAACGATCGGTCCCAATTTGTCGTAGATACGATGCGAACGATGTATTTTGCTGAATAATGACGAAATAACGAGATGCCGTGCTAATAGTTTGCCATAAACATTCGAAAGCCGTTATTTCGGGCGGTTTTGGGTTTCGTGTATGCGGCCGGGGGGGGGGGGGGCAAGGCTCCAGGCATTCGAATACTCGAGGCTCAATTTGGGAAACCGTTGGTTCGAAATATGCATTAGGGAATATCGACGTATGTACATAATACAAAACACGCCCGTTCGCCGACCCGACTCGCATCAAACTGCTGAAAACACATGGCGCGAGGAAAGATCGTATTCAACTTGTATGATCGACGCGACAAGTTGAAACTCTCTATCCGCATGTTCCCCGTGTGATGCTTGATATTCCAGGTCGCCCCCCCACCCATCTTCTTTAGGCTAACGCGTTTTATGCTGGAACGTACGCAGAGAGGGCTTATATTCCCCGCGGACGAATTTATCTCGTTTCGTGTATCTGCACCGCGTAATGGAAATCCACAATGGCCGCGATAACGATAATGCCCGGGTCTGCAGTATTCTTCGCGGCTCTTCGATGCACTAGGCCAATCGGATTACCGTTTGCGAGCCTTCGATCATTTATGATGGGCACAATTTTATACGGTATTGCAAAAAAGTCTCCTCGCCGGATGGAACCGGTCTGTACAACAGCCGATTTGGTGCCGCAAAACTGTATATTTTTTTCTATATCTTATCTATATAATGATCCCATCTAAACACTTGATATGTATACTACTCTATATACGAACAAGGAAATATGCCACTTTGTTATAAGATACAATTCTATTGAAAAATTTAAAGTTTTATCAAATATTTTTACATTAAGCTTCTTTTTCGTGCTTTTCTTGAGTGAGACTTGTCGAGGCAGTCGGACATCGAACTGCAAAGGTAAACGGTTATCATATGTGTGTGTGTCCCGTCTTCCCGGATACCTATCTCCTATGATTTTTATGTCTTGGCGCAAGCGCTCTTGCTATTCGCTGAAGGAGCCAAGATTTTCTGCGAATTTATCTCGATCCTTTATTTCTATCCCGCAATAAGAGAAAACAAAAAAGCACTTTTCACGAAATCTCTAAGGTAGTTGGCCCAGTAATGGTCACCTTAAGCAGATCGCTCGACTTTGCAAATTTTTATAGCTCAACTTGGAAAGTGAGTGGAAGTTATTTAAGCTCGTTCTTAGTCAGTGTTTTTTTATTACGAAGAAGAACGTTGTTGAGAAATTCTCGCGCCTGGTACACTTTTCGAGAAAATATTTCGCAAAGGTTATAAGACGCTATTGTACGGGTCATCGTCATGCCGCCATGACGGTTGGTCTACAGTAATCGCTATGTGAACGTCCCACTAATCGTCACATGTGTTCAAACTGCTTTGACTAATTATCCGCAGGCCTTTGATGACTCGACTGCCCCTGCATGTTAGGACCGCAGTATAATGATCTAGTCACTCAGCTACAAACGTTTTGCTTTTTATTAAAACATTTGACAAACAGTTGAAGACAGAAATTTCTTTTGCATACAATTTTACTAATTAAAAAATAAAACTAATTATGGCTATCCGGTCAGAATTATAATTTTGATTCTATTTAAATCATTATAAACAACTATGCTATCATAAAAAAAAATTCGATCGAGTTGTGCTCACCTGTGTTTGAGACGTACCCAGTGATCGACAATGTTCATTTATATGTACATCTTTTTACTATCGCGAATAATTGTATGACGATTACTGGTCCGTGGGTGCTTCGAAAAAATGCTAATTACGAGCCCACTATTTCTTTTCTGGTTTTCTATAAATCAATATTCGATTCATAAGATTTTTTCGCCTACCTTGTCCCAGTTATCGACAGCCGTGGCCATTAATCGGTAGAATTTTTACATTGCTAAACCGGAAGCGGTTCAGCAATGTAAACACTCGTCATATATGAAAACTCGGTGAAATTAGCATGAAGCTATAATTTTCTACGCTGAACGCAAGACTAAGATTCTTATGTATAACTTGAAGACAAACTTACCTCACGCAAATCCCCAGGCATTCTCAAATCACCCGAGATGTGACACGGTTCACTTTAACGTCCAAATGAAGGATTCCATATTCATTTGGAAGGAATATATTTCATGTGATTACTTTTGAATAGGTATACTTACGAGTGTGACGAAGGAATTACAAACTAAATACCTCCGGGACGCTAATATATCACAGATCTGTTCGAACGACTGACTCTTATCTTAAAATACTTATTTAATGAGTAAACATAACGATCACTAGGACCACGACGACCACTGGGCCGACCACCTTAATCGTTTTTCTAAATGTTTAAAGAACATACTCTCCGCATATAAAAAAATGTATTAGGGTGGTTCGAACAAGCACGTTTTCTCTGTCACTAATTAAATTCATAACAGCAAATACATTAAAAAAAAAAGAAAAAAATCTTAAACGAACTGCTAACGACACGCACTATGAAATTAAAATTAATTTTAAAACCCTGTGTAGTAACTTGAAATATAGGTTGGTATAGGTCTCACCAGTAGTCCCTCGACAAAAAATGATACGCAGTTTTCCGGATCCAAGACATTTTTCAAACGCGTGTTATTCAACGGATATTTGAATATATGCATAGTGTATTACGACATTTATTGGATTTTTCGTTATCGCTATTAGCCGATTTTTTCTACCCTATTAAATCATCCTCAAAATGTAAATAAAAGGCCACCTTGGGTTCAAAAGCATTCCTATTTCATTCGTGTCCCGAATAATAACACTAATAATCCGCATCTGGAGCTCATGCTGATTGTCGGAGTCGGATAGCGATGAGTGGGGCGGGTCAGTCCCGCAGCCCCCTAAACGATACAGCAGACGATTATTGCAGAAGCGCAAACCCAGAACAATAGTGTCAATGCTACCGTGCGCCGCGAAATAACGCCGGAAAACTCCCAACCCTTAGCCAATAGTGCTTCTTAAGAGACGGAAGTTAATGTATTCGGGACCACAAACTGACGGACAGCTATAAACGATTACGTAATGATGATGTACAAATTCATGGGTTTAAGTCTAAAAAAGAGTACTTGCAGATGAGAACTCCGACCATTTTTCATGAAACAATTTCCTATATACAATATTATCCAACAGAGATTGGCGGATTAAGACACGACAGTTGTAACCACTAAAAACGCGGCGAAGAACTCGAAATACTTGGAACGGGCGATGGAAATAAAACGCTCGTGGAGAATGAATGCGGTCAAAACGGCCCCAGTTCAGCGACGTTATTGAAAATAATAATTGAATACAATGCAATAACTAGTAGGAACGAATTAATGTTCAAATTGAAAAATAAGCCATTGACTTCACATCGTTTCAATTCAATTACCTCCTCAAATAATTATAATAATTCGAATAAACATATTGTTATTATAATGACAAGATAATTAAGATATATTTTGATTTAATTGCACACTCTATTATCAGTAATAAAATGTAATTTTTTTTTTTTTTTTTTTTTTTTTTTTTAGGAGGGGGTAAAAATGCAAATTACGCACCGTAAGTCGGCCCCGTGGGCTGTCTCGTGTGTCGGACTCCCACACATGCCGGTGCCGTCGGAATGGTGATATACCGACTAAAACATCCCCCTCCACTGTCCGCCCCGCGGGGTGGCAACACGTTAGTATAACCTCGCCCCCGCGGGTCCTGTCCATCGTCCGTCTCGTTTCGTTTACCCGTTGCTACATCTCTTCCGTTTACATGTCATGTCTCCCTCATTCATCCTCCAGGCATCCATCATCTTTCTTACGCCTCAGCACTGCCTCGACGAAGGTGGCGATGTCTGTCCAGTGGTCTTCGTCTCGTAGCATCAGCTCGATTATGTTATCGGGCGTGATGTGTCCAGTCCTCCGTTCCAATTGTTGTCTCCGGGTCGTCCATCTGTCGCACGCAAAGAACGTGTGTTCCGCATCGTCTCGTGTGTGTCCGCAGTACTTACAGTCCGGCGTCCGTACTCGTTTCATGTTGTGTAGATAATTTCGGAAATATCCGTGTCCCGTGAGGAGCTGGGTCAGGTAAAAATTTACCTCCCCCCAACCCCGTTCGGTCCACGGTCTTAGGTCCGTTATCAGCCGTCTTGTCCATCGTCCGGTTGTCTCGGTCGTCCAGCGTGCGTGCCAGTCCGTCAGGGTCTTTTCTCTTTCATACCTTGCCGCGTCAGACCTTTCAGTCCCTTCGTCGCGTTCGTATATTCGTTTTCGTTCTGTGGCTAGTAGGTCTATAGGAATCACGCCCGCCACCACCAGGATCGCCTCTGCCGAGACGGTCCTGTAGGCACACGCTATCCTTAGTGCCCCCTGTCTTTGTACGTACGTCATCGTCTTCCTGTATTTTTTAATGGCCAGCGCGTCTGCCCAGACCTCTGCGCCATACAGGAGGATCGAGTGGGCCGTCGTCATCAGTAGTCTCCGTATAGACGGTCTCGGTCCGTGCGTATTTGCCATCAGGCGGCTGAGCGAAGTCACCATCGCCGCCGCCTTCTCGGCCGTCCGTTTTATATGGGGCCAGAAGGTCAGCTTCGTGTCCAGAGTCACCCCTAGATACTTGGCTTCTCTTCTGGTACCCATACATTCCGTTCCGACTGTCATTGGAATGATTGTCGGTATTCGTCGTCGCGTAAGCATGAGAAGCTCCGTCTTGTCCAGTGCAAGAGACAGTCCGTGCTCCGTCATCCACCTGTCAACGCGTCTCATGACCTGATTCAGTGTCAGCTGGGCCAGATCCGCACTGCGCTCCACGATCACCGCCGCCACGTCGTCAGCGTAAGCGACGAGCGATGCGTTGCGCGGCATCTCCAGCCTCAGCAGGCTGTCATACGTCACGTTCCATAGGTCTGGTCCGAGAATTGATCCTTGCGCGACACCCGCGGTGATACTTCTGGTCACCTGTCCATCTGTCGTCTCGTACATGATGCGTCTGTCGTTGAGATAGTCCCTCAGTACCCGTAGTAGATAAGGAGGAATCCGGAGAGTGCCTTCCAGCGCCCCCAAGATATCCCCCCACCTAGCCGAGTTGAAGGCATTTCTCACGTCTAGAGTCACCAGTATCACTAGGGGCCTTGCCGCGTGACAGGCCTCGTCCGTCCTTCTGACAGTCTCGATGACCTTGCGGATTGCCCCTATAGTCGATCGTCCCTTGCGAAAGCCGTGCTGGTTCTCGGACAAGCCCCCGGCCGCTCTTATCGCGTCTGTCAGTCGCGGTCTCAGTAGAAGTTCGAAAACTTTACCCGTCGTGTCCAGTAGACTCAGAGGTCTATAGGAAGACGGCATATGCGGCTCTCCTTTTCCTTTACTAAGGAGGACCAGTCTAGCCGTCTTCCAGCGCGCGCTGAACGTCCCTGTCCTAAGACATTCGTTGTACATGCCGAGGAGTATCCCAGGCCTCAGGCGTGCCATCAGCCGGAGGGCCTCCCCGGGTATGCCGTCCGGTCCAGGTGCTTTCCCCGCCTTCAGAGAGGTCGTAGCTTTAGTAAGCTCCTCCTCCGTGAAGACCGGGGCGTCTCGTCTGTCGTCCGTGTCCCAGGGCTCCTCCCTCGTCGGGTGAGTTGGGAATAGCCCGTTAACTATCTGTCCCATGGTCGTCGCGTCTTGGAGTTCCGGCGGACTTCGGGCCCCTAGCTTCTGCGTCACAATCTTGTAACCCAGACCCCAGGGGTCCTGGTCCACCTCCTCGCATAGCTGTCTCCAGCAGCGCTTCTTACTGTCTTTTATCGCGTTTGTCAGCGTTTTCCGTGCCGTTTTGTAGTCCGTCGTAAGAGCAGCCGCGTTCGGCCGGTCCCTTTCCCGAGCCCGGTACATTCGCCTCTTCGCCCGGATGCAGAGCCTCCGCAGTTCGGCGATGTCTTCTGTCCACCAGTACGTCGCTCGTCTATCGTGTCGGATGCTCTTGCGCGGCATTGACGCTTTGCAGAGCCGTTTCGTCAGTTTTAGGGTCTCGTCCACAAGTCGTTCGGTCCTTGTACGTCCCGTCAGTTCGTCCGGTACAATCTCCGAGGGTGCGACTGCTTCCAGCAGCGCCCTCGAGAACTTGTCGATGTCCAGTTTCCGTGTGTTCCACCGCGGTGTCTGCGCCGACCTGTTGCGTTGCGTCGTTGTGGGTCCTGCCACCTCAAAGACGATGTATTGATGATCGCTGGCTGTATAGTCGTCGATCACCGCCCATCGCCTCATCAGCGGCACGATACTGTCCGAGATCAACGTCACGTCCGGTATCGAGGAGCCCACCCCCGGTCTGATGTACGTCGGTACGTGTCCCGTGTTCGCCACAGTCAGGTTGAGTCTTGCTGCCATTTCCAGCAGCAGGTGTCCACGTCTGTCTGTCTTGGTCATTCCCCACTCGATCGCTCTCGCATTGAGGTCACCCGCGACTATTAAGTCACCCGTCAGCTCCCTCAATGCGTCCTCCAGTCTGCCCGTCTTGTCCTCGAACTCTCTGGCGGAGCAGTTTGGGGTCAGGTAGACGCTGACGTAAATCAGGCCGCCCACCCTCACCCAGACGTAATCGTCCCCCGCTCCGCTGTCGAGCACACGCGTTCTGGTACCCCTGACCCAAATGGCCGAGGTACCCGCGCCATTCGGGAACCACGTCGGTGTCGTCATATCCCTGTATTGTTCGCTCAGTATCAGTACATCAGCGTTGTGTTCAGTCGCGATTTGGGGAAGCAGGAGGTGTGCTTCCTCGCATCTGTGCATGTTTCCTTGTAGGATTGTCACGTCTTCGTCTTCTTCCTGCACTCCTCCAGCGCAGCCCTGAAGACCGCACACGCCCCGGAACCCGGGAGGTGCGCGGTACTCTCGTGCCCCGCCTCGACGCACAGGAAGCACGTCGGTGTGTCTTTGCAGTCCTTGCCGACGTGGTTCGTCCTGCCACATTTGTAGCAGCACTGTGCTCTGTCCTTGCCGTTGCAGTTCGTCCTAGTGTGTCCGTACCCAAGGCACCTATAGCACCTTGGCACAGTCGTCCTAGGCCTGACTCGGCAGTTCATCCATCCGATTTTCAGGCGACCTTTCTTGAGAAGGGCGTTTGCGGCGCCCTCCTCAAGATCACAGACAGCCATACACTGTCCATGTCTGTTTGGGCCGAAGATATGAACCTTCGGGTCCCTCGTATCGTTCGTCTCTCGTCGAAGTGCCTCCGCTACTTCCTCTTTGTCCGTCACACAGTCCAGGTCCAGTATGTCCAGTTGTACGCTGGAAGTCATGTCCCGTATCTGTGCGTCATCTCCCAGGGCTTGCCGAAGCTTGTCCTGGAAGTTTTGTCTGTCTCCCGCCCCGCTTTTGACACGGAGCAGGACACTTCCGTCCTTCGTCCTTCGGTAGCCGTTAACCTGCACCTTTTCGGTCGCAGGATCAACGGCTTTCATACGTCGCAGTGTGTCCGCGTAGGTCTTGCCACTGGTGGGCTTAATGAGGACCACCCCAGCCCCGGGTCTCCGGGTTGGGCGGGCGTCACCCCCCTTGTTTGTGGCCGTCGTCACTGTCGCTTCTGTAGACGTTTTCGTCTTCTGTCCGTCCTGTGCGTCTATCGTCTTCATCTTCTTCTTTGCGAGCACCGTTTTCCACGGGGTAAGCTCCGTTCCCTCCGTCGGTCTTTTGGCCGGCGTGAGATCCGGGCTTGAACCTGTGGTCTCGCGTTTGCGTTTCGTCTGTGGCGTCTGTTGTTTGTCGACGTCACCCTCTCCGCTGGCAGTCCCGAGCACATGCATCCTGTCGCACTCGTGCCATGCCTCGTCCGCAGCTTCCCTAATCCGGGCCATGTTGGTTATGATCACGGTGCTGATGTTCCTCTGCACACGTGTCTTTTCCTCCATTTTGACCAGGCATTCCCGGATCAGTTGTAGCTGAGTCCGGATCCTGGCCTCAGCCGTCTCCGCTACGGACGCAGCCGGTGCAGTCTTCTGTCCCGTTCGTCCGTCCGTAGTTTCACTTGTCCTTGTCGGGGTTGGGGGCCCCATTTGCTTTGATGCGTTTAAACGTTTTCCTTTTTGTTGTGTAGTCATGTTTTTAACTCCTCCCTTTCTCCCTTTTGTTTGTGTATGTGAGAGTGTTTTGGGATAAAGACACCGCAGACCGTCCGCGCCGACATATCCCCACCGCAGGCCGCCCCAGAGCGGACAGTGGTGGCCTCATCGAGGCCCCCCCGCTACTGCTGCAGGGCCCGTTCCGGGCGCCACCCGGCACTACAACAGTATGGGGATTATACACTGGCTGAAGGGGCAGCCAGGTCCATCCGGCTAAGAGGACCCGGGCCCCTGTACTATCCAGCGGCCCAGGAGCATCGTGCCTGGTTTATACTCGCCGTACCCTCCGCCCGTCCGTCCTGGGGCGGTCTGCCGCGGAGGACGGCGGGGGTCCGAGTGCCGTCCCCCGGCGTTAAGTGTGCGTGCTAGTGAGTGTCCGCCTTTGTGACGTGTACCGGTTCATTTACTCGCATTCATTCGATAGCCATACAGGAGGTGCTCAGGACTTGAGCCCTCCGCCATTCATCCGCACACTCACTCACATTCGCTTTTTTGGGGGAGCCCGTTTATAGGGACCCCAGACATTCGCTTTTCGGTGGCCCCCGTTTATAGGGGACCCCGAGCATTCGCTTTCTCAGGATGGCCCGTTTATAGGGTCACCTGATCATTCGCATCACCGGTACATCCCTCGGACGTGTTTGTGTAGATGTTTGTGTTTGTATGTTCGTGCGTGTTCTCGACATGCCGGGTGGTTAGCCCTGCACACCGGTGGCTACTGCGAGAGCGCTGAACGCACTCCCGGGCGGTGGGCACGCCAAGATCCCTACGCCAAAAATAAAATGTAATAGCGATTATGCAAACGTTGTTATTATTTCTTAACATTATTTAGTAATCTATCAATAAGAAAACGACGTAATAACAATGCTAATTAATAGATATTTCGTAAAATACTTATAAATTATAAGTAAATGATTAGTAAAATACTAGTAAAGTGAATAAATATTTCAATATAGGCGACAGTATGATTAGCTGTACCAATACAATACCGAATATGTCGCGCGCAGTAATCTTTTGGAAGGAGTAAAAGAAAATTGCTCTCGCCTCGTTGATTGTCATTTTTCTATCGCTTCTCGTCGATGAATCTCGCGCGCGTGTGGGTTGTCTCGGGACGGTCGCACGCTTGAAATAAAAAATAACAAAAAAAAACACACACAAAACGACGATGCTCGCCACATAGTAGTATTTGTAGTACTATAGCCGCGTATATTTTATGTATATATTGATGCAAGTCATGCGTGTAGCAATATGTGCCTGCCCCAACATCTTCGGTCTACGGAGGCGCATTCGTCGTACAGGACACATATAATATACGTACACGGGTATGTGCGGTAGTATAATATATATACAGACAATACAACACGTATGCACAACGCGACGGACAACGGAATGATGGAATGGTCGCTACGATATCAGAACGTATTCGCGTGGTTGTGTGAGAGAGATGGATAGAGAGGGCAGAAGAGTGTGCGCGCGTGTGTAAAGTTGCGTGTAAGACGTCGCGTACGGAGTCGATAGTAGAAACAAAAGTTGACGTGCTCGCGAAGCAGCAAGGCCTCGAACTGCTACGTATGCCGTAAGCCTTTTCTTCGCACATTCGTATCACACGTTACTTCTTGACGTTCGATTCCATTGCACTCGCAAATGTGAGGAAAGCATATTTTTAACTCCTTGCGTCTATACAATGTTGATTATACGTTCATCTGGATGTTTCCAGGACAGTCCATAAGGACAAGGACAACATAACCTCACAAATTTTCCAACCCAGTTTCCTCATACCCGGTTAAGGTTTTTTAGGAAAAACTATTATTCATTTTCGCGAAATGATTTTAGCTATCTCTTTTTCACGTATATGTCGAATGGTGGACCTTCTACTCCGTCTTAAGGGGTTAGACTACTCCGATGACCCGAAAACCGGGGTTATTAGAAAAAATTGATTTTGAAGGAATAAGTAAGATGATTGAAAAATCGTTCGGACATTTGTGTGTACATTAACAAAGTTGTGTACCAAATTTCATTTGAAAAATAATAATAATTAAAGAAGTTATTGACAATCTCGTAAAGGACCTTTGAACGCGCAGGTCTCGGTGTACTTGATTTTGGCCAACCGGTTAGACCCGAAACACAAAAAAAACGAGTTTTTTTTTTAATACACAATATTGGCTATGACTTGACCGAGCTTTTTTTTGTTATTGTGTTACAATCATCAAAAAGAATGTTTAAAATTTCTCTTTCGATTTTTCAAGAAAAAAACGCCATCATTGTTGTTAATAACTAATGAGGTAACAGATGTTAAGAAGAAAAACGTCGCTCAAGACAAGTCAATCCGTTCATTAGATGCCGAGGCATCGTGTACACCGTTTTAAAAACAGAGCTACGAAAAAAAAACCCGTTTAAAGGTTTACTAGCAGTTTTATCGTTGTGATAATAAATTCACCTTTAATTTGCGATGCCTGCACCATATGTTGGACCGTCCTCTTGAATTTGGGTTGCCTCAAGCGACGAACGAGTGTTTGTCATTTTCACAGTAGCCTGACCCCCTTAACATTTTTTTTATACAAATAGTGGGTTTTGAAAACCGGGCGGTCCTTCCAATAACTTTCATGTAAAGATAGTTACGTTTATCTGAAGGTGATTTTAAAGACAGTCGAGTTTACACAGTGTTGAGTATGGGAACGTCAATATCACCTTTCCTCATACGGATAGTGCGTAGCCTCGCTCGACCTCGGCGTGTCTTCTCCCCGTCTCGTCATCATTTGAAGGTCACGCGGTCTCCCTCTCCCTCTTGCTTCCTTCCTTTCGCAGAATGGTTTTTTTTTCGAAACGAATTTTTAACCGTCAGGTGAACGTACTACGACGACGTGACCGATGGGACTAGAAAACTTATGAAGTTAAACAGGAGACTTTGTCCAATTAGGAAAGGCGATAAAGGTGATTTTATTCATGTCCCATTTTTCTAATCTCATTTGTTTTCTATAATACGTCTGATTGTGAGTGATATGGTTTATTATTTCACGATATTTAATTACGGTAGCTTCGCGACATAAATGCCCCGACAAACTTTGTATATCATTAAGGGGCTACATCTATCTAGAGGCCTGAAAAAAAACGCCCAAATTTCGAATATTTTTCTGGGAAAAGGTTGGTGAAAAAGAGACGCATTTTTTTTTTAACACAAAGGTACATATGTTGAGAGCCTTTAAACAAAAATCACTAAAAAAAACATACAGAAAAACGATAAATACATGGCCGCCGGCAGATGATATTTTTTTCGCGACGTTTGGCGATAGGCACTTAAACTGTCCGTCTGAAATCTAAAAACCAAACAGGTTATTCAAGTTAACAATAAATACGAGTCGCTGACGATCGTCAGCGTCAAAATAAATGAATAAAGTCTTATTTTTAACGTAACTATTAAAAAATGAAAATTAATGTTAAAAAAAGTGAGATTGTCCTTAAAACGTTTCTCATTGTATCTCCTGTAAATTTTGAAACAATCCATCTAGTGGTTCTCGAGATATCATGTTCACAGACTCTGAAAGCAGTGTTTCGAGGAAAACGCGTTTAAAGTTTAAAGTACGGTGCTGATACCGCTCGCCCGGCTGACTGTTGGAAGCTGCGGTTCATCCGATTTTAGGAATACTTCAATTAAATTTTCAGGGAATATAGCTATAAGGTGATACTATCGAACGAAATTATTTTTGGAAAATGTATTTTTGTGACCCACCTAGGTAGATGTAGCCCGTTAACGCAAAATCAAATGGATAGTGATTACGTAATCGAACGAATAACTAGAGTTGATTTTTTAAATCATTCGTTTGCTCTTCTCACTCACTTTCAACCTCACCTCCCCTCTCGTTTTGTGACGACATCTGACGAGTCTCCCTCAGGGCGAGAGAAAATGAACAAATAAATTCTTCGTCATTAGGAAAAGAGAATAAATTGAAAAGTGGGAGCTTTTACGACGAACGCTTATTATCCGTGTTGTCGCAGTACCGCGAGAAACTACGCACGAAAGTTGAATTGTGTTTACATTCGTCTTCTTTGTTCGGCGTTCTTAATTTTCACGTCAGAGATCCACTTTGCTGAGGATCAACGGGACAATTTGACCGAATCACATGCATACTATACGGAGAGTCCTCCTGGGGCACGTAACTCGAGCCTTTCACCAAACATTTCCGAGTACGCTCTTCACCCATGGGCGCGCTCGCTTCCTCGCTTTACGAGTGTACATTTACGCATATTCGCATATGCGGAGTCCGTGCACGTATAGACATATGTGCGTCCGTATGCACACATATGTAATGCATGTCTCGTCGTCCGGCTTTGTTTTACAGTAATCGGAGCGCAACAAACAGTCACTCGACACGCACACACACACACACACATGTACCATGCTTTACATGCAGCACCTTGAAAGTAGCAGTAAGCTCGGGTTATTATGCTCTGAATCCGCCCTAATTTTCGTAAACGTTATTTACGAAAAGGAGAAGGAAAAAACCCGGCTATCGTAAAAAGTCTCTCGAAAAGTTGTCCGTGCCGGAGTAGCGAAATAATCGCTTTCCACATCGAGAAATAATACTGCCGTTGACTTGAAAAATTAAATCATGTAACGGGGGCGAAAATGTATGGTTGAAAAAGTAGCCAAGTCATTAAGGGGTTAGGCTACCGCGAAGATCCAAAAATCAGAGTTATTTGAAAAAAATTGTTTTGAAGGAATAACATGATTAAAAAAGTCGTTTGGACATTTATTTGTGTGTGCATTAACAAAGTGTGAACCAAACTTCATAAAAATATTAACAATTAAAGAAGTTATGAACAATTTCGTGAAGGACCTTTGAACGTGAGAGGCTCAACCGTGTACTTGATTTCGGCCACCCGGTTGACGTGAAACACAAAAAACGAGTTTTTTTTCTTCTTAAAATAGATAATACCTACTAAGATTTTACCGACCATTTTTTTTGTTATCGTGTCTCAATCACAAAGAAAAGGGTTAGACTTTTAATTTTTTTTTTTAATTTTTTAGGTACATTGACATCACTATTGCTAATAACTAATGAAAGAATGTGTTAGGAAGAAAGACGTCGGTCAAGACTAAACTACTTTTGCACTGAATAAGTGTAACAAATTTCAAGTCAATCCGTTCATTAGATGTCAAGAAATCGTGTACACCGTTTTGGAAAACTAAGTTTCGAGAAAAACGCGTTTACGGTTTTACTAGCAGTTCTATAGTTGTAATGATAATTTTGGCTTCAATCTGCGATTCCTGCACCATATGTTGGGCTTTCCAGTTCCGTTAGGGTTGCCTCAAGCGGCTAACGATTTTTTTGAATTTTCACAATAACCTAACCCCATTAAGTAAAGTACAGGTTGAAAAAATTAAATTGCTTTTCCATCCGATGCAAATTTAGTCTTTTTTATTTAAATAAAAAGAGAACATTTTTCAATCCGGCGTGAAAAAAAGTATTGCCTAATTTGAAGAAACGGAGAAATTAAATTATCCTCGCGTTTGACATTTTGGTCAATAGAATAATAATAATAATAATAATTTTGGAAAATAATAAAAGCTAAAGTCTCAGGATTTCACAATGGTGATTCGAATTGATAAAAACTCTTCAGATAATGGGAGTATTACAGTATTTTGAATAACCGATACATTTAACAATATCTCTACATACAATAAAACTGTAAACTTTGCGTGGCTGGATTTTGAAAATATTTGCAATAAAAGTAATTGGTGGGATGAAGAATAAGTGATAGAATGCATTAAGATCACTTTTGGAATTTTCGTCTGCTTTTCTGTGTGTCTGTTCGTTTGTGCACGCATCACGTAAAAACTCTACTTACCCAATCTGGATGGAGTTTTCAGATAAATATAGGGCTTAACTTGAAGTAAGATTGAGTTTCTACTTTATCGTAATCGACTCACTCAACCACAAAATATGCGAATACAACATTTTCAAAAATTCATCTACGTTGCATTAACAACAAAGAAGTGCCTAGCTTCTACGCGTAATAATTACACAATATTATGAGTAATGTACCTATGTGATTGTCAAAAATATTATTGTCCTATTATTATTGTATATTTCATGTCCAAAAATGTACGGTTTTTCCATGAAAAATAATTAAATACGCGAAACTTGATACATACATACTCAATAGATGGCGCTACGTGTATTTCAAATCGTGCATTGAACGTTTCCGTCCGGGACATACATTAGCGAAGTGTGCGTGGCCCGAGGTAAAATCACTTACTTCGTTTCCCCAATTTGTTCAAAATTTTAACCTGTTGTTTTATTTGTATTTTAATTACTTCGGTAGGTTTAGCATTACGTTGTATAAACTTCGTTGTTAGTGTTGTTACCGACTTTATTGTTCTAAATATTTGTATCAACTAATTTCTGTTATGGGTTTAGTACTAGACCGTGTAAATTGGGATGTTCAGAACTCCACTGTTGTAAATACTTATTGTAATTTAACTACCGTTGTACGTTTAGTAAAAGCTGCATCGGTAGGTATTGCGGTGGTCTGCGCGTACGAAGTGGCAGGCACAGCTAGTATGCAATATTTTAAGTCGATGCTCGCGAGCGTTTTGCTCGAGGGCTGGAGAACGAATGCCACTTCACTGTCAATTCCTAGGCGCCTTGCTTGAGACCCTTGAGCCTTTCTCCCTTGTTTTACCTCTTGACTCCGGGATAAGCAGCCCTGGCGTTTATGACCCACTCAAGAGTTATGCAAGGAAAAACTTTTCCGTTTAACACTAACAAAAATGACAGAAATAACTACAATAACAATAGTAATATTAATAAAAATAAAGAATAATTACTAAATTATAGTAACAGTAATAATAACGATAACAACCCTAATAGCGGTAATTATAATTACGCCAATAGCAATTAATAGAATTGAAAGTTAAGTTTGTGCTAATGTAAACATTTCCTTTTCTTAACCAACATTCCCCGTAGATTTTCAAAAATATACTTCAACGTCGGCACGTTGCGTCCAACGTTCTTCGTGTATGAGAAGCGCAGCTATGTCTGCCTCGCGATGCGATGTACAATGAACGATAAAAAAAAACGGTTTGCTTTTGTTTGGGCTTACTCATGTACAGGATAAAAATCCTGTGATTTTCCGACAGACGATGAAGCATTACAATAGCACACCCACGCGTATTTATAAAAGATAGGCGTATAGCAATAACAAGGAGAAATGTGCCGAACATTATAGACGCCTTTATGTGTGTATGTGTACTTGGGCTCCTCGTTAAAATGTCGTTTGCACCCTCGATCCTCGTTTAATTCCGCGTACGACTAAACATATTCCCAGTGTGCACTGAGTTTGGGCTCGGTGCACACCGTCACAAAGTTGCTTGGCTACTTTTTGGCGCTTTCGTCCTGCTAACTCCACATACGTCACGCACACACGCGCGCGCACACACACACCCATATATTTGCGCAATCGTCCCTTGAGAGCAACATTTGACTCAACGGTGACACGTCACTACATACATGCTGTTTTATTGTATATGCGTAGTATATAGTGGTCGTGGATCGAACGAGAACCCTTCCAAAAACCGAAACATATTGTGCAACCCCCCTCGTATGTAACGCAGATGCGTATGTATATGTGAATGAGTCACGAAACGCTAAATTGATATCAACTTTCTATTCTCGCTTCTCAACTTCGATTGTTTCGATCATCCTGTTTCCTGTACGTACAATGTGAAATTCTACAACATTTAGGACGAACATTGACGAATGTAATGCAACTTATTCTATCTTCGTTTTCCCCTTTTGTTTATCGTGCATGACGAGGAACCGTTAAATTCTTGATTGTCCGACTTACTCAAGCAAACACAGCTTGTACGTGCAGAAAACGTGGCAGAAACGTGGCAAAGATTTTCGGCATTATTTTTCTTGTGTTTCAGCGAAGTGCACATTAGTGATATTTATTGTCACGGAAACGGGTCGTTATCGTCACAGTCATTAGTGTCGGAGAAGTGTTTGTGTGTGTGTGTGTGTGTCTGTGTGTGTTGGTAGCGTAAAAATATTCGGTGCAAGCACCGAGTAAAATTATCGTTATGATTACACAAAATTAAGTTACCCTCGGTGATCGTTGCTTTCGTCCGTTTCGCCTGCACGTGTTCAATTGCTTTTCATACACGAGCTTTGTGCATTCGCGCATGTGCACTATTTACGATCGCATGGAAGGCGAAATAAATGCAAATCGAATCCTACACTTCACGTTACATATATGTCTTTCGAATTTTATATATTCTATCTGGCATAGCGGGTACTGGTGCAAAAATTGAATTTTTCTTTGTTTCGGTATCATATATATCCGGACGCCATTGGTATGTCATGTTCCTTTATTTCATTTTCGTTTAGTGCGGCAGGGCATTTTTTAATTATACTGGGTATCTGGCGTCGTTTAATGTCATGTATTTGATAACAGTTCCCCCCTTTATCCAATGTACTTTGCTTTATGCTTCAAAATGATTTTTAAGTAACTCGTTCATTCACAAAATGTGTATGCCTGTGGTCGTGGATATATGTAAAAAATTACTTTTACATTTTATTATAGTGTTACATTGAAACATGTTGAGTGCTATTTGGTCATTATGTATTAATTAATTAGTAATGTTATATATTTGAACATGGACGATTTTATACAGCAAAAAAATAGGTGTGCGTGTATTTTGAATATCATTCAATGGACTAGAGCAATTGCTTATATTTGAAATTATTACGAGAATTATTGCCGCACCGATACACACAATATTCTATAATAAAAAGTTTTAAAAAAATCACGCTGTAAGAATCAAATAATTTATTCGCAAGTATCGCAGGCGCCATCGGATAAAAAACGAAATCTCGATTTAAGAAGAGCCCACGTTGGTCCGATCGGCACTTGTGTAGAATTAATTTTGTTTGCCTCGGTGCATTATGGAATAGGCTATTGAGAGCCAACTACAATAACGTCTACCCTTTGTAACGCCCTAGTCTCTTCGCGTGTGTGTAACGCAAGATGAGGAATACGACACAGCGGGACTTGCACATCAGCCTGGATACTCCACTCTTATTATACCACAGCCCCACCTGCACCGGCGAAAACTTCAATTTTTGTTTTTTTTTCGCCTCACTTTTTTGCTTTTTTTCGTTATTGTCCAATAACGACTCCTCGTGTGGTCGTTGGATAATTGTTTGCATGGCCGAATCACTGTGGGTCTCTCCGGCTCGGATGATATTCAGGCTCAGGAGATACGGACGTTACGGGTCGGAATATTGAAATTTTTGTTCGCGACACCGAGTCGCGTATGGTGGGCCTGGTTCGTCCCGTACACATGTACACGCGTACACTCGTCCGTTCTCGCATCATCATTTTCATTCTTTCTCCTTGAGCCTTTTATTCCTTGTTTTTCTGTTCTTCTTTCTATTCTGCTGCTTTATTGTTCATTTTTCTCTCTTCGTTTTGACCCTCTCGCGCGGTGCAACGAGAGAGAGGGCTCGACCCTTGCCAAGGTCGATACATCCACCCTTCCTTTTCTCGCTTCTAGTTTCGGTTATACTATAATCCATACGCACTATACGAATGTTATATGTGGACGATGGCCCTCGTCCGTTCAACGTGTAAACGTGCGGTTTTTATCGCCATTTTATCGTGTCTCTTTCTTCTTTCTATCCATGCTCATTCTTTGACGTGTTAAATTGATTTGGTCTTTTATTTGTACATGGCTCTTCGCGAAAACCCCGAGTTTTTTTTCATGCATGTTCGCAAAAATGTTTAAAACTTTGGGACAATAATAATAGTAATAAACAATAATTATTGCAGTAATAATAATAATAATAATAACGATAATAAAAAGTGCAGTATATAAAATATAAACTTAAAGGTGTTGCATTTAATATTTTGTCATTTAAAAAGTGTGGTTCAGAGTTTTTTTTTTTAATTATTTGGTTGTGCGAAAAGTTCGTGCCCACCTTGCCACCTACTGAACAAACTTTCCGGACAACTCAATAATAGTTCTCAATGAATCGTTTTTCCAAGCGTCCAGATAAAGAAAGGCGAAACTAACCATGATGAATTTCCGATCAAAGCAGACTGTAGGACAGCACTCGGAGCATTCATATTTTTATGAATCTATTATTGGCTTACGACAAAACAAGATTTATCGTATCCACATCGATGTTATATCTCTATATTATTGGCCTGTTCGTATCCGAACGAAATATGGAAGCAAATCGAAATGCATTAATTATAAGTAACCGAAATTTATCGCAGTGGATTAAAAAGGTTTTTTTAAAGATGAACTTGTTCATGCACTAATGATTTGACGCGTAACGCGTTTGTCGGTCACTGCATCTGAGAGGTAGGGGGAGAGTTGTAAAATAATGATTGTGCATCAATTAATGAATTTACGAGGGCGTAATATATGTGTATAAACACTCAGACACATGTACGCAGCCGTATATTCACACGCTATGCAGCAGTTTCAGACCAAGCGGAAAGTATCCAACTTGAAATACATAGTGCTCGTATGTATTTATATATGTATGTAAAAGCGAGAGTAAGTATACATTTTCTCACGATCCCTCGACTGGCTCTTTAATTTGCCATAGCATCGCATATACTTGTCCTGCGTTGTTGCTTCTCCCTTGATTACGTCAGTATGAACTCCACTGTGTATATATCGCATATTTTCTTGTTGCCATGAAAAATTATTGTATTTTATTCAAGACGGATTCACGATTGTTTGTACAATTTTACCGATATTGGCATTTGTATCGTGAGAATGAAACAAACATTTCGTGGCCTAATTTTTTTGGCGAATTTGGCCCTTGAAAATCACTGAAATGTGCCTGATTAGAGATGTTCAGCCTATGTTGGAAAGAAAGAATTTTGGATGACATTGACAATAACGAGATGAAAAGATAAAAAAGATTGGATAAAATTGAAATTAAAAATCAAATTAAAAATAATTTAAGCTTTAAAACATTAATTTTAAGTCTTAAAGGCATCCATCTATTTTACATCTCTCGAACATAGCAATTGTACCGATTAAGATTAATGGGTTACACCTACCTCGCTCCCAGAAAAAGGGACATTTCCGTGATCTTTCACGGTTTTTGTATTGAAATTTTTTTATAAATGTGGCAGATACAATGGTTTGTGAAGACCGCTGCGAAAGACGCTCTTCGCGACCACTGCCGCTCGGAAACAAATCATAAGAAATAAAAAATCAGACGCATTTAATTTTTGTAAGAGATTATCTAGTGCTTGGACGAAGGATTTGACAATAATTGATTTTTTTAACTGCCGCAGTCCTGAGTGAAAGTAACGATTTCCGGTAAATAAAACGCTGTATTTTCGTTGATACAAAAAAACTGTGTACGGAAAAAAAATATTCCTTCGTTCAAGCACTGCTTTTTAATGTGTAAAAGAAACTTGTAAAATTTGACATTGATCGGTGCAGTAATATTTGAGATACAGTGGTCACCGATTTTGAAAAAGTCATTTTGAGAAAAACGCGTTTACAGTTCGCCGTTTTGTGGAACCTACCTATAAACGCCCATGAGTCCTTCAATTTTTAACGGATCGATCTTAAATTTCCAGATAATATTTTGGACGTGTTGTACTTTCAAAATCCATCGAAAATCAGAGATGGATATTTTCAAAAAATTGAACTAGGTGTGAGCCCTTAAAAATAAAATATAAGTTTCTCCGATTGTTGTGTACTTATATCTCGAATCGATGCACGAGTTATGTCTCCAGTTGTATCAACGTATCCGTAACTTGTTAAAGAGTGATGATAGAAAAAGGTGCGTCGATTTTGTGTCAATGCCGCCAGTCATCTGGAACACAAATTTATCTCTGCACCACAACTTCTTCGCATGTTTGTTATGAGACGATTAACAAAGTTATAGCAGCCTATCGTACGCTTTAATTGGAATTTGTTCAAATTTCCTCACATTTTTTTCAAATACTATATATTAGATATCATATATTGTATCTATATTCTACATTGTGTATTATAATTTATATGTTAAAACTGTAGAAGCCGGGTCACAGCCGCAACACACTAAATAGTCGCAACACATAGACCCGAACGAACCCGAAAACCCAAACGTTCGCAAACTATATTATATAGAGTATCTGAAAGCCTAATCCCAATAGGTCTTCATAGGGCTTCGTCAGCATTGCTACGGTCGTACGTAGGAGCACAAAATGTGAACAATGAGACGGCGCTTCTACTATGGACATATAATGTAAACAAAGGTTGTTTGTATTTGGGTGTCGACGAATTCACCCGGAAAAAGTTTACGAGGAATGAGATACTTTTTTTTAACCATTGTAGATTTTGTCGTTCAGGATGCCGCAATTTGTTTCCCGTCTGTCCATCATTCAGGCCATTGCCAATCGTCGAAGAAACGTGGTTAATTTTTTTTCCACGTATGTATTGTGTATTATAAATCACCAAAGAGAGTCTCCTTTGGGCCCCGACATTCGAATTTCTTCAAGTCTGTCATTTTATCTAATATGGAAGATACAACTCACCGTCCAAGCTACAGAAATTTCAGATATACGTATTATGTAATCATGCATCCGTACGAAATTTCTACAGCACCAATTACGTATATAGATTGAAGAAAAAAACCGCAATCAATTTAACGATCACGTGGAATCTTTGTATTTAAGACAAACAAAAACCGATAAGAAAATAATAGAAAGTTCGAATTGAATTTGTGTATCGTACCGAAGTTTAGACTGTGGCAACGCGTGACGATCCTCTCCGCATTCTGAAATCAGCGCAAAGATTCGGGAGATCACGTATACCGATGGTCTCTTTCTCCAGGTCTCGTCAAGTTTCGCTCATAAATAAGACCACCCTGGGGTGACTGGATTTAGAATTAGCACAGTACAATGAAGGATAGCGTAATGCCGAGAGGCTCGAGATGACATAGATGGAGGTAGAGGAAGAGAGAAAGAAAGTGAGAGAAAGACACACAGAGAGAGAGAGAGAGAGAGAGAGAGAGAGAGAGAGAGAGAGAGAGAGAGAGAGAGAAAGAGAAAGAGAAAGAGAGGGAATGAGAAAAGAAGAGAGAGAGGGAGAAAGGATTCGCATGCATTAATAAGAATTAAAATCACAATGGCTGATGTACTGGCTCTCTTCTCGGAGATTTCGGGTTCTCCGGCTGATATTCTCTCATTCTTTCCATCTCTCTCTCTCACTCTCTTTTTCTGCTTTTCTCCCTTTACTTCATCCTGAGACTAGGAAGAGCGATACGAGCAGCAGGATCGTCTCTCTCTCTCTCTCTCTCTCTCTCTCTCTCTCTCTCTCTCTCTCTCTCTCTCTCTCTCTCTCCCTCCTTCCTCGCGAAATCAAAGGGAACACCAGAATATATATATGCATACATACGTGTGCCAAACCAGATTTTTCTTCTTTTTTAATAGGAACGCTGGTTTTAGGGCAGAGAATCGATAGGTAGGAGAGAGCAAAAGCAAGAGAGATGGAGACCGCGCCAGAGCGATCAAGGACGAGGGTGACAGAGATGGTCCTTTCTTCTTCTGTTCCCCTTCTCCCTTGCCCTCTCACTATCTCTTTTTGGACTATCCTCGCTCACCTCGAACACTTACGAAATGTTTGCACGGCGGGGATTTTTAAGCAAACTCTCCGACACTGCAAGCAAGCAAGTGATACCTCGCGCACACACAAAATTCCGATGACTGACGATGCTCGCGAACATTTGCCAACATGATAATACTAGACTTACATAATTTCGCATTCTTTATCCCTTCGCACAATGTACGTAGGCGCGTGACATTGTCGTTCAACGACGGATCCGAATTTGTGTATTATCAATTGCACGCACAGCAGAGATCGTCAGCGTTGATTTCGATGTTTTGCAATTCTTTAACGACAAGAATAATAATAACGACAGCGGTGAATAGTCGTTAGAACCCAATAGTTAATAATAATTATTAATGCTTACTAATGAATAGATAGTAATTTATTGTTTATTATTTAAAGAAATGAATAGTTAATAGTAAAACTAATCATAATGCCTAGTAGTTAATAATTAACAGACTAATTAGAAAATAGTTGTGAACATCATAATTCTGAACAACATAAACATCGATGCAACTGTCTCGAATTACTAAAGAGGTAATTCGTGGTTTCTAACAAGGAACATCCCTCAGGTGTCCGCCTCCGATTTTGTTGAAACTCATACATGTGATAGAGCATCAAAAACTTTGAGACACGTATTTTTTTTATCGGCGGAAAAACGGATTTAAGGGGGGAAACCGCCTCTCAAAGGAAGGCGTGTCGAGGGGTGATTTTGCAGTTTCACCCAGAAGCAATCCACCGATCTGAATGAAACAAAAACGAAAATTCTTCTAATGAAAAGCGATGAAAAATCCACTATGAAAATGTTGAGAAAAAATTAAATTAGGGGGTGAACCACCCCTCAATTTGCCTTTTTTTCACCCCACACTTAAGAGGGTTGTATGCAAATGAATAAAACAGGTATTATTTTGAAGGGCAATTAAAATTAAAGTTGACGGGTTTTTGCGTTTTGGCGGCATAGCAAATTTAAGGGGGTAAACCACCCCTAACATAAATTTATTTATCATGGTCGTTTTTTCTGTGTTTAAAGTATACCCGCTGATTTTAAATATTTCTATAAGCTACAATTCAATGTTTTATCATATTTTAAAATTGTTACATTCGTCTTAAGGGGTAACTACCTCTCTGACGAGAAACATCATTGAAGTATCCGCTTTCGATTTCGTTGAAACTCATATATGTGGTAAAGCATTGCAAACTATTAAACATGTTTTTTTTTGTATCGGCAGAAAAACGGTGTTAGGGGATGAAACCACCCCTCAAAGTTTCTCCCACAAGCAGTCCACCGATCTGAATGAAACAAAATCGAAAATTCCTCTAAAATTAAGCGATGAAAAATCCACTACAAGAGTGTTGATTAGAAATATAATGATGGGGTAAACCATCCCTCCATTTGCCGTTTTTCACCCCACGCTTAAGAGGGTTGTATGAAAATTAATAAAACAGGTATCATTTTCCGTCACACACCGTCGTGTTTTCTGTGTTTAACATGTCTTCGCGAATTCAAAATATTCTCCCGCGTTTTAAAATTATTACGTTTTTAAATTTCTACATTTTAAGGGTAAACTACCCCCTCTAATTGCTTTTCGTTTGAAGTTTCGCGAAAGGTTTCATTTCGCGAGAATTTCGTTAAAACTGTTTTCATTTCATCGGTAATATCAATTTTATTTTTGTGTGTGCAGGCATATTCGTCTTGAGCTTTAGGAGCGGTACTTTAAGAGTGGGGACTTTAAGAGTGGCTACCCCTTACTCATAAGACTCATATTTTCGTGTCGAAACGCTTCCGATTTTAATATGCACGTCCATTAAGCATTTCCATAGGAATAAATATACACTTTTACTATATCATTAATTATAATAATTTCCAGAATAAGTTATAAGGCTCACTTCGTATATTTCGGAACGATGATGCGCCTGGATCAAGCAATAATTTAGCCAGCGACGTAGTTTTGTGGAGGAATGTATATTTTTATTATTTTACCGTTTATTTAATTAAACATATTAATGAAACTGAGGGTTTTACAGTAGGTTAATGAACATGTTTTTAATTTATTTTGACATATTTCATTTGGGAATCATATCAGCTGATTTAATAAATAGTACTTGTAAAAAGTATCGCACTCATATGCCGTCAAATCATTTTCTTGTGATATATACTTTTTTTTCTAGTCTATCAACTATCAACCATCAACAATCATGGCTCATAATTCCTGCAATAATGATAATCGTCAAAAAAATGCTTTAAACACAACGACTTTTTGCACCATGCACATCTGATAATGGCCAAATTATTGCAACCGGGTATTCCACAATGTGTGTTCGATTCACCAAAACCAAAGGTAACAGGATTTTCAAAATCTCCTGGTTTTTTAAATGAATGGAAACGAACAAATTTATGTTAGGGGTGGTTTACCGCCTTAAATTTGATGTCCTGCTAAAACGCAAAAACGCGTCAACTTGAATTTTGATTCCCCTTCAAAATGATACCTGTTTTATTAATGTTGATACAACCCTCTTAAGCGTGGGGTGAAAAACGGCAAATGGAAGGATGGTTTACCCCTTAATTATATTTCTAATCAACACTCTTGTAGTGGATTTTTCATCGCTTAATTTTAGAGGAATTTTCGATTTTGTTTCATTCAGATCGGTGGACTGCTTGTGGGAGAAAGTTTGAGGGGTGGTTTCATCCCCTAACACCGTTTTTCTGCCGATACAAAAAAACCACGTTTAATAGTTTGCAATGCTTTACCACATATATGAGTTTCAACGAAATCGAAAGCGGATACTTCAATGATGTTTCTCGTCAGAGGGGTAGTTACCCCTTAAGACGAATGTAACAATTTTAAAATATGATAAAACATTGAATTGTAGCTTATAGAAATATTTAAAATCAGCGGATATACTTTAAACACAGAAAAAACGACCATGATAAATAAATTTATGTTAGGGGTGGTTTACCCCCTTAAATTTGCTATGCCGCCAAAACGCAAAAACCCGTCAACTTTAATTTTAATTGCCCTTCAAAATGATACCTGTTTTATTCATTTGCATACAACCCTCTTAAGTGTGGGGTGAAAAAAAGGCAAATTGAGGGGTGGTTTACCCCCTAATTTAATTTTTTCTCAACATTTTCATAGTGGATTTTTCATCGCTTTTCATTAGAAGAATTTTCGTTTTTGTTTCATTCAGATCGGTGGATTGCTTCTGAGTGAAACTGCAAAATCACCCCTCGACACGCCTTTCTTTGAGAGGCGGTTTCCGCCCTTAAATACGTTTTTCCGCCGATAAAAAAAAATACGTGTCTCAAAGTTTTCGATGCTCTATCACATATATGAGTTTCAACAAAATCGGAGGCGGACACCTGAGGGATGTTCCTTGTCAGTGTTGAAATATTATAATGAGATTAAAATTCGCATTGTTGGAGTGCAATGAGAATTCATTTTTTTTACGTTCTCGCATTTATTTTGGCCGATTGTGGATACGAAAATCAGTGAACCATTTCTCAAGATTCCTATATAGAGATATTGAAAAATATGCAACAAAATATTTGATGTGGTCATAAAAATGAGATTATTAAGTTATAATTACAATAATGGAAGTAATGATAAAATAAAAAATAAGGAAATAAGCCTAAAGTTATAATGATGAAATAAGGAAATGAGATAATAATAAAATTTATAAATAAAATGATAAACAAGAATTTTCGTTGCGTTCCAATGATGCAAACTTCAACACTATATATTATATATACGTAGATATTAGGCGCCATTTATCTATATATAATCCCTTCGTATCTGAAGAGTGGCTTCTCTTTCTCGTTTTGAAAATTAAACGATTGAAAAATTGAATACAATTAAAACAAAACACAGGGGGAAACAGAAACAAAGAAAGACCAGCAGCAGACAATTTCGTCTCGATACGATTATTTGGAAGCGCCGTATTTATTCGCGATAGAGCACGAAACGAATGTGGCGCGAGTATAACGACTCAATTGAAAAGTTTTCGGAGGATTGAATTTACGGATCGTTCAGATATATGTATAGCACATAATTTGACCCTATATACATTCCTATATATTTGGCTTGTGTATATAAATTTCTGGAGTCGGGAAAGAGCACTTGAGTATTCTCCGGCTTTTGGAACATGTTGGGGTTGCGTATTGATGATGAGAACGTGCTCCATAGCTATTCAAGAAGAATCCTCTCGCTTTCCCTCGCTACATCTCTCCTCCCTCTTTATTCCTGGTTACGGTTCTCGAAAACTTTCCAATACACTTGAATTTCTTCGCTGAAACGTTAGATTACCCGCCGGTTTTGGTGGCACCGCTATTCTCTCAACATCAAACACAAATGCAATCCCATGTTCGTCTATATGGGCGTACGTGCACACACTCACGGAAACGTCTCTGTACGTTATAAGGGCATATATGCATGGCACACATCCAAAGTACTATACACAATTGGGAAACTCGTCATTGATAAGCTCGGGAAACCAAAAAGGGGTCGATTTACAATGTTTTCTTCAGATGAGAGCACAGTACAACCTCGATTATCCGAACTAATGGGACCGGACATCGTTCGGATAATAAAAAATTTGGATAATCGAAAATATATTTCGGATTTTGGGGAAAATCAACTCATATAATATAAATAGTATAAAAAATTCTCTTTATTAATCCAACGACCCTAAATTCTATATTTAATAGCAATTAACAATGAAGAAAGTTTTGATTTTTATACCACCACTACTTATGCAGTTAAATCACAAATGCGGCTTAAAATAATAATCAATTTTTTAGCTGTCGCATAGTAGTTGCGCGTTCCTTGCCCGCTAAGTCTCGAATGCGTCTCAAGAACATCAGGTGTGTGGGACTATTTTCTGGTTGGGTTTCGAACAATTTTAGGGCTGTTTCTCGTATATACTGTAAATCCCCCAAAAAAACTTCAAGAGAACTATCCGAGAAACAAATACGGTGCGCTTCTGGGCCGGGATACGAACCGGGACCTTTCGATTGTCGGTCGACTGCTCTGACTACTGAGCTACGCCAGCCCGCTTACCTCACTTTCCTCGAATATAGTCCAGTAAAAGAGACGAAAACCCAGCACTTTTTAGCGTAGAATGTGAAATTGTGACTGAAGGTAGATGGTTGCATACTGAATGTAGCCCCAATAAAATGTTACCCCTCAACTCGCCCCAACCCTAAGAAATAGGGGTTGAAAACTTAAAAATAACCGTATCTCGATAAGTAATAGCCCGATCAAAAAATGTATCCAAAAGACGTCCAAACCCCTATGTTTGAAAATAGCGGCACAAAAACACGAGAGTACCACTGACCCAGATGAGGACGCAGCGATATGACTACTCCGCTCGCACACGCATCAACCCCAAATTTTCGAATCGTTTTTGTGCCGCTATTTTCAAATATGTGGAGTTGGACGTTAGGTAACTTCATACGAATTTTATTATTCCAAACAACTTGTGTTTGATTTTTTTTTGATCCAGCTATTAATTATCAAGATACGGCGGTTTTTACGTTTTCAACCCCTATTTATTAGGGTTGGGGCGAGTTGAGGGGCAACATTTTATTGGGGTTTCTTTCAGTATGCAACCATCTACCTTTAGTCAAAAATTCATATTCGACGCTAAAAAGTGCTGGATTTTGTCTCTTTTACTGGACTAATAGTCTCGATATTCGTAACGCAACGTTACAACCCCTCCTGCCAGATTCGATCCACTCTGGAGGGTCGACTCGAAATTTGCCCAAACTGAACTGAATACGCAAAGACTACGGACGCGGGGATTGTCTGTGAGGGACGAAAGGGAGAGAGGTACTACTGGCCGTCCTGACCTGAGGGGGCGGGGGGTAGCTCAACGATACTCTTATCTCAGGGAGGGGATTTTTTTCCATGGCAATCAAGGATAATTCTGGTTCCCCGTATATTCTCGATTCGGCCGTGGGCCCCACGTTGGGCGCCATTTGTAATCCCCCCGAAAACTTCAAGATGACTATCCGAGAAAAAAGTGTGGTGCACTCCTGGGCCGGGATTCGAACCCGGTATCTTTCGATTGCCGGTCGACTGCTCTGACCACTGAGCTACGCCAGCTCGCTTACCTCGTCTTTCTAGGATAGTCTCGATATTCGTAACGCAACGTTATAATACATACAATGTATATACGATCTGATGTATGAAGTTGCATATGGGAAATAATGTATAATGAAAAAAATTCGAAGTGTTAGGAAACAGATTTAGTAAAAAAAAAAGTGGATACCTTAGGGCGATACCTTAGATGAGAAAAAAAGACAACCATTGAGTTCGGATAATCGAACGTTCGGATACGGAGCCGAAGCGTTCGGATAATTGAGGTTCTACTGTATTGGGATAACAAGGTCGGGATTTCACACACACCTGATACATGGCCTTGCCAAGATTCAGTTTTTTTTTTTACATTGACCAATACTGATAAACAATAAAGTTGTTATTATTCAATAATCGCCACAATTGCTGGCACCTAGGGCGATTTGAAATGAAAAATTAAAAAATGAACCTCTAGTATGATCGTGAAACTTCCGTATGAGCGAATACTTTTTGCAATTCGGAAAATTTTAAAAATGTCAAGCTGTAGAGAAAAAACATTCCATTTTCGGTAAAAAATGCAATCATTTGTTATTAACAAATGAATAAACATGTTAAAGAGATGTCCATTTTAAACGATAGAACATGTTATAAATTATGCTCTGTCTGAATTTGAAGGGAATCGGACGAATAGATTTTGAGATACGACTCACACCGTTTCGAGATAAACGGGAAAGAAAACAGGATAAATGGCAGGGGGGCGCGGTTCACCATACTGCAGTGGACGGACTGATCTTTCGCAAAAGTCTTCATAACTCGGCCGATCAAACTTTTTTTTACAAAATCTTTTTGTAAATTGAAGTTGTGACTCTATGCTATAAAGCTATGCAATAAAAAATAGTATCTTTGAAATTTAAAAATTATGCAGACCCCTTAACTCCTCGATGCAATGATGTAGTGTTGGGAATCATTGTTCTCTGATCGCGTCTACCAACGCAAAATGACTTGAAAATTTCACTTTCGTTGAACATTTATCCGAATGTTTGGACGTTGTTGCTGGCGAAAACGAACTGGCAATCGGCGACCCTTTTAAATACTTATTTGGCGGCTTTCCTCGCGCATTCGACGACGTCTTGTAGAGGTGGAACGTTTCTCCTTGTATGTATATACATAGAGGTAGGGCAACATCGAAGATTATGTGTACCCTCGTCAGACATCGCGTTGATGGAGGATGCATGCCCACACATGCAGTGTCTAGCTCACACACACACACACACACACACACGCGCGCGCGCGCTCATACACACGTGCATTGTGTATGTAGATGGACGTTATACAGATGTGGGATAGAAAGAAAGAGCTCTCCGAGAGAAAGAGCTGCGCGGCGAGTGCTGCAAGTTGTGCAACCCTCGCGAGTGTTGAGCGAGGGTAAACTGTGATTATTCCATGAGAAACTTGCGCCTACACCTTGGTCATTCTGGTGCACACATCTTATCATCGACGTCGCCGATGAAAACTTTGCGTTTCATCACTCTCCTGCCTCTCTCTCCCTCCGTGTTTTCTTTGACGTCGCAAGCGTTTTCTGAAGTCTATTCGAGCCGCAGAGAGGCCCCCTGCCATTGATGTATGACGCAGACTGAATAATGAAAAGACTTGGCCTGCCGCGAATACGAAGGCGCTGTGCCTGCTCATAGACCCTCAACCCCCCCCCCCCCCCCCCTCGCTCTTGTGTGATATCCTCTCATCTGTTCGCAAAACATGGCGGTCAACTGGCCGGCGATGATATCCTTTCGAGTCTCACAGGCGGTTTTCTGCCCCCTCCCCCTTCTCTTATTTGTTTATCATATAGTACACTTATTATTATTATATTATTATTGATGTTGTTGGTTTTACCAACAAATAGGCTCTGATTGTTATCAACGAATAAATGAATATTTTAATAAATAATTTGATTGTTACCAATGAATAAGTTAATATTTTAATGAATGATATTAAGGAACAAATAATTCAATAAAGATTTAAATAAATAACTGAGGTGGAATACTTTCGACCACCGATCGATTTTACATTGCATATGCCCTGGTCCAAACGATTTTTATTTTCCTTGTCTTTATAACTACTACCGGGCATCTTAATTGTTTACGACAGAAGAAAGGGACGGCAACTTCTTCCCCCCCCCCCTCCCCCTCTTATATTTGCGGGTAATTTTGCGTAATGCGGATTGACTTCGTTGTAGCGAACCAACGAAGCAGGCTGTCGTAACTTTTGCTACAGCGGTGAATGTGAATTACACGAATAGGCTCCGCGATGTTGGCAATAAAGTTCGCCTGCGGTCAATTGATGTCAAGTCCGCAGGGTCAATCGCGTTATCCAGTAGTTTAATGGGGATGAAGGGGTGTGAGAGAGAACGAGAGAGGAAGAGAAGGGAGCGAGGAGAAATAAGACAAAGGCAGGGCGAGAAAAAAAGAGTGAACTTGGTACTACGGCTATGCGATTCGAGAAGGTTGTTCCGCAACTTCAAATCCTATTTATGTAGAGCACTGCATTGGAGCTCACGTTCGTTCGATTATTCTGATCCTATTAAGAATCGAGAATTCATCGATCCGATTGGACAACCCTTCGTTCGACTTCACCGGAATCCAATAATCTCCGGAAATCCTTCGTTCAACCTGCAATTCAATAACTTGTTTTATTTGTTTGAAGATACGTTCCAAAATACACCGAAATTCAATGGTCCGTTGATCAAACGATAAACTTATTGTGCAAAAATGGGACGGAACACAAAGATTTTAAAAAATACGCGACAACAGATAAATCCTCGTGCCCTGCGGCCAAGTATAAATATTAATCAGCGATTCTGCTTTTTAGCCTTCTTGTATCGACTTTTCTTCTCGTTTTTCGTCGTTCTTTTTAAATCTTCTCTCTCGCAATCAATGAAGTCTTTACCCTCCATTGGCGTGCAAATTATGCATCTATTTTTCATGCGATCGGTATAAATAGATCACCTCTTTCTACCAGGATGGCAGTAAAAATAATGACTTTTGTGTCGTTGGAAAACCTCGCAGGCCAATTTTTTTGTTGAAAATTCGGTCTACAAAAATCACTTAAACGTTTTTCAGGATCCTTATTGGAGATTGACGGCCTAAATTTGGAAAAAAAGATTTTAGATGATGATGAGTCGAGAAATAGGAAAAAATAAAAAAAGAACTTCCATTGCATTCCAACGGTGCAAATTTAACGTCGACAGCAAAAGAAAGGGTCGATGATATACAAACTCGTCACAAACCCCGCAAATCGAGTATAATACACGCAAATGTATAACACCCGTAAGCAGGAAGCTGTTAACAGTCGTTACGTATATGTACGCATATACCCGTATAGAAATTTGAGTCGGGAAAAAGTAATGCCCCTGATCTGCCTTCCCTAGATAATATCAGGATCTGGTCGGGCCTTCCACCCTGGAATAGGTTTGCAATGTAACAGGTCTAAGGCTAGGCCCCGATCCGCCGTTCCATTCCTGGGGAACTGATCAGGAACGGGCCGGAGAACAAGCGGTAAATGACCAGGAAAGTTGTAGGGAATAGATCGGGAATTAACCAGGAACAAACGAGGAAATAAAAAATGACGTTTCAGCGTTTTTGGAATCCTTGAGGGGGTTAAATCGGGAGTGTATTCAATGTAGTATTTCGACAACATATTTTTTGTTGATTATCTACGTGCTAAAGTAGTATATGAGTGTATACATACACTTGCTCGCATTTCCTGACCGGCAAAGAGACAGAAAAACGTACACAGATCACTATCCGAGCGAAAAAGGCCTAGAGTGCAAAGAGTTATTTCGCAAGTACCGCAAAATCATAAGCGGAAGTGCAGGCTGTAAGCATAACACTTCTGTACGTGATACAACTCACAGGACGAACTTTTATCCTCGTACGATGGTACCTTACTTACGCGAAGCGCTTCGCTTGTAGCCACCTGGCGGATTGTTGGCGAAATACATTCAGGTAATATCTTCTTGGCCAGAACATTGATATTTCCCAACACGCCGACAAGACGTTCAAAAAACACAAATTACCAGCTTTACCTTTTTGCCTCATAAAATAATTTAGCTATTCTGTATGCTCAAATCATCAGTTATCGCCATCCCGGTATTTATAATAAGCATTGTTATGCTCGTCGATTATCATTGGCGAAACGAATACTTCTAATGATAAATAAAATTACAACAGATGTATTAGTTTCATTTCAATCAATTATAAATATCTTTGATGAGGTGAAAAGCAAAGTAGCTTTTCTTTAGTTCTTAAAGACAGGCTCCACTTTTCAGAACATGCCAATGTTCTGGCCGGATAGACATTACGGGAAGATGTACTTGCTCGCAATGTATCCCGGCCAAAAGATTGTAATTTCCAAATATAGAGGGTAAGCCGTAAAAAAACGATTTTGCGATCTTCCCAGTTTGTTCTATGGGAGGGCCCAGTCAGGTAAATCAGATAAGGCAAGTCTGGTCAGGGCTGGACAGAAAGTAGGGAATGCCCGGTCTATTTCTGCACGGGTATGTGCTCGTATATATACAAGGAGTCTTTCCCGCCCAGGACTCGAATGACTGGATCAACTTGAATGCTCTAAGATGTATGACTGACATTTCGAAACCCGCAATTCTATAGATCCTACTACCTGTGGTCAATGACACTACCAAAAAAGTTGCTTCCATATTATTTTTTTTATTTCATGAGTTTCAACGTATAGCCTTGCGGGATTTCACGTATTATCCTTTCCCAATTGAATCCTTTCCTATCACTTCCTACTCGCACTTCGTTAATCGAACCTAACTTCCGTTGCGCGTCTACAGCCGTATTAAGCTACACTCATTCTCTTCTATTATTTTCATTCTCTGATCTACATACTTATTTACCCAAGTATCTACATCAAGGTCTCAGAAGTATTGGCCTTCCGCTCACTGCTTGATGCGCCAGCCGGTGAACGGCTAAGCAGTCACCACTCCGAGTATCGGCCATGCACAACGCTGCTTAACACGAACTACCGCTCGAGCCGAACGCCGACCACCCATCCCCCAAGGACCAGAATAAATTGCTTTGATTCAATTTCACTTTTTTTTACCCTTTTTCAAATGCAGTATTAATACACACGCGCACATACGTTTGTTAATTTTTTGTCAATTTTTCATTGAATCCGAGTCACGGACGAGCTCATTGAAATTTCATTTTAGTCTTGTTGGCTGCGTACACGTTGCCTTTGACGAAAAATATATGACGAATGACCAGCACACGTGACGCACGTACAATAGGCGAATGTCAGCCGAGAGCGAACGCAGATCAATCAAAAAGTCATTCGAATATCGAAAACGACGGAATTTTGTCGAACGTCGTGGGTTTTCGTTGAAAGCTCGTTATATATATTATGTACTCGGTATGAAAAAAGTGCATTCATCGCCGTAATGTATACGGTGACCGCATCGAAACTTTCCTGCAGATGCGAAGATCCCATGCTCCACATCATACTCTGCTACATGAATGGAAATCGTTGTTCGGTGTTCCTTGCACCAACGTGCCATCAGCTTAGTATCCTACTCTTCCTCTCTATAAATTGCACGCGCGCGCGCGTGTGTGTGTGTCTGTGTGTCTGCGATAATAATAATAATATCGGGGTCAGTAGAAAAGCACCATGGGCATTTACAACCACCTGTCCTTTGGGAATGTCGATCTCATGTGTATAAACACACACACACACACACACACACACACACACACACACACACACGCGCGCGCGCGCGTGTGTGTGTGTGTGTGTGTGTGTGCGCGCGCGCGCGTGTGTGTGTGTCTATACACATGAAATCGCACGTGTGTGTAGATATTTTCATTGCTTTTTACATTTAATTAAACATTCATTATGATAACGTGTCGATGTTGCGATAATAAATTGTAAATCCAAACAAACTAGTAAGTCATTTGAATAAGTTAACCTTTCATTTTATAGAAAAACAGGCCGAATATTCCTGAGCTATTGATGAAGTTGACAATGATCAAGTTGATCAACCCCACAACAACCCATGTTTAAACTTCACGTGAAGTCAATGTGCGATGATAATAGTTGTTTGATTTGGAATGCAGGACAGCGCATGGCCGCTCGAAAACGAGCATACGTCGCCTAACGAGAGCACACGCGGCTCTGTCGTACGATACTCTCGAGGGGACAGAGAGAAAAAGAGAGAAAAAATGACACCGGAGAGAAGCCGGTGTTGACCTCACGATGCTTTGCTAAGACTTCGGACAACCCGGTGGTTCGACCAACCCCACGGCTCGCGCGCGCGAGAGCGCCCCGTATCCTCTTGCAGGCGCGCGCGCGTCTGCACTTCCTATATTTCGCGAAAATGTTCATAGGAGGAAGGAGATAAAAAAGAAACACGGTTTCAATGTACGAGAGCACAAAGAATTGGACCCGCAACTCCTTATGGAACGATATATAGTAATGATACTGTATAGTATAAAGTAGAAAGACAAGTGTTGCCAAAGAATGGGAATATCGCAATCTGTATACATACTTATGAATACTCGTTTCAGGATGAAGAATAGAAAAAGAGAAAAAAAAGCGAAAGACAAATCGTAAAGAAAATACGATTCTCTCAACTGGTTGCATTGCCGTAATGACGTTCTCCTAATTTGCAAATCTCTAAAGGGATATCATAGTGTAAGGGAATACTGTTAGAAATTCAACGGGAATGTAAAGTCATTTCTTTGGTCATTATTTAGACGATGTATTTTTCTTTTTAGCTTCCATCTGTACAGGGTCCTCCCCCCTTAATACATTCCTCACCATATTCCACTTTACATCCCCAAATATAATAGAGCTAAATATATATCCCTAAATTTATACATTTAGATGATGTATGCATTTTTCAAGACGCTCCTTGAAAAATATAATTAAAGTATATAAACAAGAGTATAAACAAGCGTGTAAAGTTTAAGGGGGTTCGGAATTTTTACGACACGAACGATTGGTATTTTTCACATAAAACGCATCAGCTTTTTCCATACTTATTCCAAGTAATGGTTTTTCGCGTAATAATATATTTGTTTAAATCATACATAATGATGAAGCTTGTGACTTTTATTAAATGTACAAATCAAATTTCGGGAGAATGCGTTACTCGCTTCACTGTTATGAAGAAAATCAGAAAAACGATGTGATTAAACAAAAGGAGTTACCGCAATAATCCTTTTAATTGCTGAATAAAATAGCTCATAGATAGTATATGTCCACTTACAGTAAACCGTTTCGTTGACTTACACACTCGCACGGCTATGCTTGAAATATACTTTTGTATATTTAATATATTTTGAAAAGCATGACGAACATATTTTTTTAGTATTCTGTAGTCAAACAAGAAACCTTCACAACTTCGACAACCTCACAGCTTCTATAGTTTCAGACCTGTATGGATAACATTTTGTATGTGGATGATGCAGATGGGGATATCAGTTAGTATCTAGCAAAATCGGGCAAAAAACTACCGGCTTTTCCCTTGCGTATAAAATGGGAACGACAACAGTTCTCACGCACCCCATGGGATGTGAGGTCATTGAACAGGTCCTCCAAAATTAAATTAAGTTTCCATTTACCATTTTGCGCTTCTTAGCCCGTTTGAAAATTATCGAGCTTTAGAATGATGTCCAACATGCCGCCTCAGCCTCCGATTTTCCAACCGCTGGGGTGATCTGGAATGAAAAACTAATAAACGTATTTTTCTTACCAATAATACATTCGTATGGCCGGATACTTTTTGAAATATTTCATACATACATATCAATCCGAGGATACCGATTGATATGTAGCAAAAACCCTAATGCCCCAACGAATGGAGGTTTATTGGACAAATCATGAAAAATAAAATTGAGATCTCATTCACAATTTTTTATTTTGAAGCCTCGTTTGCGAAATATAAAGCTTTATAGTGATGCGCAATGTGCTCCATCCCCCACCTCCAATTTTTTGGCTGTCGATTTGACAAATCTGAACAAATTCTGGGCGCTAGCATTAGATTAGAACTTTCGGTTTAAACTATTTTGGTCAACATCAACAAATTCACGGGATATGGACAACCCAAGTTATCGCGAAATTGGCATGGAAACTCAACTGTACAAATAACGTGGCGCGTTGTTTGAAGCCTAGTTGGTCAAATATAAAGTAATCTCTTCACCCCGCCTGTATCATTAGAGTATCGTGATTAGGGGTTATTAAATGAGATCGAAATTAGTATGTATTGCATGATGGTGGTACAACATACACGATAATGAAAACTGCATATCAGTTAGACCTTAATGCTTCAAATGCTCGCACAAACAAATAACTACCGAACCCACGCACTTGGCAGTTTTTTTGTTTTTTCTCCTATTGATATTTCTAATAGGAATTAAGTCAACATTTTTTGGTATGAAAATTCTCCGCACGAGCCTGTTTCTTACTTATATATATACACTAGCTTTCCGCCCGCGGCGTCGCGTCGTTCGCGTAAACTTGTATTGAATGCTCCTTAATGAAATGTGCTCCTGAAATGTTTCACCAAGGAACACATAGAATCGTGTTGAGGAGCATTGATACAAAGTTTCAAGTAAATCTAACGAGATATTGTTTTTACCGTACACACTTTGCCAGCTCCTTTTCCCCTTAAGGATTGAATTTCCAATAACGCTGAAATTTAATGAATTGTGCCTAGCAGCAGTTGGACAAAGTTTCAAGTAAATTTGACGCGATTTTTTTTCGCTACAAACTTTGCTACCCCCTTTCGTTTAGGGGTTGAATATCGACAAAACCCTAAAATAAGTATTGTATTAATTGTGTTGAAGAGCATTAATACTAAGTTTCGAGTAAATCTTCTGACCAGATTTTTAACATGTTCCATACAAGCTTTGCCATCCCCTTGCTGCCCTTAGAGGTTGAATTTCTATTAACGCTGGAATACGTGTTTCATTAATTGGGTCAAAAGCATGGATACCAAATTTCAAGTAAAACAGACCAGACTTTTTAAAATTTTCATACAAACTTTGCCGCCCGTTTCACCCCTTAAGGGTTGAATTTCGAAAAATCCCTTCTCTAATGGTACCCACATAAAAAAAACAACATGCCCTCCAAATTTCACGGTTCTACATTTAGCGGTTTAGGGTGGGTTATGGAAAGTCAGTCAGTCAGGACTTTGCCTTTATATGCGCGCGCGCGTATGTGCGAGTGATACTGGACATGTATGTATAAAGATGAGCGTACATACGAACACAATGTCCAGTAGAGAAAGGCAAAGGTTTAATATAACGATTGCCCGAATGGTCGACCGAGTCTGTGCGTCAATATTCTTCGAGAGATTCCGACCAAGTCGAGCATTCGCCCGTATTTGACGAGCTCAGTGCTTCGCGAATTTTTCGCCTACCATCGTCGCTGCTTGTCCTATGCGACTTCCTCTTTGTGTCCCACTTCCGGGGGCTTGAAGTGGAAAAAATGATCGATCCTTGAATTCACGAGACTTGATCCAAACAAACCCAGAAACGGTGAAAATAAATTCTATTTAAATACTGCCTTTCACGCCCCCTTTTAAGTTAGATTCGGTGGCGTCGGTTTGTCGACAGAGAACGTTATAAATCGACAGAAATAACCAAAGGGCGGAGAATTGTTGATTCCATCCGAATAAAGGGATCTTTATAGAGTCATAGCATTTATACTAGCATAATAAGTACAATATTGTATTTTAACGGAATGGATTAAATGAAGAATCAAGATTGCATATAGAACGAATAGCAAAGGATGTTGAAAGATGATAAATTCCAACAAGGATAATGAAGATTAGTATTACGATGATTACAATTATACTTCTTATCACGAGGATGAGAATCAATGTGAATCGAGGTGAACTGACGTTGCGACGCACTCACTGGTCCCGTCGCTTTCATGCTCGATTACCGCATAAACGGCGTATTAAGGGCGCGTTCATTATAATCTAGTGCATTTACACGACCAGTGATTTGCTGAAACAGTGACGACCTCCCGCTTAGATGTCCGACTTATTCACCCTCACGATACGCGTAGACACGAGTCTGCAAGAACAAGGATACCAAAAAGGGGGTTCTCTCTCTCTCTCTCTCTCTCTCTCTCTCTCTCTCTCTCTCTTTCTCTTTTAGATATATACATATATGTATATATACATATACTCTGTTCATTATTAATTGCACGGCGGAAAATATGAGTAGGGATATATCTTTCTAACATCATAAAACTATAGTGGCTATCTGAACATTCGTTTTTGGGCTGAAATCGAGCTGGCGGGGTTAAAATAGGGTGCTCAGATGATATCCGTGGATTCCCATACTTGCCCCTACTTCCTGATAGTAGTACCGATACTAAAACGTTACGCTCGTACATTGGATTCTCATCGGGATTCCCCATTGGAATGTACGAATGCAATTTCAATCCTAACGGATTCCCACATTATCGAACAAAATTCGAGACGATTCTTGATGACTTGCATCCCATTCTGTACGTTCAATTGGCTAAACAAAATAGGTAGATATAGTAAATTAGTGGATCTTGAAAAATATATCGTTTGTTATTCATTTTACTGCACTTTGGCACAATAGCACCACGCTTACGGAATGTGCAGGTTACGGTTCTACACGCCGAATTGTTTCTCTTGGCTTCTCACATACTTTCGACTCGAATGTGGTAAGAATCCTGAAAATGCGTTCATCGCGGAACACTGTCCCCGGAACAGTGCAGAATCCAATTGGCGGTGACGGAAAATATTTTTTTTTACTTTTGAAGTCCAACAAATGCCGGTTGAGAATTACAAAAAAAAATCTCAAACGAGGTCAATCGAGAAATAGCGCGAAATCCGCTTGGATTCCAATGTGGATTCTCCGCGCGCGGCTCGCCCATTGAATCCTGAGGGACTGTGGTAGGATAACCTAAGGGATGTGTTAGGCTCTGGTGACTTCTCAACGGATTTCTGCACGGGTGTCTATACTTTTTGGATATTTGAAGCTGAAGCCATTGTGCTGAACCTTTGGCATGTAAAAGTAAACGCTTTAGAATTTACCTGCACTTTGTTGCATCTAGATCCCTCAAGTAAATGCTGAAAGTACCGATTTTTCTTTAACGTGAACGGCGGTGCGCGATACCCTTTAGCAGCCTCAATTTCGTGCTTTTTTTGCGGGTAATGTGATTATCAGTATGTGTCAGACCATATAAAAGCGAGTTTTTAAAGCCATATAGAAAACGTGCTTTTCATCGCAACCTTGGTATTATCAGATATATATGTCGGAATACGGTACGGCCGTAAAATCCGTTTCCGACCTACACGTGAACCAAAGTACCAATAAACACGCCACCGACGCCGCGAACAGAGCCAGTTTCGATAGACTCATGATATTTTTATATACTCACGTTTACCTCCGTTCAAATAATAATTAATGAAGTGCCAATTCAAAAAACATATATACATTGACAAAAACACTACACATATATGCAAATACATTTTACGGAACGCAATTATTCATTTACAGGTGGCCAACGAAATGTTGAGATGAAACATTGAAATACCTGATGATTTCGAGTTCGCGTCAGTTTCACCGGATAAATAATTCTCAAAATAACCGAATCTTCTATTTTTTCGATAAATAATTCGTTTGCATCCCCCGATGACGGATTTCGTCAGCCAAGTAATTTTTTTCGGTCTGGCGTCAGCCAATATATATATATATATATATATATATATATATACAACTTAGTCACGCGAGTAATCTTAAACGCACACACACGC
>OX101791.1:9587619-9644654 GCA_944452715.1 Ophion slaviceki
GAATTCGTTGCCTTTATCCAGTATCAATTAATACCCCGAAGCTACATTTGTACCATGCGCATATTTGCTCATCAAAAATCAATGCCAATCAATCTTTTGATGGCACAGTGGAGCTTTTGATCAATCGCTGCAGTTTCAGAAAAATAAAATATATGGGTTCCTGAATAGTTTAATTGATCTGTTTTTCCCTCCCCCCCTCTCTCTCTCTCTCTCTCTCTGTCTTGTTATTACGTTGGCTAATGAATGTATACTCATTAGTTGGTCGTTATTTTTATTATTTCTGCTCGCCTTCATTTCTCGTTTGTGCACACACACACATAAACAAAGAAACACCCATGTAGGTCTGTATGCACATAATCGTGTCATCGAAAATCGGGCAAACGAGACTATGCTTCAAAATCACGTATCTCCTCGTTTGCATACTGCCGCAATCTCCGGCCGCATTATTAACACCAACGATGATCCCATACTATCCTCTCCTCCCGCTTCCCCCACCACCCTCTCTATCAATATACATACCTCTTTCTCTCTCTCCCTGTGCCTCGCTCTTTCAGCGGCCGATAACGTCATGTGGAAACTTCAGCATGAGAGAGCGAATAAAGGTGATTGAATGCTACAAAGGACTTCGGCAAACTCCATTTCATCCAAGCCTCGTTCCTCAACATCACACGACAAAGTTCACCCCCGCCCACCCCCTCCTCCCCGTTCAGTATCAAATTTAAAAGCCCTCCACAAAAACGAAGTACACAAGCCTTACGAAATTACCGGCGTTTTTTCGTCGTTGTCTCTCTCTCTCTCTCTCTCTCTCTCTCTCTCTCTCTCTCTCTCTCTCTCTCTCTCTCTCTCTCTCTCTCTCTCTCTCTCTCTCTCTCTCTCTCTCTCTCTCTCTCTCTCTCTCTCTTTTTTATGTTTGATACATGTTGTACTTTTGCGTGTGTGAGTTTTGTTGTAACGAACGATGAAAACGTATTTCGATTTTCATTAAGCTCATCAAGGCTGCTACGAAGACTATTTGTGAAAACTGACCCCGTAAAATCCTCATGTCAAATTCGATTTGACGTAACACGTTGACGGCGGCTCTTCTGCATTCGTTGCTCCGGCGGTGTACTCCCCCCCCGGCCGCATCACCAACACTTCGTTGGTGAAAATCCTCTAATCACATTGAATTTGTAGACACTATACGTGACGCGGTAATTAGGCAGGAGAGAATTCTGTATAGCTGAACCGAGGGATAGAGCACAAAAATGTATACACTCGGAGCATGTATATGATCCGTGTTTGTGCGCGTGTGTATGGGCACGTATCCAATGAAAACGAGCCCTGTAGTATCGCACCACCAAATATTTAACTCCAACCTGTATTCCAAAGATTAGATAAATCGCTCGAATTTTTATCTCATTTTTATTGTACCCTTTTTCCCGGTACGTTCGGCAGAGACCAGTGCGTTCGTTCGTACATTGAAAAAATTCCTCTTCTTCGTTTGATCCCTTGTTTTTGGTACTTTTTAAAAAATGGTTTGTTGCTCTCATTTATTAATTGAACTGAAAAGTTGACTTTTGTACTTTTTAATTATACCTGGAGCCATTACTCGATATTTCGTGTCAAATAATTATTTTATATAATAATAATAGTAATAGTAATAACATAAAAATTCTAATAATATAACTAGCCCATTGAGAAAACATTTTTAAAACATCTACCATCCCCGTTTCACCCCTTCGAAAGTAAAAATCGGATACCAAAAAAGTTTTCAACAAAGAGTATCACTCTCAAATTTCATGCTTCAAGATGTCAGGATCTCCGAAAATGCTGCAAGTTTCAAGATCAACCCCCCACCCTTACGGATTATATTCTCTTCAATTTCTCGTTAGTGGGTGCGCATGTCTTCAGGAGAAGCTTTTTCCAAAATTTCAAGTTTTTACAGTCAGGGGTTTGGACATTGTTTTTATCTATATGCCAGTGAGTCACGTAGATTTTATACATACCGATGTATGATATATAATATGATAATAATCATAATTATAATGCTAATAATAGAAGAATATTTTGATTCTGGAGCGCGATGTGACCAAAATTTATTCCGAACATTGTATAATGCAAATTGATTCGCCGATTTATAATGAAATATCCAATGTGCGGGGACGCGGAAGTCGCTCAAGTACATATATATATATATATATATATATATATATATATATATATATATATATATATAACCAGTGAATCATGTACGCCGCACAGTGTGCGGCATTAGCGACCGTGCGACGCAGTTTCTGACACTAAAAAAATATTTTTCAGTATCATAAACAAACACACACACACACACTCTTGGCTCTACGTTGGTGCTATGTGCCGATGTAGTAGTATTTCAACAATGGGGATTAAAATTATCTCAATTCCTTATCAAACGACACCGTTGATACGTTTTTTTCGACCGTTGGAAGGAATTTTTTTGGTGTATAGCCGAATAGAAATTTCTTAGGGTTAGCCTGACAAGGATCAGGCCCTGATCGGGGTGTGATACGGGTAACACCTATTACGGACATCTTGATCCGGCCCCGATCGGGCCGGAAGTATTTAGGCCCTAAATCAGGCTATACTAAAATGGCTCTAGTAAGGCCGTCCCTGATAAGATCCTACTAAGGCTTTCCCCGATAGGGCCCTACCAAGGCTTGCCCTAATAGGCCCTACTATGGCTTTCCCTGATGAGGCCATAAATACACTCAGAAAAAATATTTATTATGTTCTATTAAATTGGCACATTAGAACATAATTTATTAGAAATTAATAAATGTTTACTCGTATGGAGACAGTTTTTATGTGATTGAAACTACAGCATTTATTCGGCGTCACTAAATATGTTTTTTCACGTGCCGATTTTTCACATCAATTAAAAGCCATATTTAAAATAGAAAAATTAAATAAATATTTCCTCAAATCAAGTAAATACTACTTTCCAATCACGAAAATCTCTTATTTCGCGACTATGATACTAATGCGCGCATGCGCACTTTTCCCTTCAACGCGACGGGCCCGACAGCAGGCCGCTCGTCAGATGTAGCACACGCATACGCTTACCATGTAGCTTCTTCCTATGCCAATGCTTTTGGCACAAGTGTCAGTGTTGCGTTTCAGAAGTGAAAAAACTCGAAAGTGAGCAATGATTTAAGTGTAAGTAAGAATATAAAGTCAGAAAAAAACGTAAAAGTGAGAAAATAATGACGAACGAAATGACACAATTCCTCGAAAAAACCCAGCTGGGGGATTATGAAGAATCCTATTACATGTTAAGAAAAACTCTACTTGTCGGATATAAAACAACTATTTCTTCTAACTTATATATCCTATTAGATGTTGAGAAAATTTCTTAGTAAATCTTAAACATAAACTTAAATAAAAACATTTCTTAGCTGTTAATAAAATCGTAGTAGGCCGACATACGAATAAGAAAACTTATTCGCCGGGAGACAAACTTCTTTATCCTTACCAGGTGTGTAAGTATGAAACCGTAATTTTTGTACAGAAAAAACACGTTTATTGTAATGATATGATACAAAGTAACTGGAGATGGCTTCTCGGGTCACCTTTAACTGATCCGCCAGTTGATGTTGTGTTTGAGCGTCGTCATTGTCCAACAAGGCTTGCAGGTCAGCGTCTTCAAACTTTTTCGGTGGTCTTCCACTTCTTCGTTCCTCACGTCAAAATCGCCACTTTTGAACCGTTTGAACCACTCGAAACACTGTGTTTTACCGAGAGCATGCTCACCAAACGCCTCCACAAGCATTCGATGCGTTTCGGCTGAGGTTTTCTTCAGATGGAAACAGAAAAGTAGTGCTGTCCGCGAATCGTAATTTGTTGGCACAAAACTCGACATGTTTATCTCTAATAAACTAATGCTACTGAATGAAATTCGTGTTATTGTGAGTTGGAAATCTTTGTCGGATATCAATACAATAACAAGACACCGCTGACGTGATGTGTCGGTAACTGCATCGACATCTAGCGCCACCTATGGGCAAATTCCGGTTTCATACTTACACACCTGGTAATAATTATATTTTCTGAGTGTAGGCTTGCCCTATAACTGCCTCAGCAGTCGATAGATGCACATAACCTCTCATTTTCCACATGGACACTTCGATTTTACAGCATCGTAGCTTCGGAGTTTTGATGCATTCCTGAATTCTATTAAAAAAAGGTGCTATGGAGTGTCACGACAAAAAACGTTATGCAACTCGGATGCGTGTTAGAAGATTTCGGCAGCTTTGTAAGGCGAAAAGAGAGTGTACACACACACACACACACACACACACACACACACACACACACACACTCACACACACACACACACACACACACACACACACACACACACACACACACACACACACACACACTCACACACACACACACAGACACACGCGCACGCACACGCACACGCGCGCGCGCGCGCGCACACACACACACACACACACACACACACACACACACACACACACACAGACACACGCGCACGCGCACGCACACGCACACGCACACACACACGCGCGCGCACACACACACACACACGACACACATACAAGGTTAAGTTTCAAAAATCTATAGCATGTTATTCGATAAACCTCTTTAATTGTCACAATGATATTAACTAATTGATATACTTTATGTGATACAACAAATAATTATAGGAATTCATTTGGTCTCTTATGCCATATCTGGGACCAAGATGTTACAAGCACTCGGTAGCATAGAGGCAGCGTGCCTAGCTTTGGGTAGGTAGGTACGAGGTTCGATTCCCATATAGGCGAAATATTTTCTTCGAACAAAGACATTTCAGCAGGCCAGGGAACGACGAATTATGATAAAAAATCATTGTAGTGGAACTCTAAATTAAGTGGTTCATTCCATTTTGGATTTTTGCAATATTATATGCATTTCTTTCTGGTCAGGCAACCTGATAGGGGCCTAATCAGGCAACCTGATAGGGGCCTGATCAGGCAACCAGGTCTGGCCCATATGTGACACAACGTTACATTTCCTAGTAGGGCCTTTTCAGGCTGCCTTATTAGTGCCCTACCAGGGTAGTCAGGTAACCTGATCGGGCCCTGATTTGGGCCCCATCGAAATTTCTACGCGGGTTACTAAGGCTTTCCACGATAGGGCCCTAACAAGGCTTGCCCTGATAAGGCCATAAACAGGCTTGCCCTGATGAGGCCATAAACAGGCTTGCCCTATAACTGCCTCAGCAGTCGCTAGATGCACATAACCTCTTATTTTCCACATAGAAACTTCGATTTTACAGCATCGTAGCTTCGGAGTTTCGATGCATTCGTGAATTCTATTTAAAAAAAGGTGCTATAGAATGTCACGACAAAAAACGTTATGCAACTCGGATACGTGTTAGAAGATTTCGACAGCTTTGTAAGCCGAAGAGAGAGAGAGAGAGAGAGAGAGAGAGAGAGAGAGAGAGAGAGGGAGAGAGGAATTATATATATATCAATATATATATATTTTTTTATGGTAGGACCCTATCGGGGAAAGCCTTAGTAGCGCCACATTAGGGACAGCCTTAGTAAGGCCCTATCATGGAAAGCCTTAGTAGGGCCTATCAGGGCAAGCCTTGGTAGGGCCCTATCGGGGAAAGCCTTAGTAGGATATTATCAGGGACGGCCTTAGTAGGGCCATTTTAGTATAGCCTGATTTAGGGCCTAAATACTTTCGGCCCGATCGGGGCCGGATCAGGATGTCCCTAATAGGTGTTACCCGTATCACACCCCGATGAGGGCCTGATCCTGGTCAGGCTAACCCTAAGAAATTTCTATTCGGGATGATCCTCGGAGATTGTCATATATACAGTATCGGTCAAAGGCTTGGGATCACGTTGGATAATTACAGCACTATAGGAGGTATTAATCTAATATAATTTTTATTTACAAATAATATCACTTATTTTTTACAGCTCTATAGTATCTTCGTAAAATGAGAAATAAAATGAATTATATCCTTCTTATAAGATTTTGCAATTATCCTAAGTGATCAAAAACTTTTGACTACTACTGTCTGTCTGACCGCGTACGCGCGCGCCTGTGTGTGTGTGTGTGTGTGTGCGTGTAAACCTTTTGTAAGCATGATTTATCGCGTTACATAAATGTAACCTCTCGTTCGTGGCCTCCGAATCCTTTGGTTCGGTCGTCGGGTTTACGATAACGACAATTGAATTTGTTCGCTCGATTAATTAATTTTTGTGTCAGAATTTTACTTTCCAATTCTTTATCTTTTCTTCCGTGTTAACATTGTTTTAAATAAAAGTTATTACTTTTATTTGAAAAAAAATATTAACACGGAAGAAAAGAAAAAAAAATTAAAAAGTAAAATTCTGATTAAAAATCGATTAATTCATTAAGACTGGTCGTTTGGTGAAAATCGACGGTTCGCCTTGCCCAATCACCGAAGACAAGGGGCGTAGAAGGGGAGAAGAAGAAAAAGAGAGCTAGAGATCGAGTATTCAAGTCGGCAATCAGTTTCGTGTTCTTGTTCCGACTTGCGTCTCACTCTCGATGTTTTTAGAACTTGCGGACCCTACTCGCGGCCCTTCCCTCATTCGTTTATTCTCTCGGTGAATTCGTCGTATACAAAAGAGGAAGAAGGAAGAATGAAGTCTCCGCAAATGAAATAGGATACCGCAAAATGAAAAGTCTTGAAAGGCAACGGTATCGGTCACCTAAGCTCAGGCAGGGAAAAAACTAGTCACTAACGTGTGCTGCGTAACGATCGTTAAAATCAGGGCAGTGTTTTATTATTCATCGCAATTTTCCCAGAGATCATATGCTCGTGCTGTTTTTACCAATGGCGCTTATTTGTGCCATTTGTACTATTGGCTTCGAACATTTCGTTCCCTCCCTCTCTCTCTCTCTCTCTCTCTCTCTCTCTCTCTCTCTCTCTCTCTGTCTCTCTCTTGGTCTATATATATTTTTCTTTTTCCGGTCGCTCTTTGTTCTCTTTTCTATCCTGAATACGTGAGCCGGATCAAATGATTTCGATATGTGTATTAGAGTGAACGATCTTCCAAGCATACACTCTCGCTGATTGCGATAAAATGGAACGCCACTAGAATCCCAATCGGAAAAATACCCTGGCTGGAATCCAGAAACAAACTCTTTCCCACGTTTCTGCTGCTTCTCGCGCTTATGCGATATATATACACCAATCGTCCATTTACCTGACCGATGAAAAAGTTCAGAGTTCGCACGATCTACGTATCCTTTGCGGAGCGCAGAGAGAAAACGAAGAATACACCGACTCTTTTTTCTCGGGCTAACCAGAAGAAACAAGGAGGACAAACTCGCGATAAAACAAACTTTATGTCCATTGGTTACTCGTTAACAACAAACCGAATTATATCCACTATTTTTTCGCTACTTGACATTACTTTTTTTAGTTTAACTTTCGGCAATCCTATATTGTCGCTCTCAAGAGAACGGTGTTTTGCGAGATTTGTGGTTACGTCTACAAGATGTGTGGGAGCCGCGCTGCCGGTGGGCAATTTTGTGTGAAGGGCTTGTGCACGAGGCGACTTACATGCGTCAAGGAGGTTGGTGCAGGCTAGTTGAGTCAAACTATGGCTTATGAATTGTTTTTTTCAATGAATTTTAAAAAAAGAATACGAGGTGTAGATTTATTCTGTAAATGCTAATTTTTCATAAAATATACAATTAAAGGACAAAATTATGCATTTTTATATTTTCATTACGCAAATAAGAAAAACTTTTGTGTTACTAGCAACTTCAACATTATAGCATTATAGATGATTATTATGAAAAAACTGCGTCAGCGAATGTTTTATACAACTCAGTGTGAAGTTTTGAGTCATTTATAATTATGCATCTTTATATTTATGTTACGAGATTATTTATTATCACGATTAATTAATACCGAGTGTTACCGAAATACGCCAACTTCACGGACATTGAGGTTGGCAGCAATGCTCTTTATTCGTCAGCCGAGATTCGTAATCTTTCACCAAATTTTGATGGTTCAATATTGAATATATATGGTTTACGATGGGTTTTTTCTCTAAATGTTTACAAGGGTTTAGTTTCCGTTAATTTGTCGTTAGAAATGATTTATTTTAGTGCTAAATAGCAAAAAAAATGACATCTCCCGTAGCGTAAAATTAAATACATTGAACTATTTGTTATCTCTGGTCTTTGGTGATGAAAAAATTTCGAAAAATTCGAAACGGCTCAGTATATCCTAAACACTACATATATTTAAAAAATGTAATCTTGGATTGTGGCTAACCCGCCAACCTCCTTGAATGTCGAGAGCAACACTACGTAAAACGTGGAGCCGGCCGTTGCGGATGCTGGTGTTGTTGTCGTCGGCACCGTTCATCAGGATCGTCTACGGGTGGGACGATTCGTACGAGTATATTATTCACTAGCTTACTTATGAAGGTGCAGGTGCGGTATGAATTCCTAGTATTTCGAGTGCTCTTTGTACACCGCTCGGGCAACTCGCGCACTACATCCCCGTCCCTTCATCATCGTATACGCTCGCCTACAACGAGAAACGTCCCGTATACCAAAGGTCCTCTTACACGCGCTCTTTTTTCGCTACCTCTCTCTGTGTTACCACAAGTACGCGACGAACAATACGAGACAATGCCGTTAGTTTTATATGAGGATATGCCGCAAAGGCTTGAATTATCAGCAATCGCATTAGATTCGGTATTTTAGACTACGTTCCTCCTAAAAAACGCAGTAAAATTCTCATTCTTATTAGTTTGCAGGAATTATATCTCGGTTGCATTTTTACGTACCCGATAGCAACGACAATAGTAATAATGATGATATAGATAATTAAAATGACAATAATCACGTTGACCGCGATAATTATGGCACTAATCATGAAAAAGATAATAAAAATAACAAATAATAGTTATGGAATATTATGAAATAAATTACAAATGTGAGTATTATCTATCATATTATTTTATCAATTATTATTCACCTATATATATATCACAATAATAAAGAGTTGCACATTCAAATGGAAATTTCGTTTCCGTCCGCTTAGAACTATCGAATATAGGCCGAGTCTCATTTTTATTCGACGCAAATCAACGATGTATTTCGAATTTATCGACTTTTTTCTTACAGTTAATTTTTGCTCTATTAAGAAAGTCGTATGTACATTTTTCATTGTTCTATTCAATGAAAGTAGGATTCCAGTTTTAAAAAAATACGTTTTCCGTATTCAGAGATTCGGAATAATTGTTATATTAGGACGTTGAATAAGTTCTTGCTGTTTTTCAACAGATGGCGTTACCAGAACTGCGTGCGTGTAGTTTAAGATGGTAACGTATCTATAAAGAAGTACTATAAGCAAGATTGAAATTCAGTGTATGTCATTTCACCGAAGTGTAAACAACTTTTTTTTCATCGTGTTAAACATGTCGAACTTCGTGCGAAAAAAAGTATTCGCTGGGGATTTGAGTGAAATACATTATTTTAAAAAGAATCTGCAGCTGAAGCACTCAGAATTCTTGTTGACACTTACAGCGACTATGCTATGTCGGAAACAACATGCAGAGATGGTTTAGACGCTTCAAAAATAATGATTTTGATGTGTTGAATTGGTGGCTCATGGAGGCTCATGTCAGACGCTAGTTGAACTTGCAGAATCATTAGGAGTTGACCACACAACAGTTTCGACACGTTTGAAACCATTACGAATGATTTTTGAAAATAATGCATTCCTTTTCACGAAAAAAACAGTGAGAACTTATTTAACATTCCAATACATATGTAAAAATTGCCTTATATATTTATTCGCGATAGCCATCGCTCCCTGAAAACAACACGGAATGTCCATTTTTTGTGCACCGCACGTAGGACGGAAATAACTCTGGGGCAATCGAGAATTGTATATACGACATTAGAACCTTGCAAGTTTCCATGTACTTCTGGTATATGGGTCTGTGTGTGTGTGTGTGTGTGTGCGTATATATCAACACGTGTAGACCAGCTGTTGTTTGAGGGTTTACCCTGTATATAATGACGCAACGCGCGTACGGTAACGTAAGTGAGCTCAGTGAAGCAGAGGGCTTCTCGTTGTTAACCAACGAGCACACGCACATTGCAAGTCACTAGACCCACATATGTTCACCAGGTATAGAGACGCTCATCGAGCCAGGTATATTCTACGGTCGCAAACATTCCTCTTTTCGGGTCTTTCATGTGAGTGCATGCGTGCGTGCGAGCGTGCCTGCATGTGTGTGTGTATGTGTGTGCGCGCGCGTTCGTGTGCCTACTACACACACGCACGCACACACACGCGCGCGCGCGCGCACACACACATACACATCGATCGGGCAGAACAAAAAATTGGGACATTTTTTTTGTCCGTGCACTCACCCAAATCATAATTCGTGTTACAATCGATCAAGCCAAGTAGAAGGATCATGGAAAAATAAACTGCAATAATGATTGCCGTAGCATCTTGCGTTATAGTAATCACGCGTCACGTACGAATTTTCGTTTATTTTTTATTTCATTTGTAAACATATATTTTTGGAATATATATGCGTATATTGCCGCACATATAGTTGCTTTGTGTACGTAATAACAGCGATACCAAGACTAACGGCAGTAATAATAAATTTAATAATAATGGTAATGATGTTAAGAACAATAATTATTCATCATTACAACATCTATACATATAGTAAAACTTTCAGCTTTGCGTGTCTGTACATAGAAATATTTGCAAAAGAAAAAGGATAACTGATAGAGTGTATTAAGATCATTTTTGAAATTTTTGTCTGTTTGTCTGTGTATAAGTTGGTTTGTTCGTTTCTGCACGCATTACGTAAAAACTATTGACCCAATTTGGATGTAGTTTTCAGAAAAAATATACGGCTAACCTTGAAGTAACATTTAGCTTTTATTTCATGACAATCGGCTCGCTCAATCAAAAGATATGCGAATTTAAAGTTATCAAATGTTCATTTAAAAAAACGGCATCGGTACGTATTTCAGTGGTCTGCACGTGCGAAGTCGCGGGCACAGCCAGTTAATAATAATAGTAATATTGATAAGAGTGATAATAGCGATAACAATAATGATGACAATAATGATCGCCGTGTCTCAGAACAGCTATTCTGGGGTTCGTGCACTGCCAAAAAATATTTAATTTAAATGGGACCTATTTAAATCAAATAGGTTTTTTTTCCTATTCTATAGGATATCTATTCTACATTCTATATATATCTATTTTCCAAATTTTCCTTGTCTCACGGTCTACTACGATCTTATTTGTTTCAAAGATATTTTTTCACTTGTTTCAGCTATTCTTTTTAGATATTAAATATATTCAAATTGAATAAATCAAGATTCGATTCAAATAAATCTTTATTTGCTTACAATATACACTGAAAATCCAAGTGTACTATATGCATAAAATATTTCACAAATCCAAAATGAAATAAAACACTTAATTGACAGTTTTACCACAATGATTTTGTATCGTACTTTGTCATTCCCTGCCCTCCGAAAATAATTTTTTTCGAAGAAAATATTTCTCCTATATGGAATCAAACCTCGAACCTACCTATAGCTACGCACGCTATCCCTATGCTACCAAGTGCTTGTAACATCCTGGTCGCAGATATGGCATAAGAGACCAAATGAATTCCTATAATTATTTGTTGTATCACAAAAATTATATCAATTAGTTAATATCATTGTGATCATGAAAGAGGTTTATCGGATAACATGCTATAGATTTTTCAAACATAACCTATATATATATATATATATATATATATATACTTCCTCACTCTCCAACCCCTCTACACCTAACCCTTTGATGTGTGTATTGCAATAAAGACAGACCATTAGTTCAATTAAATTTCAATAATTTAAATTTAAAAAAAGAAACATTTAGTGTATTCAACTCAATTGTTCTTTGAACAGATGAAACCTAAGCACAGATGTATTAGGATTAAATAAAGTATTTCGTTATTAGTCGATATTAAATAAATTTTAATTTGAATAAACAAATATATTACAGATAAATAATTCCAATAATGTAGTACAATAGGAATAATTTGATTTTACGAAAAATCTAGTTAATTAAAATTTAAAAAATCAAATAGACGCGGTTAGTTAATATCAATAGAATGTTTCTGTCAGTGTAATGAATTAAACGAAAAATCGATTTTTTACCTCGTTTATTTTGGTCCATAAGGCAAAGAGGAAAAAGGAAAGAAAATATATATACTTCTGCGTGGAAAAAAAAGCCCAGGTACGGAACCAGGTGCTGTACGAAATCGCGTTGAGGGAGTGGTTTCAAAGATGATTCGGCGACTTTATTGTTTTTTTTCTTCGTATGCCCCTTTTCGGTTAACCACTTCGATCTGACATTATTATTTCGATGGCTTTGCTTTGTCCGCATTTACGTACAAGTTTCCTCCGGTTGTCTAGTTTTATGGGGGGAGATTGCCATTTTTTTGGTGAATATTCGTAAGCGGAATAAGGGCGAAGAGTGTTGGTCAGCGGAGAGGGAAAGTGAGCGGGAGCGAGAGAGCAACATATTGGGGCAATAATCCATCGCTCCCCGAGAGTTCTCTCGCCCCTCTCGTGCATACTTCTGCATGCGTGTTGGCCTCGAGAGGGTCCCATTATATTTCCATTGACGATTCATCGCGGGTATACCGGTTATGAAAAATGGCTACGCCGATATTTGATTCCACGATTGTAAATTCGTCACAGATACCCCATAAGTTTCGGATCATCTTTATTATTATTAATTCGTTTTTTAACTATTCATTACCTACTATTGTTTAGTATCATTGACAATAATCAATAGTTATTATTACTATGATTATTATTATTATTATTACTATTGTTACTATCAGTATTAAACTGACTCGGTAGAAAAATTAATGTCAATATTATGCTGCACAAATGAATTTAAAAAAGGTATTTTCATGAAAAAAGTGAATAGTGTTTGCGTCATGGAACAAATGCCTCTTGCACTGTAATTGGCTGAAGCGTGAGAACGAGAGAAAGGGATAAAAAAGAAGGAAGGAGAGACAGAGAGATGATAAAACAGTGGTGTTATGTATCAACAAATTCAATTTGTCACTTTTCGTATCTCGCTGATGAGCACGTTCAACGGAAACGAATAAAATAAAAATTCTATCGTATCTTTTCTCTATCTCTGTCCTAAACGTAGTTATCTCGCTACCGTGCGTATAACTTTTATTTGCATTGCTCTTTTCTGTCGCATTCCACTTCGGAACTTTTTTTCCTTCGAAACAAATTGAGGCGGTCTCGCTGAACGTAGGAGTGAATTTGATATTTTGCATATCGTGTATTAAAGTATGCAAAATTATGAAAACAACGTTTCGCTAGAAATCGCATTCTTAATGAAGATTCGGAACATTTATATACTTTATTTTATATACTGAATGGCGTTTTTTCCAATAATTTTTCGAAACATTTGAATGGTTTCAATTTATTTTTGTTTCCTCTGTCGCATTTTTTTCTCCGATATCGGTTTTGGTATTGATCGATCGGGCGGACATTGATCGTACACAAATCTAAGCTCATCCCGAAATTCGTTCGAGTCCTCACGAACCACCTCTAGCTATGGATGAGACGAGAGAGAACGGGGAGGAGAGAATCCCCAATTTGGAGGCTAGACCATGCGCCTCTCGTTACGTTTTCGATTGTCTAGACGCGTCATGTGGCGCGTAGGGGAGAGAGGGACGGAGAGACACCCGTGATTGCGCACCCTATAGTCGCCGGATTAGCGATTAGACTATACGAGGCGGAACTTTGAATTTTCACGCCGCGGTGAGAGCAGAGACCCCTGTCCTTTTCGAGATTGCCAAAAATAATAATCGCTTTCGAGCTATCTGGACTAACCAATGGATGCGCGGCGTTCACTCTGAGCGGAAATGGATCCTTTATTATTCATTCTGCTCTTCATTGTCGATTTTTTTCTTACTTGTATTCCGTTTTTGTCACTCCGAAGGACGAAACGAAGATAGCCTCGAAATATCACAATTATAGGAAAAGAGGGCACAAAAAGTGAAGCAAGTAAAGTGCAAAGTGAAGAAGAATAATGGTACATATTAGAATGATAATAATAAATAAATAAAAATATGTGCGCAACGCGCATTCCCATGCAACTGAGCGTGGCGCTGGCACACCTGGACGAGAGCTTGGAGAATTCCCTCATCTCTCTCTCCCCCCCCCTCTCTCTCTCTTGCGCGCAATGTGGTAGGACTTTGCAAGCCTCGACCTCATTGGTTACGGGATCACAGGAGCGTCGCCTGATCTCCTAGGACCCTGGACGGTGACCCCCGATCCTCATGGCGAATTTTGCGATCAAACGTTTCCAATCACACGGATATACCCGTCCAATTAAGTCGACGCGCTCCAACGAGCGCAAACCGGAAGTTCATTAATTCGTCTGACGGAACCTTCGTGTACTCAGAATCCAAATTTGTCGGGGCTTATATCGTTCGCGAAAAAGTATGAACCACCGGGACGCCTTGACTGAACGTAAATATAAATCACGTCGACGAATACTTTTTCTATGATTCGAATGAGAGCGACTATTTATTTAAACTTAGGTCACATTTGTCTATTGGCCGAATGAGTAAGAATGCCATTTAAAAAAATTAATATTTTGCTGCATCACATCAGTTGGATTGAATAAAAAATATTCAACGATATTATCCCTTTGTGATTTTAATCAAAACCAATTTAATCGGAAAATAGGCGATTTGAAGTAATTTTGTTATCAAATTATCGGTACTACAATGAACTTCAATTGTGTTAACGAAATCTGTGTATGTTTATAACTCGCGCAATAATATTTTTTAGACTATTCACAATATTTTTTTATATGGCATGATTTCACCATTGTCCTTCCTTTTCAATTTCGAATTATCGAAAAAATTCAAAACTTCCTAGGATATAAATTTTCTCTCCGACGTCCGCCAAACAAAATTACTACATTCTTTTCTATATCGCTCGAATCACGTGGCAAAACAATATTCAAGCATCTTCATATATGAGCAGGTCGCAGCGTGAAAATGTTTCTTTGAAATTCAATTCCCCTCAAAATCTGAATCTTGTCACGAATATTGCCAAAATTTCACGTGACCAAGCATACAGACTTGTTAAATAATGAGGAGTATATTTAGACTTTCTTTTGAAATCCACACTCTGGAGAAGTCAAATTTTTCAAAAATCGAGACCCAAACAATCGTTTTGAATACAATACTGATTATGCTTTGGCCCAAGTCTATTTGTGCGGCACGGTCTCAATAGTTATAAATTTACAAAAGTTACATCCAACGTGACATTATGCATGAAAAATCAAAATTTCAAACAATACTTCCTGTTTTGCATAATCGGAATCCTTATATCGATACCGACCAATTTTCATACCAGAAAATGCTTTTCCGTACTGTATTTATGTAAATGAAATTTAGCTCCATATCTCCAAATTTACAGAAATTGAACCAACCACAGACGATTTTAGTTTTAAGGGGTCTACTCACTTTAGACGCTAAAACAAAACTTTTTTCCTGAATTTTTTGATCGATTTATATTATAGATATTGATATAAAAGTTGTTACACTTAATAAAAACACTTTCGAAATACATTTAAAAAAAATTGTTATGTATTCACGTAACCCAAACAAACTTTAAACGCGTTTTTCTCGAATCAAGGTTTTTCGACGGCTTGTTGATAAAATCTTCGAAACTACTGATCAGATCCTTATAAAATTTTAACCAAATATTCTTTACAACTATAGCTATAGCGCATATCAAGGATTTTTTTGAATTTTGATATTTACTATTTTTTTGCCGAAAACAGTGAAAACACGTTTGTTTTTTGTTTTGTCGAAAAATGTTCGCCATTTTGTTATTTTTGCATATATCAAAAATCGTATAATATGCGCTATAGCCATTAACATACTGAATCTAAAACCGTTTGATTTTTTTGTTTAGGATGATCCGTCTCCGAGATTTCATCAACAGCGCAAGCCTCCAATTTTTTTAGGACATTTTTTAACTATCATTTTCGTCTATAAATAGTGACTTAGATAAATATTTTTTCTTTTGCACTTCGAAAGTGTATTTATTAAGTGTAACAACTTTTATATCATTATCTATAATATAAACATATAAAAAAAAATCATGAAAATAGCCTTTTTTAGCGTCTACAGTGAGAAGACCCCTTATTGAAAATTTCACAAAACCACAATCATTGCATCGATTTTTATGGAAATGATTAGAACAATGATAGACCACTCTTTTAATTGTTAAACGAACTTCAGTTCTATAGCTAAAGATACTCACGTATCAATTTAAATGTTTGGCGCGGACTACGTACACACACACACACACACACACACACACACACACACGCGCGCGCGCGCGCGCGCGCGCACGCACATCCATTCGGACCTTTTCACTGAATATGATTTTCTGACCATTCGGAACATTCGAACCACTTTGCATGAGAATCTCATTGTTCGCGAAAACAATGCTTCCTCTATGCGGAAGTAAAAAACAAATGTTTATCCAAGAAATTCTTTCGTAGCCACTGGAGCTTTGCATTCTCCTCAACATCGTACGCAACAAAAAAGGACGTTTCGTCGGCATACTCGAGGCTTGTCATAATATCAGTATTACGACAACCCTCTTCACGCGCAAATTTGTTCATCGGTTTCACGGGCAAAATATGATTCAATTAACAGAAAACGGGGGACGAGGAAAACGTTAAAAGCAGCGAAAAAATAACGACGTTGTCGTGATGAGAAAAATTAAACACAAATTGAGTCGCGAGTTCTCGTGCAAAGCGCATACCGGAAACGTTAATAATCGTTAGCGTGACAATGCCGCGTGTGTTGGATACTGAGAGAGCCGTGTCGTTCACCGGATCGAAATTGTCACAGGCACATATACGGTCCCTATACGTTGTTCGTAGAATCATAGAGTTACACAGGAGGTAGAATGAGAAAGAGAGAGAGAGAAAGAGAGAGAGAGAGAGAGAGAGAGAGAGAGAGAGAGAGAGAGAGAGAGAGAGAGAGACCGAGAGTGGTAGGAAGAGCGCGTGATGATAGAGAAATGTATATTGCTCTTCCCACGTCCTAAAAATGCGTTGGAAACAATTATTCGGTTGCTCTCGTATACTCTTTTGCGTCAACTTTTTACTCGCGAACAACGTCCCCATGGAGTGTGCGAACATCCCATTAAAAAGAAGAGAAAAAAGGAAGGAAACTCAATCGTATAATTAAAATCTCATTGTCAAAGTCGCGTATGTGCAAACGCTTCGAGAAAAAAGACAAGAAGAAAAAGAAAGTGGACGATAAAGAAGAGGAAGAGACGAGGAAGGCAAAAGGAAATATATTACGAACTCCCTCGGTTTTCGCCCCCCCCCCCCCCCCCCCACATCAAGGAAAAGGCTTCCCTTGACCTTACACAATCCTCCCACACAAGGGCTCTCGCCGACCATGAATCCAATTGCGAGAATGAAGAGGAAAAAAAACGAAAATAACGAAATCATAAAACAAAAGAAAAATAGAACAAACAGATGCGAATATGCCTCTCCCCAGCCAGCCCCTTGACATTCCGCATAGAAATAATTTAACGTACACTGACAGGAAAATTCTATTGATATTAACTAGATGCGACTATTTGATTTTTTAAAGTTAAATTAACTAGATTTTTCGTGAAATCAAATTTTTTCTATTGAATTCCATTATTGGAATTATTTATTTAAATACATTTATTTATTCAAATCAAAATCTATTTAATATCATCTAATAACTAAAGATTTTATTCATTCCGAATAAATCTGTGATTCGGTTTTATCTGCTTAAAAAACAATTTAGTTAAATCCGGTAAATGTATCTATATTCAATGTTTTTCAATTTTAATTAAATAGAATTTTCATCTAGTCAAACAATGTTCTATTTGATTGAATTAGCGGTCTGTCTTTTGAGGTAGAGAGGGGGAGAGAGAAATTATATATATATATAGGTCATGTTTGAAAAATCTATAGCATGATATTCGATAAAACTCTAATTACCACAATGACATTAACTAATTGATATAGTTTACGTGATACGACAAATAACTAAAGGAATTTATTTGATGTCTTGTGCCATATCTGCAACTAAGATGCCACAAACACTCGGTAGCGTAGGAGCAGCGTGCGTAGCTATAGGTAGATAGGTTGTAGGTTCGATTCCATGTTCAGGCGAAATATTTTCATCGCAAAAAATTACTTCAGAAGGTCAGGCAATGAAGAATGATGATACAAAATCGTTGCGGTGGAACTCTAAATTAACTATCTAATTTAATTTTCGATTTATAAACTATTCTATGCATATAGTACACTTAGATTTACAGTGTATGTTGTAAGCAAATAAAGATTTATTCGAATTGGATATTTGTTTATTTAATTTGAACGTGTTCATTATTTAACAAGAATAGCTGGAAGAAATTGAAAAAAAAAACAGATTTGAAATAAATAGGATTGTAGTAGGTCGTGAGACAAGGAAAAAAACATATTGGTCAAAATAGATCCTATTTAAATCAAATGCTATTTTTTGACAGTGTACCCAAATGCTTTACAGCTCTTTAGGGTTGAATAATAACAGTAACGATAATAGTAATAATAATAATAAACCAAGACCGAAAAAAGAAGTTAGAGTTTTGACGCGAAGGTAGAAAAAAGAGAAAAAGAGTGAGAGCTTTAAGCGCTCGGGGCTAATCGAAGGATCCGTTGCATCGGTGTCGCGGTCCCAAGAAGGAGAATAAAAGAGACGAAGGAGAGGACGTAGCCTTGTCTCTTGATTTATTCACTCGTATGTGTGTTGCGTGCGTGCGTGTGTGTGCGCGCGTGTATGCCCGGTGTATCTCTCTGGAATTTCACCCAGCAGGATCCTCTCCCCTCCGCCCCCATCCCCACCCCTCTCATCATCTCTCTTCTCTCGCTCTCTTGTCCGGAGCCTCGCTCTTTCCTGCAACAGGCATTACGAGCATACTGATTCACCGACAGTGAGGGGAGAGAGAGAAAGAGCAGTATTTAACGCATACAAACTTACCCTGGCAAGGCCCCGACCATGCGTATCGTACGCTAAGCCTCGAGTGCAACGGGTGTACGAGCCACAAGCTATAGCGTATATAGTAAAATTTACAATATGTGATCTGGAAGGCGAACCTTCTCCGCGTTTTTCCCTGCGGGAAAAATCACAAGGAGCTCTTGACGACACATTTATTCGAATTGCAAGTACTGCGGAACCGTTGCTACTCTGATAAGAACGATTTTTTTAAATTAACTGAATACGTTTATATGATTCTTTTTTATTTGAATTAACTCTAATTCACGTAAAATCAATGATTTTTTTCATTATGCTAACCCAGAGATTTATTTGAAATATGTTCATTTATTTTAATCAAGATGTACTTAACATTGTTGAGTAAGAAAACATTTCTGTGCCTCTAATAATGTTGGTATTGTGTATTTCTCCGAACAAGCATAAAACCAAGTCCGCGAAACGTATCTACGCACCACGCATGTTTCGCAGTGTTTTTTGTGATCGGCTTGTCGTATTTCGGAAGACGTGAAAATTAGACATCTTCTGATGTCCACGCGAGAAGATCATCCTCTCCTTTATACCAAAATCGTGATAATACTAAACGTTTTTTGAAATCGTTTTTTACCATTGGGGATTATTAACAGCATTGATAAAAGTGTTATGTACATGAAAACATATAGTAAATTTGCTCGGAGCAAATTAAAATAGTAGTAATTTAAATACAATTTTTAATTCTTCGAAATAACAGCAGTGTATTTCAATTTTACGCACATGCAGATGGAGATATTTTTCATTCAAATATGTGTCTTATATGTTCAACTAAACAATGTATTTTGATCAAATACGTTTTTATTAAATTCTCTTCATCGAGAAATGCTTGAAAGAAATAAAAATATTTATTCTAAGCAAATAGAAATGTAGTCAGCCGTAGGGCAACGAAAACAATTATTTGTACTTGAATAGATCCCAGTTAACCCTCCCTTGACATACTGGGTCATTTTGACCCAGAAGAATTTGAAATAAAATGCTCACCTTCCAAAAATTGAAAGTTTTCAATATTTTTTTACAATGATTCAAATTTACACTTTACGAATTTCAATCATGCGAACATATTAAGAAATGTTTGAAGTGTATCCCGGATTTTGTTCAATAAAAAATAAAATACTATCCGGGTCAAATTGACCCAGTGTGTCAAACTCGTGGCCAAATATAAGTGTGTCAAGGAAGGGTTTAATCAAATAAACTTTTTTAACAGTACATAAAATGTTCGTGTTACTTGAAAGACTGGACGCTGCTCAGCTGTAGGGAACCGGGAGTAAAACATTTAAAAAATAATTTCGTTGTGCCCTTTCCAAAGATTCTAATACACGCAGTCAATATCATCAAGATTACAATGCAGGAGAGAATCGGAGACAATTTGATTTTCGTATTAGTAGGTTATCGGTGCGCAAAAATGGATCTGCCTAGTTCTAGCTAACGTCATTAGTGAGTTTGGCCAGAGGTGAGACCTGGTTACGTCGCTCTCCCGGAATCGGTGCATTCGCTCTGTTTCATTGAGGTAGGAGTCTCGCTACGTGGTAGTCAAATGGGGGTTTATTAATCATTGAAACAAAACAAAATGTAAGAAAAGTATTCTGCATCGCAAAAAATCTTCAGCGATGAAAGCTTCACGCATACAAGCTCAACCTGAATTATATTTCGTAATTTATTATTAGAAATAATTTAGAATTGCTGATTTGATTCGGTTACGATCAGCTGTAAACAGCTATATATTTACACGTTTCCTGGTACGACGTTGATCTGGCAGCGCTGCATTTTTCAATATTGTAAATATGTATATTCGCCACCGCATAGCATGCCTAACCTTTCTGTACTCGCCGGCAGTATTGTTGTTGGTGCACGAGTTTACGACGGTTATCTGCAAATGGAGCTACACAATATTCGGTGCGAACATGGCATTGACAAAGGACAGTTTATTTCTCGAAAAAGAAAACAGTGGCGAGAAAATATTCTCGTGTCGTAAAAAACGTCGTGGATACGATGGATAAGTACATTTTCTCAGGTCATCGAGTAGTTGAATTAGGGTACCTCGCTGGAGAATTATGGTCCATATCATGTTTCATAAATTTTTGTTTTTTATATGTTATGTACAAATTATTATGTTTCTAAATAAAATATATGCAATGAAATAACTTGTGTTTTCAATTGTACTTTGAGAGTGCTATTTGCTTCATTCACTTAAACAAAATTAACATCTGGAGAATAATAAGTAAAAAGAAAAAAATATGTATATACTTGCTCAGAGCAAGATAAACATATAATCTACTTCGGGCATTCTCGGTAATATATATATATATATATATATATATATATATATATATATATATATTGCCGAGAGCTCCCGAAAGGTATACCGGGTACACGCTCACGTGCGATGTTGCCAAGTGTACCCAAATACTTCGCGGCGGTCGGTCTTCTGCCATTTAATAAAGTTTTTATCGAAATTATATTAAAAGTTCTCTTCGAATAATTCGGTGAACCTATATTTTTATAATGACGTTGGAATCTTCAGATACTAATTCACAAGTAGCAACTTTAATATCAATGCTATAAAATCGATAGGGGGATGAATTCGGTAATTACAATGTTGACGGAACGGGTTTCCCATCAAACGACGGGGTAATTTTTCCATTTTCAACCTAACATGACTTGTTGGAATCTTCGGTGAGGTATCAAATATTATCACGATACAAAAGTTTATCACATAAACTCATATATATTTTTAAATCAAGAATTTATCTAATAACGACTGTAGCGAGACACCTACCTTAAATGCCTTCGGGGCCGATCGAAATTCGAACTGTGGCGCGCTTTGTTTGAATTTCCCGCGACAGCCTCTCTCCGCTCCCTCGCGCGCGCACTGGTCGCACAGGGGCGACTATCCCGCGACAATATGACAGCGTCGGAATTTCGCGCGCTCGCTGATTGCGGTTATAAGAAACGAAAGAGAAACCTATTTTACATGAAAGTTCGAGTACGGGAGGTCAAACTCCGTACTCAAAAGCGTGCGCACAAATTTGGAAAAAATAAGTGTTTCACTCATGCGTATATTATTTTGAGAGGAATATACCCTTCATTCGTTTTCGAAAGTATCCAATATATAGGGTGTCTCAAATTGACCTGACATTTAAATTTATTAATAAAACGTATTATTTATTTGAAAAGTACGAATATTCTTATTTTAATATAAGTTACAAACATGGAGGTTAGGAGTGCAACACAATATCCGTACAAATGGCCGCCTCGTTCCTGTTTGAAAACGTTCACTCTTTTGACGCAATTTTCAATAACATTTTGTCATAATTGCGGACATATTTCCTTAATAGTGCGTCCAACTGCTTCCTTGAGCTCCGGAATGGTCCGTGGATCATTGGCATACACTTTTCCTTTCAGAAAACCCCAAAGAAAGAAGTCCAACGGCGTCAAATTGCATGAGCTTCGTGGCCAATTCACATCACCGCGGCGCGAGATGACACGACCATGAAACTCCGTGTGCAATAACTGCATTATTTCGCTCGCAGTGTGGCATTGTGGACCGCAGGATACGCCATCTTGTTAAAAGAATATATCTTCCAAGTCCATGCCGTTTATGCCATTTATCGGATATTGTGTTCCACACATGACCTCTATGTACCTTATATCAAAATAAAAATATTCGTACTTTTCAAATAAAGATTACGTTTTGTTAATAAATTTAAATGTCAGGTTATTTTGAGGCACTCTTTACATACGGATGTTCCACACATGACCTTTTGTACCTTATATCAAAATAAAAATATTCGTACTTTTCAAATAAATATTACGTTTTGTTAATAAATTTAAATGTCAGGTTATTTTGAGACACCCTTTACATACGGGTGTAGCGTACGATATAAAAAATACCAATCCTAGTGCTACTTGTTTACATCGGTGAATTATTTTATCTGTTTTTGAAATACTTTCGATTTTTGCTCCCCTGTTTCCGCTATTACAGAAATTCTGTCATGAAGAACGTTTTTATGATTATTTTTATAGATAAATTAGTAATAATATTGCTTCTTTTCAATAAGAACTTTTTCCAAGGGTTATTGGAATGTCACTGTCACTTTTGCTTAGTGGTCTAGTTATTGCCAGGGGGGTCACACTCCTCGAATGTCGTGTCCCCCTTAGCGACACTCTCCGCGAGGGGCGCTAGTAGTCACCCGCGTCAACCCCACTGCGGTCACGCAGCGTCTGCATGCGACGCCTTTGGATTATTCATTATTAATACTTACAATTCCAGAGTACATTTTTACAAGGGAAGGGAAGGATATATTACACATATCGAAGTATTATTGTATTATAAAAATATTTGTTGAACGTAAACAAATAACATTTATTTAATTAAAAATTAATTTTTCATTCCGTCAAACACTACTTGGAGATTTTTTTCTCATCCAGATTATCTTTTTTTGTTCAGCGTTGAGACGTGCAGAATTATTGCTGCATCCGCATCGTTACGTAACATTAAATTACGTGTAAAATAAGATTATCGGCGTGTTCCTTACACGGGAAAGAGATTTTTTCGTGCTGATGCACATCGTCTAATATAGAATCGAAAACCCGTGCCGAATTGCAATGAGCCATACATCGCTCTTCCAAATCAATTACAAACCCGACGTGCAGCCACGAACGATACACGCAGGCACTGTGAAATATGACCGAAAGTGTTTTTCATTTAAAACTTTTTCTTTACACCAAATCGATTAGTTTTTAAACCAAACTGCAGAATCCCTTCTAAAATTTCGACACTCCAGTAAAAAATCGAGATCGAGAAAATGGAGAAAACCAAAGAAAATGTCAAGGTTGCGGAGGTTAGAAATGATGAAATAATGCGACGAGGCGTTTTGCGAAGTGGGGGTAACGCGGGTGACTAGTAGCGCCGCATGGTAGGCTTCTTTCCGTGGCGTCAATAACGGGGCCACCGATTGTTGAGGGAATATATACGAGTGTCACCCCCCTGGTTATTACTATATTGCTCGGTCACTCCTTATCGGAGCGACCCTGCCTGTGGAATTTTGTACTCGAACTTTGTACTTTTTTGCAGACGCTTTTTGTACCAATTCTGTAGTCTCTTATACTCTAACCCCCATATCCTTTATCATCGAGCAGAGCATGGAGACTAGATACAGGAGACCAAACTCCAATAGAGAGCCAGTGAATAAAGTGCACCCGAAAATGCGAATAACAGGGATGATGCTTCAATCGATCAGACCCATATACATTATATACTAATATTTCGGTCGACGAGATGAAAGTGATCCGACGAAATTCTAGACCCATGCCAGACCAGTCGCGAAAGTATACCGCTTCGAACGACTTTATTTGCTGTAATAATAATGTCCACTTGAGAATTTTCAGAAAAAATCTATTTCAAAAGCAAAAAAGTGAGCTTCTTCTGAAATTTAATCATAGCTGCAGTCTCGAGTTATGTAATACATACTTGTTTTTGTACTCGTTTCGTACGTACTAAAAACATTGTTAATACAAAAAACTGCGCATCTGCATGCAGTCACTGAAAAAATGATACCTCTTCATCAACACTGTATTCGTACGAGTCAGCGTATCACTTAATGTTAAATTTTATCGTAACACTAACAGTTAATTAAGGTCAGATAGGTTAGTCATCTATCCTATAATCGAATCCGATATTTTATATACATACGAAATATATACAGCATATTACCTTCGAACGACCGCAGCGCCACCCTTACTATTGGCACTTTTGGGAACCAGTTGAAATGCAGAGTTTGCACTCCTGTATCTAATTTCCGTGGACTCCATTGAACAGCTGTACGCCGAAGAGGAATGTATGACAATAGTATATTCTATACGCTCACCGGCCTGATCAGTTCTACCAGCACGGGCTTCATTTCTGGCACGCGTTTCGGACCCAAGTGCCCAGATCTGTCTACAGGACCGTGAAGTGCAGCATCAGATGTCACATTACAAGAATTAGCACACACACACACACGTGTATATACATGAAACGCAAGCGACAGAACTGCCACCTGGTCGGAAAGCCTAATTTTCCTCATTTTTGTAGACTCATCGCAACACAAAGTTTTCGGTTTCCAGTACCCTTCCTAGTCTTGCTGCCAATCAGACACGCTCGGACTGGTACGGGCATGTCTCAGCCCGGCTTTCGACGCGCGCATTACGCGACAATCTACTGTAAAACGGGTGACAATCGAGTGTCGGCCGGGATCGGCCCGTGAGGCTATACACGCGCGAACGGGACCGAGAAGGCCCGAGCACGGGTGAGAGTGTCGTTCTCGGACGCCGAGTAGTGCGTACATGCACGATTCTTACTACGTAGCGGCAGTTCGCCGGTTCGCCATATAGTCAATGCTTTTTCGTCGTACGGATACATCCTGCCCAGCACATACGCGCGTGCACACACACACACACGCGCGCATACACACGGGTGAGGTATATTTGAACTCGCTATACCTTTGCTATGTTGGCTATCCGTACATCTGGCCGTTTGAGGACGGTCGTTAATGTTTTTTTTTTTAATCAAATCGTTGATTTTGAGGACATGTCGGTCCTTGAACTGACCTTTATGCGAATATGCTTACATTCATGGGAAGATGATCATCAAGACATTGAGATACACAAAATGTTGAGTATGGAGACAAATGAGTATTGGGCTACTATGGGCACGGTCCTTGAAGTCGTATGCTTCAGAATCGCGTTTTCCTCACACACACACGCACACATACACACACACACACACACGCACACACACACACACACACACACACACACACACACACACACACACACACACACACACACACAGAGGGGGAGAGAATATATATATATATATATATATATCGCGACGTTCCACGGGGCCCTGACGTTAGATACAGGTACTACAGTATACAGTATATTGTATAGTTTGGTCGATGGCGCGGAGGGACATTCCAACGTGAGTACCCCGCTCAGGCCCCTGCCGAGGCTCAAGCGCACACAGTCATGCCGGACTTCCCATGTGTACACGCTTGTATGCGCGATGCAAGAAGGGGTGGGGGCAGAAAAAGGTGGAGTGGAATCGCTTCCATGGATGAATTCGAGTGGCACGCATACCAGCGGGCGCAATCGTTGCCTGACTCGACGGCTCTATATCTATAAGTCCGTAGCACACTACATTAGGTACGGAGTAAGGCCGGAGATTATACAGTTGGCCATCGTGAGGACTACTCACGAGGAATACCTCACGAGAGCAACTCACGAAAACGTGTACACGCTCGAGGAGAGTGTTTCGTACACACGTGTGCGTGTCGCGTGTACAATCGGGGACACTAGCGGGAATGAAAATCGTAGCTATCGAGGCGGATAGTAGTACGTTTCACAGAACGTAAACGGAACTCCCCCACTTTTTTTACCTACCTCTTTCTCTTACTCTCTCTCGCTCGAGGGGTCCTAAGGGGGTCGGTAGTGGGGCGAGAGGGGACCGCTCAGTCCCGGCGAGGTCGGCGCGCTCGTCAGTGATCAGTGACTCGGCGTGGCCGAATGCGCGCGGTTTCGGTTATCCCCGACTCTTGCCCCGAAACACGGAAAATCATCTATTTCGCTTGCTCCGTTTCGCCTCGAGTCCGGCGAGCAGCGGCACCTCACGGGCACGCTCATTCACTGTGGAAGCGAATCTCTTCGAGTCCCTCGTCGCGGCGGGGCGCTTCACTTTTCTCGCCGTCTCAACGAAACGGATCTTGTAGCCGCCGATTCTTTCGCTGCAATGGGGAAAAAAAACCAACGCTCTTCTCTATTTACGTGTTCTCGGTGACTCGCCTGTTGTCACTTTAAACGTATCTTGTATGTACCGAAGTTTACCCGACTGATTCGAACCAATAATTCTCTGTGCAGTTGTATTCCTTTCGGCTTGAGTTTACGTTCTATTAGTAACGCGAGTTGTCATCGGTGATACTCCAATTTTTTGACATTCACTTTTATCGTTGTCCCACAAGCCCGAAATTTCGGCGATTCGGTGATCGTGTGTGTGTCCGTGGTTGTTTTTTTCGCGACGTCGCGTGCCGGCCTGATGGTTTCTTTTATAACCTGAGACGCAGATACGCTTGACTGGATGGCTTGGTCGCGGCGCAAGGATAACGCGCGTCAAGTTTCATCCCCTTACACGGCGATTACGATTACGACCCTACGCACTTCGCTGATAAATATGGAGGAATATTGCGTATTTAGCTGAAGTTTTCGCGGTGACGGCACGAGTAAAGGCGGGAGAAACTTTGTGACTCACACACGCTCCTGAGAGAATGAGGCATCCGTGTGGCGTGTGACGGTGGCGATGCACAGACGGTTCATTCACTCGTGTCAATTTGTGCGTGCGGAATACATCACCTTCGCTACTTGGCAAACCTCGCCAAGAGGTTGCTGGAGAGTTTGAGCCTCCCGCTATCACCACCCTGGGATTTACAGACAGAGAGGGACGAGAGATTTGGAAAAAGTGCGAGAATCCTTTGATCTCTGTCAACACGGATTGGAGGGACTATTCCTGTTCCTCCTATTTTACGCACATACATATTTATATATCTATGTACATAAATAAATATGTATATGTTATATGAATAAATATGTACGCGCGTTGCCCGTAGACGCTTTTGGCGTGTTCGTCGAGTTGTGCGTATACGTGTCAGGGTACGGTGCGACCAGTTTTTGTGGGATACCTCACGGTGCCGGTATTTCCGGGCTCGAGACGTTCGAAGATCGCAAATCCCGGGAGTTGCGAGTGAAGTGAACGCGCGAGAGAAAGAGGGAGAGAGAAAACGAGACAAGGATATTAAGGAGTCGAGATAAATTCTTTCGTATCTTTGCCGTTGCGTATATACGGGAGGTTTTTCTTTCCCTATAAAACAACATGACGGTGCCCGAAGAGTGAGTATACCTGCAACATTATATACGTATTTATACATTTACTCGTACACGCATTGGTATGAATTTATTCGTATTTTTGTGCAGCGTTGAAAAATACGTTCTTTTGAAATTTAAACGAATCCGCCGATAATTGAGGTGAATTGCGCGCTTTGTGAAATTTTTCACGTGTTTTAAGATCCTATTTAGGAAGGAATGGTAATTAAAACGGTGAATTGGGATTTCAACGCTCGCAGGACGTTTTCAATGTCTACCAGTGTTTTACGTCGTGTGGAGCAACCGATGAGCTTTTACGACCGCGTGTTAAGTCGACCTGAAAAATTAGATTTCCTGCTGCTTTTTTTCATCGTTTTTATTATCTCGTCGGCTGTTCAGTCCCTTCGCATCCGACAATAACCAACGACGGCATTGTGCGACGAGCAATTATGGTTTTTCTCGCAATTTATACATGAAAGTGGAACAATGAACTCAATTCTAGACATTTTCGAACAGCCGTTCAACTAAATTGGCTTTATAAATTATTATTTTTCGTTTCTTTGGAACCCAGTTTTTTCATGATATTACTCTGGTTATTTATTTACACGATCATTTAGGTATTTAGTTATTTGATTATTCGTTTAGTGAGTTATGGAATGCTGTATTCATTTATCGACATCAAGGGTTTAATCGGTCAAATTAAAATAAATCCAACCGCAGCTGAATTAAATGAGTCTTTTAAATTATTATTAAGAATATTGCTCGTTGTTTCTGTAAAATATTTTTTAAATGTTACTTCAATTATTAATTACATGATTTCGTGAGTATGTGCTCAGCTATTTTTTCTTATTTTCACGTAGTTATTTGGGACTCAGTCACCTAATTGTTGGCTTATTAATTGATCTCGTTTTCATACTCCTTAGTTATTTACTTATTCGATTATCTAATTATTTAACCCTTTAAGTATGTGGTTATTCGATCATTTAGTTATTGCCTAAATCGTTTATTTATTTATCCACATCACAAATTGAATCGGCAACATTTTTTTAATGACGCGCATTAAATTAGTGCATGGGGAATTTTGTGAGAATGGGAAACATTGCCCGCGAAATCCATGATAAAACTTCCGGTGCATGTGCCAAGGGTTAGCCGTAGAGTGATAGCCACAAAAAGACAGAGAGGATAAAGCGGAAGTCGAGGCGTGTGAAAGCCGGAGTTATCCTTCCGCGTTTCGGGCACAACGAGAACCCAACAAACACGTGCATATGACCCGTTGTCTCCTTTATTATCATTATTATTTTGTGCAGTCGGTGGTATCAGAGATAATACTAGTGTTCCAAGGGTCGGGCTGAGCTCCCTGCTTACGCCGAGCCAATCGCCAAGTGCACGGGGCCGTCTGGATCACAATGGATACAAAACCTAAAACGCCTGAAACCTCGAAAGAGAAAATACACCAAAATTTATTCAAATTTCCGTATTATTACACGGACGAACGAACAATAATCGCTGTAGACTGCGATGACAAAAAGTTCTTTCCAAGCGGTATCGTATTACATCGCTCTCGTGGTCGTTTTATTATTATTGTCATTGCTCTTGGGCTGGAATAAATGCAACGGAGATTGCTCTCCTGCGCGGGACGTGTCCTCTCTGTGCGGTGCATTGCAGCGAATCAACAGCAAGGTGCAGCGGTATATCTGACTCGACCTGCCTCGTTTGGCACGCTCTCGTCACTTCCTCTCTTTCGCGCTCTCTCTGTGTCCCCCCTCTCTCTTTACTATTCGGCATACATATGTTTTGTATCACTTTATATTATTTATCAAATATCATTGATATTATTGTTGTTGTTGTTATTCTTATTAGTATTATTTTATCGTTGTTTATTTGCTCCGCAGGTGAGTTTCTGTCAATGAGGGTGAAATTTGTATCGTTGGAATGCAATGAAAATAAATCTTTTTGAATTCCTTTAATTTCTCTTGGCAGATTTTGCCAACAAAAATCTCTTAACCACTTTTAAAGATATTTATTTAGCGGTTCACAATATAAATTTTGTAGATTTATCCAAGATTGTTGTCGATAACAATGAAAAAAAAAAGGAAAACCAAATGTAAAAATGAGCTTTCGTTGCGTTCCAACGATACAAACTTCAACATCATTTCTGTCATAGGTACTGACCTGCTCACGTTAACATAATCGGCTTTTCCATTTCTTCTGGGAAGTAGCAACCAAACGCAATATCTTTCTAATACTATAGAAAGAAGCCCCAGGTGAGCCTCATGAACGAGGTGTACAAATTAGCTACGAGAAAACAAGCATGATAACGATATCAATAATAATTATTATAGCAAGCATTTTTATTGTCGTTGTTAATATTCTGATTATTATTGTATCTCCCATTTCAGCTGGTTTTAATATTGATTCCGTAAATTTTATTTTTACTGCAGGAGCGGTAGCTATTACTATCAATAATAATAAAATAATGCTAATTAATAATAACAACAAGAATATTGGACACGATTATTATTCAAGACTTTTCTCAGGCTCTTGCAGAGCATGAGAGTCCTCAGAGCACTTGAGATCCTCGTCCCACAAGTTTTATTCCGCAGAGAAAAAAATATTCATCGTCAAGTCTCATTTTTCTTCGTCCTCTCCTTCCTTCCCTTTCTCTGTCACCCGCAGCTTAGTCGCAATCTCTCAAAAAAGGGAGAATGAAAAAAAAAGAAACCGAAACAAAAATCTCCGCTGGATTTACGATAATCCGACACAACGCGAGCCCGCTTAAAAACTCCTGCATTCTTAAATTCCCTCGGCTCTTTTCAATATATGCGGTTGACTCGTGAGTGCCTCGGTGTACTTGAGATTTTTCCACTATTTATCACCGCGGCTCGAGAGAGTCCGTACAAATTTGAATTTGAACTATTACTGAATCGCCCATCGAGCCTCTTTATGTATCCGCATCGTTGCAACGGATGATGAAGGGATGATGGGAAATGAGTCAACAATTTCGATTTGATCGGCAAGTCCCTTTTTTTCCTTCACAAATCGGCAGCTATAAGCGAGCGTTTCAATTAGATGGTTTCTGTTTGAAATTTTAAGGCGGCCCTTTTTTTCGTCCGACTTTTTTTTTCATTTCATTTTGTTTGTTAAAGATTACGTCATATGTTATTCGCAAGTAATGAAGCACTGAATACGCATTGAATTTATTCAACAAGTTTATCCGATCCAAATATTAGGCATGTGAATGTGCCTATTTCAACTTTTTGTGTACAGACTTGATGCTGTTTTTTGGGAGGGTTTATGCGCGCGCGCGCGCGCGCGCGCGCGCGCGCGCGTGTGTGTGTGTGTGTGTGTGTGTGTGTGTGTGTGTGTGTGTGTGTGTGTGTGTGTGTGTGTGTGTGTGTGTGTGTGTGTGTGTGTGTGTGTGTGTGTGTGTGTGTGTGTGTGTGTGTGTATATACATACAATCTCAACAAGAGTTCGAGAGGTCTTAGCCGTGTCACGTGCCCGCACTCGTTCACGCATTACTAAACGAAACAACATACTACTCGGCCATATACATTGCCTTGCTCAATGAATGAGACTCATGCTCCGCGCTCTTATATGCCCGCTCGTCTCGAATTAACCGCTCAAGTGGTGAATCATAATATCGAGTCACAACTCTAATTCTTCTTACTCGCCCCTCTCTCTCTCTCTCTTGCTCTCCCTCTTTCGCTCTTTCTCCGTCTCTTGTCCAAAATCATTGATTCCTCGAACAACAGCCTCAATTATTCGATTCGAGCAATCTTTTTATACTTTTTCGTCATGTTTTTTTTTTCGTTTTGTACCGTGTACATTGCTTCTCGTTACGCGTGTCTGTGTCGCGATCTACCTCGCTTTTCTTTGCGTACAACGAATCAAAGTTTCTTTACTTTCCTTTGACTTTGGAACTGAGTGACTGCCTCGCTTCAGGTACCTACCCTTGTCAATATATACGTATGCCACAGTGATAACGTATAATTGACGGCTCAAATTGGGCCGATGCAATTTTCTTCGGTGACGAGAATTTACTCATCGTTTCAAGAGCGAAACCCTGGGGCTATTCATTTTCCAGAAAATGATTGCTTCTCTCTCTCTCTCTTTCTCTGTCTTTCTCGCCGGCTGTCTCGCTTCATGTAGTCTTGTATACCGATATATAATTCAATTTGTGCTCTATGTGCTTGCGTATCTTACTAATATTATTGAGGAAGTTGAAGCGTTAGCCACAATCCAAAATTCAATTTTCTTTAAATATATAGTAGTCTAGACTATAATGAACCGTCACGATTTTTTTTTAAATGTTCACATTAAAGCACCAGAGATAAAAAATAGTTTAATGTATGCAATTTTACGTGCGGTTAGACGGGCAAGAAGTTCATGCTACGGGTGCTATAATTTTTGTTGGCTATTCACCACCAAGATAAACCGTTTCTAACAACGGATTAACGCAAACTAAATCGTTGTAAACATTTAGAAACAACCACATCTTGCTCTCTTCAACGAAAAGATGTTGAAAAAATGGGCTAAATTCGATACGTTTTTTTCTCAAACCGCCGCCATTTCATTAATTTCGATTTTATAAAAACCTCCATTACAAGATAGCGGCTTTCATAGTGATTAATAATGTTTTTACAAATTTTGTTTCACACTATATTTACGGCTACAACTGTGTACATCGTGAGGACTCTTTTTTTTCAAAGAAATTTTCAACCGTTAAAAAAATGTCAAAAAAATAAAAATAAACGTTCAAAAATGTATTTTTTGTTCTATGAGTGCTCGACATAACAAGTCAAACTGACTAGCGTATTTTAACTATCGAAAAAAAATACACTGTGATGACTCCTTAAACATTCGATGACGCAGTTTTTCTGAAAATAATAATCGATAATGTTGTCATTTTTCAAGTTGGTAGTAACACACAAATTTTTCTTACTTACGTAATGAAAATATAAAAATGCATAATTTTGCCCTTTAATGATATATTTTATGGAAAAATAGCACCTACAGAATAAATCTATACCTTGCATACATTTTTTTGAGGTTCAGTAAAATAAAATTCATAAACTGTGATTCGAGTCAACTGGACCGCTCGAACCTACTCAAATTGAAGTGTCTGCACATTCGATTTTTTTCGTGTCGAAATTAAGCAGCAGTGTTAGAACACGATGCTAAGCCTATAATGACGTCTACAATTATTTGATATTTTTTTAGCCTGCCGAACTTTTCCAGCCAAGTTCGCGTGAAAATGGCTAAAGCTTATTCCAGAGCTATTGGCATGTGAAAATAAAAGCTGCGACAATTTCCGTGCACTTTGTCTCATCTGCATTAGTTAAGTAGAAGCTGAGAAAATGCGTTTTTTCTTCTACAAGAGAATAGCGGCGCGTAATAGCCTTAACATTTTTTTAGGACGCTTTCAATAAAGGCCCAATGTAAAACAGCTTAATTGGCCATAATCGTTATTTTATTCAATCTTTCATGTTTTTTTCTGATGATGTGATGAGCATATAACAAACTATAGAAATAACGGGTTTTTCTTAATAACCTCGACATATGGCCCTTAATTCGATATGACCCTAAAGTCCCTTCGTATTTCATAAATGAAATTTAAAAAATTCGCCTTCTGCTCGGCGTGGCTAAAATACAATGTTCGGTGGAAAATGGTTTTCTCGGAGCTGGAAAATCAGCGAAAAATGAAACGAAAATCCGGTCGGATTTGATCCTCATACATCCTCGCTTCTCTATTCTGCTACCGCTTACCCGAAATCCATGCGCTTTCTACGCTTTTCCAGGCTTCTTATTTTTCAACCCTCACAGCATCAACGAGGCAACATTTCTCTCGACGAAATTTCACTCTCTTGGCCATTTTCAATGTTTTTCTCTTGCATATAGAGAAACCCTCTCACCCCCGCTCTTGTTGTAGCACTTCTCTTCTGTCTCTCGCTCTGCCGAGATCACGTCTGGCACGTCTAGACGTGAGAGTGGCTCAGATTTTAAAAGTGAGATAACTGAGTCCCACACTTTACGCCATAGCCCCCGCGTTGTGATAAATACAAGGTGAGCGGTGTGTGAGCGATATCGCACTCGCGACCGGTGTATGTATCAGGCACTCACGCAAAACAGATGTCTCTCGTTTTTCTCTCCGCATATGTGTATACTCCGTGAGACAGAGTCGGAGGACGTTTGTCCGGCCAAAAAGAACATTCTCTCGATAGGACTTTCCGCTCATTAGAATACGCTGAAAATATTTAGTTTTTTAATTCTTAATTCGTGACATTTCGTTTTGAAATGCCGACTACCCACAGGTACGAAATATCGGAGTTGTTCATTTCACGGTGAACAGCTGATCGGGAGCATTTCGATGTTGCCAGTGTTCTTCGAAACGGCAACAATTTTCTTACTAGTCCTTGTACACGTTTTCTATGAATAACGAACTGTTTATATATATATATATATATATATATATATATATATATATATATATATATATATATATATAGTTCGTTGAAATCTATTGCTGACTCGTGAAGCTAAATAAGTTTTTAAATACAAGATTTCTAAATCCGTTTAGCCGTATCGCAAGCCAGTCAATCGCCTGCTGTTTCACGCTGCTATATGCTGCAGTTAGCTTCGCACTTTATTGAAACTTTCAACCTTTAAGAGACACTACAAGTCTGGAGCCCGGAAACAAGGTGAATTTCGACAATTGTTTTCGGATACCTAGTTGAAAGAATAAAAATTCCATTTAGTTGCCTTTACTCTGCATATCTTCAGGTATCTTTACAAATTTATTCACAAGATTTTGTAACAAAATGGCGGCGCTGAAGCCGGATAAACGAGTCACTTTTGTCTGATAGCGTCCTGCGGCTGGCAAGAGTTCTCCAATTTTTTGCCCTAAACACACATTTGAAATAATTCGAGTTCTAGATAAGATATGCCTTCGAAGCACCTGGGGAAATCAAAAAATATTGATTTCTAATGAAATGCTGCGTGTTTGACAAGAAATTGTTTTCGGCAAAAAAAAATCGCCGAACAATGTATTTTCGCTAAACGTTTTCAACACGTCAAAAATCCCTTGCGTAATTCGATGTAAAATGTTATGAGGTTAAAAAAAATGTCAAGCCAATCAGCGATGAGTTGGCGATGTTATGTTGCCGACATTATCAGAGAAAGGTGACATGCTTCATCCAACTTCAACGCCGAAATTTTGTAGCATTACCTTGTGAAAAAATTGTAAAGATACTTTGAACGATATATAGATATGTAGAATGAAGCCTACTAAACAGAATCATATGTTGAATTTGTAAACATACTTGAATGATATGTAAATATGTGGAATGAGGACCACTAAACGGAATGTCCATTCCATAAACTGGGTATCCTGTTCCACACCCTAAAATGGTCGTCTCCCTTAAAAAAATTCTACTGGTTGGTGCGTTACTTCAATAAAAAAATTATTCATATCAAATTATAAACGCATCGTTTAGGCAAGAATTATTTTCAATTGAGAAGTCTAATGCTTCATCAACTATTTATTAAAGTTATTTCACATAAATGTATAAAGTAAAAAGCATAAAATACCATAAAAAAACCATATATCCTCGGTATATTTTTATGCAGTCGCTAGTTCCTTCTTTTAAGGGGAGATGTACACCTAGGAGCCGGAAAAGGGTCTTTTTTCTGAATTTGTTCAAGGACAACTGTTTGAAATTTCGGATTGGGGTTTTAATTATCTAAAAGTATATACATTCAAAAATATGTTTAATTTTCTTTATTTAAAAATATCAAAAATATACAAGGATATTGTATGATCCTTGGAGCGTCGTAAAGAAATCTGCGTATACGGTATCCACTGACGTTTCTTCAAAAATCATCTGAACAAAAAACCAGAAAGATTATTAAATTAGATACTATAATCTAGTACTTGTCATAGCCGATTTTGAAAATAAATAGTGATTTTTTAGCCAAAAATGAGTTATTATTTTACCTATAAAACAAAAACTAAGTAACGGAAAAAAATCCTATGACAAGTACTAGATAATGGTGTATAGAATAACCACAAAAAAACTTCAAGGCAATCGGTTCATTGGTTTTCGAGAAATTTTGGATACCGATTTAAAAAACGTGATTTGCGAAAAACGCGTTAGAAAATTTGGAAATGAATAAATCATGAAATTTGTCAACTTACATGGGATCATCGATACCAGGCCCATAGTGTAGGTCTTCTACGGTCGACGGAATGTTCATAGCTTCTAAATCCTCGACCTCGACCATCTAAGTGTATATGTCTCCTTAATTCCTTTTTTTTTACGGACATGAGGATTGCGAATCAGTGCTTGAAATTGTAGTTATGAAAGTTGGATTGATGATGTTTTGTCTTTTCATCGATTTAGTACAGAAAGGATACGGTTCTGCTTCTTTGTTATACGATTGAGGAATACTTATTTTCAATGTTGGATGGTAATTGTTTTGCTATCGTGGGAGAAAGCGCCGTGCCTCAATCCTATTGTAACTCGAACGAAATGAAGTAATTTGAAAAGCAATGAATAAATTGCACCCAGAATACGCATTTATGTTTATACACTTCACTGAGGTTATAATGTATGCATATTAAAATATACACACGCACACGTGTGTATGCATGTGTGTGTGTATATACATATATAAAAAATAAGGGATAGTTCCCGCCGAGCGAACGTAAAGAGAAAGTTGTACGTGCGAGCGTGAACATTATGTGAAATTTCGTAGTGATAGCTAAATTATCGTACATATATATAATCTACGAATATAGTACATATATATACGAATATAGAATATACTACGTATAGCCGACGAATTCATCTGTGGATATTATAGATAGCGCAAAGACTAATGCAGATTTTCTTTATTTTTTGTCGGATTCAATAATTTTATTGTATTAAAAAGACACTATGAATAATACATTTTTGACGGAGTATGGATCGGTTAAGAAAAAAAAAACGTATTAAAAAAAATGCATCTTTACTGTTTTTTCGTATACCCTTGCGAGATTTTACAGTTCCACCCCTTTCACTTTTACGTCGTACTTTGGCACTTCGGGGCCGGGTTGGAATTCCGAACTTTGAAAGATCAGAATACTCAAAACTCCGAAAGAATACTACCCCGAAAGATCAATACTCCGAAAGAATTTTACCTGAAAGACCAAAACTCCGCAAATCTGGACGGGACCGGGTTGAAATTCCGAACTTCGAATGATTAGAACGCTCGAAACTCCGAAAGAATTCTACCCCGAAAGATCAAAACTCCAAAGAATTTTACACGAAAGATCAAAACTCGGAAAATCTGAACCCCGTCAAAATAATTCGACTATGGAAGTTTTAGAAGTTTCAACATTTTCAATAAATCGACGAATTATTTCAGAGTTTTTTTATTAACAAGTGATTTTACGTCAATTTTGAAATTTGTCTAGACAATGTTATACGTTCTATATCATTTACAGTCAACTGTGTAGACTTTCGCTGGCATGATCGAACCTTGTAATTTCAGAACATTAAAATTAGAAATTTTAAGCCGTCGGCGCATTCAAAGTTCGAAACTTCAACCTGGCCCCCATGTCAAGATTCATGCCAGCGAAAGTCTGCACAGTTGACTGTAAATGATGGAGAACGTATAACATTGTCTCGACAAATATAATAAATGACGCAAAATCACTTCTTCATAAATAAATAAAATCTTGAAATGGTTCGTTGATTTGTTGAAAATTTTGAAACTTTTAAAACTTCCATAGCCGAGTTATTTTGACGGTGTTCAGATTTTCGGAGTTTTGGTTTTTCGTGTAAAATTCGTTCGGAGTTTTGATCTTTCGGGGTAGTATTCTTTCGAAGTTTTGAGCTTTCTGGTCATTTAACGTTCGCAATTTCAACCCGGCACCATCTTCAATTTCGGAACATTAAAATTAGGAATTTTAAACCGTCGGAGCATTCAAAGTTCGGAATTTCATCCCGGCCCCGGAACTTCATTATTCCCAGTAACTCAGACACATCCTAGAGCGTTGACGGCGACTCCTTCCCAATGCACCACTGTATCGCATTTATACAACTATGAAAAGCCTGTGTCGATACAGGTGACTATCAATTTATGGAGTTTCAGTTGCACATTGCCTCAGGAAACATAGGAAATTGATACTCGCTCAGTAGTCAGCGCGCAAGCCAGTTTGCGACTAAGCGGTCACCCAAGCCAATTTTGGCTGAGATGGAAGAACGCCGCACTCGCATACTGCCCGCGTGTTCACTCCTGTGGGATACAAGATTTTTTTTTCGACCTTTTTGAACAGATCATTTTTGGCAGCGCTTCGTTTTCCTCAAAGAGCAACTACTTTCGGAAAAGAGTCATTTTGATTTGTCGTTCTGCGTCGAGCAACTAATACTGAAGTTCCGAATCTCCTCTCGTATCTTATGCGTGTCACATGCACACGGATATAACTAATAAACCGCCCTGATACTCATTAGCATTCCTCTCTTATGTTAGTCGGTATGTTGCCGTGTAAATATACGTGTCGTTACAGCCAGACAGGATGTGTAACCGGCATTTCGTATACGTGCTGGCATTTCCGATTTTTTTTGTGATGGTATACATTTACCGCGATCATTATTTAACGGAGTTTCGAACGCATGAGGCGCACACTTTGCTCGCTTAATAAATTTACACGTGTTCCAAATAAAACATGTAAAGAGCCGCTTAGACGAGTTTCGTCATTGAGACACAATGCTCTTGTATCAGGCTTGAAATGGGGAGGCAGCTCACTTTAAACGGATCATTGAATTCTTGGGTAGTTTAGTGCAACTAAAAATTCGCATTTTGCCGTAGTATCTTAATATTTTTAATTTATTTATTGAGATCTCAATTAAGGGGTCTTCTCACTTTAGACGCTAAAAAAGGCTTTTTTATGTTTTTTTTTGATAGGTTTATATTATAGATATTGATATAAAAGTTGCTACACTTAATAAATACACTTTCGGAATACGTAAAAAAAATATGTATTTAGGTAACTCAAACAAACTTTAAACGAGTTTTTATCGAAACAACGTCTTCGACGGCTCGTTGATAAATCTTCGAAACTACTGATCCGATCCTCATGAAATTTTGATCACATATTCTTTACAACTATAGCTATAGTGCATATCAAAGATATTTTTAAAATTTTGACATTTACTAATTTTTTCCAAAAAACGGTGAAAAAACACGTTTTTTTTTCTAAAAATGTCCTCCATTTTGTTATTTTTGCATATATCCGAAATCGTATGATATGCGCTATAGCCATTAACATACTGAATCTAAAACCGTTTGATTTTTTGTTTCGGGTGAACGATCGCCGAGATTTCATCAACAGCGCAAACGTACAGTTTTTTAGGACATTTTTTAAACTACGATTTTTGAGTCCAAATTGGGGAATCCAGGTGGATTCCACGCTATTTCCCGATTTACGTCGGTTGAGAATTTTTTATTGGGAATTCCTAAGCGGAATTTGTTGGATCTCCCAAAAAAAAATATCCTGTGATCACGTGCACAAATTTGTTGGGGAGTCCAAAGATGCACCTACATCTGTATAGGGATTTGTAAGGGGCACATCACGTAGGGAGTCCTTATTACGATTCAATTAGATTGTGCACTGTTCCCTGATGAACGCCGTTTGAGAATTCGGACCACGGTTCAATCGAAAACATGTGAAAAATCACGAAAAAAAATCGGCGTGTTGAAACATAACCTACACACTTCGTGAGCGTTCACGTGTGTGGTGCTATTATGTCAAAGTGCAGTGAAAAAAATAATAAACGATAATTACAGAAGATTTTCAGTGAACGATATTGAAGTTTGCATCGTTGGAATGCAACGAAATTTTTTCGTTTCCAATTGCAATTTTTTTTTGCCAAATCAAAGCTACGATAAACTTTTTTTTAACCTCATAAGAGACCTACGACCTAACTCTATCGAAAAATGGATGAAAGGGAAATCAAAAAGAATTTCCTTTGCATTCCAACGATGCAAACTTCAGCAGCATTTCAGTGATGTGATTCTAATCGATTTAACGATGTACTTTCTAAGGCCATTCATGATTTTAAGATAAGTTTTAAACTTTTTCAGAAAAGGCGATGGGTTCCTACAGGAATCGTATCGGATTCTCTTCGATAACGTACATAGGAATCCTTTAGGATTAAAATTGGATTCGTAAATTAGATTTTGATGGTGAATCCCGATTAGAATCCAATGTACGGCCGTGAGGTTTTAGTATAGGGATCCAATCCAATGACCCGTTGGATCCCTTACAGGAAGTTAGCCAAATATGGGAATTCAATGAGATCCCTGCCACAATTTTTGTACGGGTTTTGTTAAAAATGAAATAAAACGTTATCTTACTAATGAGTGTAAAAAAATACTCATTAATTATCTCTACCAGGCTCAAATGTAATTTGAAACGAAAACAATTTTTTTTCTTCACATATATCCAACTAGCTATGGGTTCACGATCTACTTTTCGAAATTTCGAAAAATACAAAAAATGACAGCTTCTCCAAAGAAAACCTCATTTTTCTCTTGAAAAACAGCATGCAGAAGCCATTGTTATTAACAAATGGTTCATCCAATTAAAAAATGCCATCGTGAACCAAAAATGACTACTGTTTGAACGCTAAGTGTGCAAATTCAACTCAATAGCATGAAAGTTGCTGACGATATCAATCCCGCCGTGTGAATATATGTAGTTTCGAGATAATCGCGTTCAAACTCGACGGATCAGGGTAAACCCGACGCACACTGTTTCGCCAAAATAGGTGTAACTTCATCAATTTTTAGAATTCCAGGGTCCGGTTGGGCTTAAAATATTCTTGAAAGTTCACACTAAAACAATAGGCGAAAAAAAAAAACAATTTTTTGAAGTTTCCAAAGAGGGATACCGCCTTTATTGATTATCATCATTTGCAAAGTTTATTTTGCCTTTTATTTATTTTGACTCTACATACACAAATTTCTACGATTATTATTGATATAGGTAAGGATCATGAGGGAGTATAAGAATTTTTAACCGATAAATCCAAACTTATGCGATCTCTTTGGAGGCCGCAATTACCGCGTACCGCTGTTCCGCTACGCTAAACAATTTTTCAGTGTCGAATTATAGAGTCGAATAATTTTAATACGGCGTACTCTGAGCGGATTTTACTACTAGGGAAAGTTGACTGCACCCGTAAAGCAAGTGCACAAGTAAAGCAAGAAATGAGAAACGCGACGACGACGAATCGTTTGAATATACGATATATATCTTTTCGGAGCGGTCCCCCAATCGATTCGACCCGGTTATTGATCCGTGCTTTGCTTTATACATTCATCTGACGGCCTATATAAAACGGAGTGAATTAATGTATTCCGCTTGTTTATTTCGGAGTCGACCCAACGTCTTCCATATAACAGCCAAAATTCTACCGCGCGATGAATATCCAGCAAAATCCACATTTTTACGCGTACTGTCTTCATTTTTTCACATTCTTCCATATCTTCGTTTGTTTATCCATACACATCCAAAAAAATGAACCAAAACAAAATACGAATCAAAGCAAAAGAATTTAGCGAATATCAATTTTCAAATGAAAGAAATACCTTCAAATAATAATAATAATTGCTTGTAAGGGAGTACCGGAAACGAGTAGCTGACAGTCGATGACAAAATCTTTCATACCTTAGCGTATAGCATCTTACGTGCCTTCACTATCAAATGACAGGGTTTCCAATCACGACGTACACATCGCGTTTTTTAAATCCTATTCCTTGTTTCTTGATTACCGATCGTTTGCACTATTGCTTATGACGGTTAAGCGGGTTGGTGGGGAAGGCCAAGGGTGGAAGGGAGATACAGCAAGAGGATATTTCTACCATGTCGTATATTTAATATTGTGACGGGTGTGGCAAGTTGCGTATTGTGTGCTAATGGGCATTAAGTCCAACTCCTCGGGTGGCTCTCCCGCCGTTTTAAGCGTACAGAGCGTACTCGCGAGGACAATGCGATACGATGACGAAGACTTTGGCAGAAGTCGAAGGAAAAGCGTACGCGCTTGGAATGCCTTTTTCTTTTCTACTTTTTTTTTGTCAATCTGTGCACGTCCCACGAAGAAGCGACCCATTGACATGTAAACGTGCATTTACGCATATTTCCCGACGGGCCATTGCCCCAACCGAAACATCGCAAAAAATCGTTTCACATCGATGAATTCTATGGTGGGGACTATATGGGGGATATGCTCCGCATACTTGTTCACATCTGGGATAAAAAAGACGACCAGATTGACGAAAATTAATCGACACACTGATTGCCAGAGTAGAGTCTATGATATTTGGAACAAATTACATTCCCGTTTGCACTGTTTTTTTTAAATCTTTAACTTGTCATCATCCAAACGGCTTTCCGCAGATTTGGGCTACGAGCATGACTGAAAAGGATTTAAGAATTTTTTCCCGAGATTTATAACCCCAATCGGTAGAAAAATATTTTAGTTGATAACAAAAACAAAATAGAGAAGAATTTCAGTACCGTTCCAACGATGCAAGTTTCAAGACCGTTGGAACAAAGGCCTGTGATAGAAGATAGTATAGTGAAAGTAGCTATCGCCCATTGGCAGGGCGATTATGATACGGTTGTGTCAGCCATGTTGTGATTGCCCCGCCGATATATATATAATTGAATATATATAATTTGAACTCCATACTCCGTTGACCTGATTGAATTCCCTTCCAAAAGTCTTCTCTATTCTTTACTAATTGGTATTGATTTTAATCCCAATGTTGTCATACCCGGGTTTGTCTCTGAAATTTCAATACCTTATGTTGATTCCCATTGAGAATATGTTTGAGGTCAATGGACTCTCGGAATTACTGTTCCGCTGCGTCGTTTCAATAGTCGCAGGGGAACAATCGAGATAATTTGGCCATTCCATCGGAGGCTAGTTCGAGCCATTAATACCTATCGAGAAGGGACGGAATGTCTCCCTCTATTGCTATAATGATCTTGTTTAAGTGGTTATTGTTATTGCTGTTGTTATTATTTTTATTATGATTATATTTTAGAATCTCTAAGCGTTTTCGCGGTAAAATTATGATAATGATATCGATATGATGTTGATGATCATCACTATTATTGATTACTATCGAACTGTAGAATCTCGAAGCGTTTTTGAAATATTATCACGTAAATAAACAGGCGACGAGATGATTTTATGGATTTTTGTTTGTTTTGTTATAACAGAATGGCTGCGGAAGCTGCGAACAAAAAAGCCGAGCGCGAGACTCTTCGCGGTGTCATACAACAATGGAACGCCAATCGTCTGGACCTGTTCGAACTCTCCGAGCCAAACGAGGTGAGCGCTCGCAAGAATACGTTTTTTTCTTATTTATATTTATTTTGCTAATGCTTTTTTGGTCCACGTTGGTGTGAAACCGTTCGGACAAGATTGCTTCACTTTTTGCTTGAATTGCTACACGAACGTCAGAGCCGAGTTACGGACATACGCCGCTCTATTCTCGTAACGCTTTTGTTTAAATATCTGGAATAAATCATAAAAAATATTTGAGCATTTTCAAGTAAAACAACCACTGTTGTTTTACTTGAAAATACTCAAATATTTTTTATGATTTCTGTTTCTGTAAAACAATTCTTCTGGCGATATTCGAAAAATGTTACATACCGAATATTGACAATGATATCACTGCCTGCATAGCTAACCCAGTCGTTCAGTAAGCAAGAGATTAATTCGCAGGCAACTTTGCCTGCAAACTTTGCAAACTTTGAAAAGTTTTTGATTAAGGGGTCTCCTCTCTTTAAACGCTAAAAAAGGCTATTTTCATGAATCTTTTTGATAGGTTTATATTATAGATATTCATATAAAAGTTGTTCCACTTAATAAATACACTTTCGAAATACGGTAACTTTTTTAAAAATGTTTTCATGTAACCCAAACAAACTTTAAACGCGTTTTTCTCGAAACAACGTTTTTTGATGGCTTGTTGATAAAATCTTCGAAACTACTGGACCGATCCTTATGAAATTGTAACCACGTATTCTTCGCAAATATAGCTATAGCACATATCAAGAATTTTTTTAAATTTTGATATTTACTTGTTTTGCCAAAAACGGTGAAAAAACACGTTTTTTTTGTTTTTTCGAAAAATGTCCGCCATTTTGTTTTTTTTTGCATATATCAAAAATCGTATGATATGCGCTATAGCTATTAACATACCGAATCTAAAACCGTTTGATTTTTTGTTTCGGGTGATCCATCTCCGAGATTTCATCAACTGCGCAGACCTACAATTTTTTATGACATTTTTTAAAGTACCATTTTCGTCTATAAATAGTGACTTAGATAAATAATATTTTTCAAATGTATTTCGAAAGTGTATTTATTAAGTTCAACAACTTTAATATCAACATCTATAATATAAACCCTTCAAAAAAATTCATGAAAATAGCCTTCTTTAGTGTCTAAAGTGAGAAGACCCCTTAAATATAGGAATCATGCGTGTGCGTAACAAGCTTAGGAATTCTTTAACTCGTGGTCCATCACGCAATCGGTCACTCGTTTTCTCCTTATTTCCGCGCATCGATCGGAACAATTTCGGACGATCGAGAAATGACGTTTCTATTGAAAATGTTGATAATCGAGTAACGTTTCGTTCTGATTTTCAGGATCTGGAATTCCACGGTGTCATGAGATTTTACTTTCAAGACAGCGGACAAAAAGTCGCGACAAAGTGCATCAGGGTGGCCTCGGATGCTACGAGCCAGGCCGTTATCGAGACCCTGATAGAAAAATTTCGTCCCGATATGCGAATGCTCTCGGTGCCCGAGTACGCCCTCTACGAGATTCACGAGAACGGAGGTGCGTAATCGGTAACAGTTGGAAACAGAAGAGAACAAAAAAGGAAATACTTGAACTTGTTTTCGAAAAATGTAGTTGACGTTTCACTTTCTTCAAATTTGGGGGATGGTTTGCAAAGATAAAACCTTGCAGATTGGAAATTTGCGGGTTGCGTTCTTGTCAATTTACTTTGATCGTGACATGTTCATAGGGGGAAACTTTGTGAGCGAATCGTTACATCGTTCCTTTTTTTTATTGTTTACTTTTCTAAATATTTAAATGGTGGAACGCAACGAAAATTTCCTAGACCAACTTTTTTTTGCAATTTTGGGCTTCGACAAGCACTCGAACCTTTTTCAGATTCCTTATTAGAGAAGGACAGGCTAAATTTGTCGAAAAAGATTTTGGATGATCATGTAAATGAGGAAATCGAAATTTTTTAAAGATCTTTCGTTGACTTCCAACGATGCAAACTTCAACTTTGAATAAATAAACAAGAATCACTCGATCGATCATCTCGCTCTCCGTGGTCCAATGTTTTTTTGCACATTTTTCGATTCGTCCGTTCATGCGGCTGTGTCTGCCTTTTGTTTTTCCATTCCAGAAGAAAGAAAGCTCGGTCTCGAGGAGAAGCCGCTTCTCGTTCAGCTGAATTGGCACATCGACGATCGCGAGGGACGCTTTTTGCTACGTCGAATAGATGACAAGACGAACGCCCAGGGTGTTGGTTTCGCCGAGGGCACGAGTTTCCGCAGAAAATTGAGCAAACGCGAAAAAAAACAGATGAAGAAGCAGGAAAAGTTGAGCCGCTTGAAGAGCGCCGGCGAACCCGAAGACACCACTCTGACCGTCGATCAGAACGGCGTCGCGGAAAAACTCTATACCGGTTAGTCGACAGGCTCTTACTCCCTCACCCGCCTTCTCACTCTTTTTCGCACTTGACTCCGGAGAAACGTCAGCTGCGACGAGGATGAGTACTGGAGCCGAAAAAACAATCAACGAACAAAAACACAGTAAAAACGAAACATTCCACTCCGTTGGAACGAGCATTTTCGTGTAACCAGAACTATCGAACGTGGTATCAGGCGGTAAACGTCCAAGTCGTTCGAAGCACTCTAACGACCGTATCGCAAATCTTGCGTGTGTTTGCACGTGCGATAAGGAGAAAAAGGACGGAGGCGTCATCGATTAGCCGTTTTCACCGTTGCCAGGCTCAACCCCCGCCCCCCACTTCCTGCCGTACCAGAATGTCGATCGATATTTATTTCTTCAATTCGAGATTTCAAGACACAAATAGAACAGGAGACGGGTTTGGACGAGTTTTGTCGAGGATCGATCATGAGATTGAGCTCAAAACCTTTCGCTTATCTTTTTCTTTTCACGTGCGAGTCACGAAAAAGTTCACGTTGCTCAAGCCCCTTCATATTTATACATTAGGCTGGCACAAACTTGAGTTCTATTTTTTTTTCCTTTTTCTCAACATCCAGTTATCTTCTTTAAAGAAAAAAAAATGGTCGCGAAATCTGCGAGCGGTTGAAAATATTTAAATGTCGCTCAAGCCCCCAAAAATTCGATTTTTCATTAAAAAATAGATTTTTTTTCCTTTACTTCTCACCCATGAATTTCACGCTTTATAATTTCTTAATTGACTTCGCAAAAGCTCTAGCCGGTCAATGAATATTCAGTGGTCGCTCAAGAGCTTCGAAATTTCCAATTTTCGCCAATTTTTATTTACCTTTCTCACTCATAAATTAGTCGCTTTGTAAAATTTTCAAAACAATTAATAGTTTTTCTTTAGAAACAGATTTTTCAAATTTACCTAGAAGTGTGAGGTAAATTTAAAAAATCCGTTTCTAAAGAAAAAAAGGATTAATTGTTCTGAAAATTTTACAAAGTGCTAAATTCATGAGTGAGAAGAGAAAAAATCGCGACGATTGGAAATTTCGAAATGCTCTTGAGCGACCACTAAATATTCATTGGTCAGCTAGATCTTTCGCGAGCTGAATTTAAAAATTATGAAGCGTAAAATTCATGGGTCAGAAGTGAATGGAAAGAAAAAATCGATTTTTTAATGAAAATTTAAACTTTTGGAAGGCTTGAGCTACCTCTAAATATTTTTTGGCCGTTCGCAGCTTTCGCGACAATTTATTTTCTTTAAAGTAGATAAATGGATGGTGCAGTAGAGAAAAAAAATACGGCTCAAATTTGTGCCACCCTAATATATATTTATGTTTTGTTCATAAAGTTTCAAGCCCTAACACTGAATTTATCTAGAAAATTTCCTGTACGAAATTTTACGATTATTACAAATCGTATCCATTCGTCGATCCCTTTGTTACAGACCCCGCCCCCTTAATTTTTTCTATTTAACTCGTAGATTTGAAAATCGGAAATAATTCATGTAGGTCTTGATTCGCAAATCCGAAATTACTTATTATACGTAACACTTTGTAAGTATACTTTCAAGTATAATCATTAAGCCCACCGTAGTGATGAAAAATGTCCTATCCCTTCGCCGGTATTTTTTTTGCAAAACTTTATTGAGACGGCTGGTGAATAAAGAAACAAACCCGAGTTTCGGCTACGTTGATTCCACACATTGATTTTCCCTCTCGTAAGTGTTTGATTGATCCTAACGTAAAATCATTGTTCGCAGAACTTCCGGAAACGAGTTTCACCCGCAGTATCTCGAATCCCGAGGCGGTTATGAGACGCCGACGGCAGCAAAAGCTCGAGAGGAAGCTGCAGCAATTCCGCAGTAAAGACGGGGGTCCCGACACTGGTGGAACTCTAAAAATTTATGGCGAGGCGCTCTGCAAGGACGTCCCCTACAAGACCCTATTGTTGAGCGTTAGGGACTCGGCGGCCCAGGTAGTCAGGGAAATGTTAGCAAAGTACGGCCTCGACAAGGTGGATCCCCAACAGTACTGTCTCGTGCAGGTGAGCACGTTCGACGGTCTCTACGACTCACACTCCGTTTCTACATTTCTTTATGACAACTATATACATCGTTATTATCGCACCGATAGTATTAACAACAATAATCATTACAATAACAAAAAGTAATAAGTACAAAAGCAACATTAATGATAAAAATAACAGTAATAATAACAAAAACAATAATAAATATAATGAGGATAACGATAATATACAATGACAACGGCAATAACAATGATGATCATGCCAACAATTACAATGATAATTTCATTTACAATGGTTTTAAAAACGATAATAACGATAATAATGACAAAGGTGACGATATGACAGTGATAATGATATTAATAATTACAATGATAATCATAATAATAATGATGCTGAGAATTTTGACGACAAGGATAATGGCCACGATAATAATAATAACAATAACAATAGATCCGGCATCGTTTCGAGATTCGCAAAACATGCTTTATTTTTGTCTTGTTCAACCACGGCAAACGGCACTCGAATCGCTACGGTTATTCAAGTTGAATCGTCTGTGTCCTTGCGTCGGTCACGCATAATGTAGAAAAAAAAAAGATGGAAAGAAAAAAAGCAACTCTTGGGAACCTCGAAATTAGATTCTAGCCGGTGCTCGCATGACAAGGATCCCTTTCTAGGCTCGTTAGGGCATCAAGTTTCTTGTCAAGCCGTTCTAACTCGCGTCAAACATGACTGTTACTTATTCAAAAGCACGAACTGAAATTTAAATCAGACAAAACGATCCTTTTCATCGTGTATACCTCTTCGTTGGAGAAAAACCTTGCGGTGCATATGTATATGGGGAGCTCTAGAAAGAGTTATTTTTTCGCGCACAGGAGCATATATTCATTTCTCATCCAGTGGTGGTCATTTTTTGAAAAACGGAATTAGGTTTTCATCAATGAAGTAATTGAAAATTTGCAAAAAAAAGTCGACAAATTCTTGCATGTTTATACAATTTTATCGTGATACAAGTCTAAAGATTTGTTTTAACGAGTTCAATCCAGCGTTTTGAAAAAAAAACGTCATTAAGCCCCGACTTTGGAAAAAGTCTTTTAGAGGGTTACGAAGAGTCGAGTTTTAATAAGTTCGGCGACATTGTTTTGACGAAAGAAAAAAGGATTGAAATCTAAGCCATTTAGCACTGTTTATTATGGAAAATCGTTAATTCAGCCGCAGTTAATATCTCGCGCTACACGGAAAAAAAGAAATAGTACAAAATACGGGGGCTACACAGTTCGCATTGGACTCGAGCGATTGCACAGCGATATTTACTGAAACACAGTGCTCAAAATACAGTGTGCTCAAAGTAAATTATTACAGTTCCTATACTGTCTTCCTTGGACTCGAACCTCTCTACGGTATCTTTTACTGGAACACACAGTCCAAAATACAGTGTAGTCAAAAGTAAATTTTGACAGTTCAACACTGTAATATAAATTTAACAAAACTTGTAATTTGACAGTTGGTTAATCTGTATTATGTACAATGAATGCGCCAGTTATATCGACAGAGTTTATGTAGGTGTTTTAACAGTGAAGTCCTCTGTTCTAGAAACTGGTTAGCAACAGATATAGTTTCAGTTTTCAATCGTTGCTTTTTACAGTATAAACACGGGAAACGTTCTAGTTTTAATACTGTAATTAAAACTTGATGAACCCCGTAATTCAATAGTGTCACAAATCGTATGTTATACAAAATTAGGGGTACAAATAACATTAGATAGCGCTGAAAGAACTGCCAGTCCTTTGTGTCCTGGTCGCGCCACGCGTGAGACAAGTCCTAACCAGTGAATACCGTTCACAACGTCACACTGTAAAATTGATTATAAATTTTTTTTTTTAATCGGCGAAACTTTTGCTTACAATGTATATATATATCAAGAACAGAGTGAAGTGAATGAGACACACAAAAAAAGTTTATCCATAAAAGAAGTTTGAAAAAATGTGTAGAAAATATAAAAAAAATCAGTCACATACACAAGAACGTACCTTTTTGTAAATAATTCTCTCTTTTTTATAATGTCTTGAATTATGTCGCACAAATTTCAACGTTCGCATCCTATCGACCACACAACTGGCAATCCTTTATGTCCTGGCCACGTGCCTCACCCCACGCGCGAGACAAGTCCTAATTAGACAAGACGTACCTTTTTTTTAAATTCTTTCTTTCTTTATAATTTCTTGAATTCTGAGGCACAATCTTCTAACTGGCAATCCTTTGTGTCCTGGCCTCGTGCCTCACCTCGTGTCACATTTGCGTACAGTATAAAAATCAGTGACCTCATTTAAATTTTACTGTTGAATATTTTTTACAGAAATCACTGATTTATTCACAATACCAAACTGTAAATAAATCAGTGTAACTGTAAAAATCTCAGAGTGCACAGATTGCTTCACGAACTGTCGAAAGAAGACTAAAACTACCGTGCCACACTGTACAATTTAATGAATCACTCTGTACTCAATACAGTGTACACTGTAACCCTTGCAGTTTGCGTACAGTATAAAAATCAGTGATCTCATGTAAATTTTACAGTTGAATATTTTTACTGAAAACACTGATGTATTCACAGTGCCGAACTGTAAATAAACCAGTGTAACTGTAAAAATCTCAGTGTGTACAGGAAAATTGGTCATTTTTGTAGGACAGGATTTACATTACTGTGTTTTACTGTAAAATGAAATATGGCACCCTGTTTTTTATGCGGTTTATACTGTGATTTTCGCTGTTTCTTTTTTTCCGTGTAAGTATTCACTAGGCTCATTGACAATTACAATCCAGTTCACAATTCGCGATCCTTCAAGAGAAACCATACTATGTTGTATAGATTCTAATACCTTTTTTCTCGTGAAAGCGATATACTGGAACTTGGAAAAACTTGGAAATTGAACTTTGACCGGATACATCTACGTCTGACAAACATCAGTATCCTCTAACATTCATCGATGAAAAACGCTTGAGCCTCCTTGAACTACCACGATCGCCACTAACTACCGATCTGCTACTGAAAAATTAATCTGTTACTGATTCGTCTTGGGTGACTAATCTCAATGATTTTGACTGAGTATTACAATTTTTTGAAATAACATAGCAACATTTAAGGTTTCTATTTATCCTCTCAGTCCCTCTATACCGAGCGTCGTTAAGTTACTGCTCAAGAATACGGGAGCTCATGGATTTTCTCGGATGCGCCACACCCAGCATACCCATCGAATTTTTCGTGGATTTAAGAGAAAATATTATGAGAAATCATGTAACTGAATATTTTTTCAAATTTTACCGGCGTGCGAATAAGACAACGAGCATGTTTTTGGTGAATTCGCGCTACCGTTGTCGCGAAACAAATCAACCGTCGGTAACGAAGATCCCACCGTGTACGCGGGAAAACAGTCGAACAGTACGGTGTTCGGTATGTCGACGCACGGTATTCCTTTTTTTCCTTACTCGGTCTTCATTCCACTAAAAGTTTTTCCAAATTATTGCTTTCGCTTAATAAAAGGCAATTATTCTTATTATAAATTAGTATTCGCGAGTGTGTCGATCCTCGAGTACGGAGAAGAAAGTACGTTTTCTTGCGTTGATCGATCAAATGACATGGGCATTTTTGAATATTCGGATAGAGAAATAACGTATATTGTGTTTTTGCAGATGAACGGCGAGAATGCAAACACAAAGGCCCACCAGGAATACATCCTGGATGACGATGAGTGTCCATTGGCGATTCTCATGAATCATCCTTCCACGCGTGGTAAGTTTCTTCTTCTGTCAGAGTTTAACTTTGGTTCAATTTCTTTTCCCAACATCCGCATTATCATAGTATAATTTCCAAAATCCCCATCGTATTTGGGGCTTTTCCAATCAGTGCCGGCGTTAGGGGGGGGGGGGCGCGATGGGGCGACGGCCCAGGGCGACAAATTCAGGGGGGCGCCAAGGTCTGGAGTTGGAGTCTCCTGCCTCCCCTGGTGCAAACCCTCAAAACTGTGCTCTACGCTCTGTGCATATGGATATTTTTTATTGAGATTTTTTTTAGATGGATTTTTTGAGGGATTGTGGTCGAGGAGCAATTGAAAGACTATTCGGACACGTAGTCTTTTTTACACGATATTAAAAAAATTCCGGAAAAAAAGGAACCTGCAGTATTATGTGCAAATCTCCAGCAGAAGCTTACTGTTGGTTCCAATTCCGATATCGATGGAGACGGACTATGTGACGAGCTCATAAGGGGGCGTCCATTAATTACGTGAGGCGTTTAAGGGGGGGGGGGGGTCGAGCGAAATCTCACCCAATCTCACGTGGGGGAGAGGGGGACTTCGGCAAATATCACGTAATTTTAGCAATTTTAGTAATTTTAGTAATCACGTAATTTTTATCACGCAGGGAGAGTCTCCCTACTACTTTACATGGTGAAGTAAATGGTACTACAACCGCAGTTACTTCTACTACAATTTATTTTCCGTGAACGTATGCATTTTGAAAAATCTCACGTAAGATTAGGGGAGGGGGAGGGGGTCGAGCAAAATCTCATGACATCTCACCAGGGGGAGAGGGGGGGTCGAAAAATCGCCAAAATCACCTCACGTAATTAATGGATGCCCCCTAAGTCTGAAGCATTTTCTTCCCGGTGACAATATTTCGTGTATAACCGTTCTCAATTTCATACAACAGCGCGAAATTCAGGAACTGTATCCAAATGTTTGGATTGCTTTCCGGATTTTTGCAACCATTCCGGTTACAGTTGCAAGTGGAGAACGCAGTTTTTCAAAACTAAAATTAATAAAAACGTATCTTCGATCAACAACCTCTCAATCGAGACTCTCTAACCTGGCTACTCTGTCGATTGAAACTGAAATCGCTGGACAATTAGATTTTTCTCAATTAATTCGTTCATTTGTTGACAAAAAAGCCCGAAAGGTAAAATTTTACTGAAGAACATCATTCAAAAAAACAAACAATTTAAGAAAATTTATCAAAAATTAACAAAATGTTCAATCTAAATGAAAAGTAAAAAAAAAATGTGCAAGAAATTCAAATTCGAAAAGAAATTTGAAAAAATTTGTGAATGACAAAAAAAATCAAAAGGAATAAAAATATTTAAAAAAATAAAAAAAAAAATAAAAAATGTAAAAAAAAAATAAAAAAATATAAAATAAAAAAATTGAAAATTTAAAAAAATATAAAAAAGAGGAGCTACAAAACGTTCTACGTCCGCGTCGTTAGCTCTGGGTAACGCTAAAGGAAAGATGAAATTCTTAATATAAGTTTACTTGGGATCAGCAAAAAACTAACACTTGATATTGCTTCCCTTAAGTGGGCGCCACAATATTTTCGCCCGGGGTGTCAGTGGCCCTTACGCCGGCACTGTTTCCAATCCTATCGCTTTCACTTTTAACCCTAGATTTGTCACTGCCCGGGTTTGTATTTTCGTAGAGGCCGTTTCGAGTATTGCCTCCAGGCCGGTCTCTCCCAATGCACTACTTTGTCGCATTCACACACAAGTGCACAGAGAACTTGCCGAAAAACCCGCATCGATACAGGTGGCTAAATTCGATTGAGTTTCAGTTGCGTTAACATCGACAATTCGATAAAACTGCCTCTCGGTCGGTAAACGGCGCGCGCGCCAATGCCCGGCTAGGTCGTCACCCATCCGTGTATTGACCCCGGCCAATGCTGATTAACTTGGGAGATTACCGAAACTGGATCACCACTGGCGGTTTTCCCATTGTAATTTCGGTTTATTTAACGCCGAACGACGAAGCACTGCTCGTTCGTCTTTTATTGATCGCCTCGCAATCGAGACGGACGGTTTTCCGGGTTAAGGTGAAGAAGACAAACAATATCACCACAAGGGCAATTCCGCAAAAAAATACTGGAGCCGTTTCGTTCTTTCAAATAGGAACAATCGATTCAAGTTCTTGAAATACCGAAGTTCGCGAGGCGCAAAAAAGTGATGGGAGATAAGGACACCGGCAAACAAAAATTGACGACCGGAGGTTCAACAAAATGCCGTCGATAAGTCTCGTCAGCATACACGTAGCTCAAGATTCACCAAACGAGGAAATTTGTTTGCTCGTTAGTCATCGTTGCCGAGGCTGTCGTCGTCGTTGAATTCAAAGTACTCGCGGCTGAAGCGGAACGATGGAAACTCCCGAACAAAGATAAGAGACAAAAAAACGGGACGAAGACACACCAAGCCGCGCGTGGTGTTGTTTTCGTTCCCAGGAGAGAATACAAAACAGGAGAGATCCTCGACCCGCCAACATTCGAGATATTGCATCGACTCGACAATTTTCAAACTGGGACGCGGCCAGAATAACTTTATGCATATATGGGACGTCGGGGTCTAGACTTTCAGGTTAAAGATTCGTGTTTTTTCCAGCCTCATTCACGGATACGATTGTTATTTAGCCTTCCAAAAAACTGAATCCTATGTTGCAGTTCGTTATTATAAAACGTTCTCTCATAAATTATTCTCGTTAAAAATGACTAATTGCTAAAAAGTCCACGCAGAATACGCGTTAATTTCGTTATTTATTGTTTCTTAAGGTCATCAATGGTTTTTCAAACGCGAACATGTTTTTTTTTGTTTAATTACGATGTTGTAGCTGATATTCAGACAAATCCTACGACCTATGGTATCGTGACCTTGAAATTATTTTTCACATTTTAGGTTAGATTACCATTATTTACTATTTTGTTTGGGTTTGTTCGATAACCCAAACGAACCCGAACAAGAATTAGGTCTCTGCGGCTCGTCACTTCCGTTACCAAGCAAACTCGGACAAACTCACACGCACACTTACACTTGGATTTATTTGATAACGGAAGTGACGAGCCGCAGAGACCTAATCCTTGTTTGGGTTATCGAGCAAACCCAAACAAACTCACACCCACACACACACACGCACACTTACACTAGGGATGTTAAAGACTTGACCTCCTTGTGGTACATTCTGGATAGTGCTAAAATAGTAGAAAATGGTATGCAACGTAAAAATTATGAACGCTATCAAAAAACTTTTCCTACAAAAGTTGTTAGTTTTGGCCTGACTCATTTTTTGGTGAAAAAATTCGGGATCCCATTTTTAAAAACATGTCGGCCATCTTAACGTCCCCATTTTGAATTTTGGAAACAAAAATATTTTTTTTAACGTTTCCCTTTGAACCCTACAAGTTTTGTTATACTCGCTACTTGATCGGAGCAGTATTTTTCGAGATAAATCAGTTGTAAGATAAAAATGGGACACCCGGTATATATAAAATTGTAAATTTATTTATTAATCCATTTATTCGTGTTAGAGCTTGGGTTAGCAAAAAGACACGAAAAATTCCGAATAAGGTATCGATAGGATATGTGAAATCATCGCTCGATCACAGTGACAAATATTCACGTACGTATCGAGACTATTGAAAAAGCATTTTCTTCTTCCTCGTAAAACACATTATTGCGAGATGCATTGAATTTTCACACAATTGTCGGCATACTAGTCTACATGCATGAATATCGCTGTTTGCCTGATCGGAACAATATCTCAAATTGACATCTTGTTTGGAATTATTGCAATTTTTTTTTGCTCCTACGACATCAAAATAAACACCCGCTATTCGAGGACGATCGGTGAACGAAAATTGATGATTGTTGCTGACACGAGGATTGTAACGAAAGAGGATTGTAATGAAATTTAAAAAAAGAAACATTGACTCGGTCACGTTTTTCTTCATTATACGTAACGGAGAAAAACCCGACGAAAGAGACCGAATTAATTCCTCTCACTAGTCCTAGGGAAAAATAATTTGACAAAAACACGGAATGCGCCGTATGCACGTGGCAAAATACACGTACGTATACATCGGTTTGCGTGCGGCTAATAACGAGAAACGAGAACGTGGTATGTGAGGCGACCTTTATCCGCGGGCGATCTTAATGGGATCAACTTTACGAGCCGACCTCACGTTACAAAATTTTATTTGTTTTCTCTCGTCAAGTTTTTCAACGCTCTGTCTACATACATGCACACACACACACTTACAAATAGGATATGTTAAGCCCATTATATCTATTGAGTATTGAATATCAGCAAATCTGGCGTTTTTGAGAATAGTCCTCAATTCTCTTTCTAAGGATTCGTTAGTTTTAACGACAGAACCGTCCTCGAAATTATCTTCATATAAGTATGGCTACAATAATCCGAAGGTAATTTTGAGGACATTGCGTTTTGCTGTATTAAGTACAGGGATAATCAGGCTCCTTTAAAGGCAGTCTTTGAAGTTAATTGTCTTTAAAACCGTCTTTTCTGGTACATATATTTTTTTCGTTTTTGAAAATGCGTTCATTTAGATGTAGAGTGGCACAAATTTGAGCTTTATTTTCTCTTCCTTTTTCGCACCATCGAATTATCTACTTTGAAGAAAAAAAATTGTCGCGAGCGGTCAACAAATATTTAGAGGTCGTTCAAGCCTCCCACAAATTTAAATTTTCATAAAAAAGCGATTTTTTTTCGTTCAATTCTCACCCGTGAATGTTACGCTTTATAATTTCAAAATTAAGCTCGCGAAAGCTCTAATCGGCCAACGAACATTTAGTGGTCACTCAAGACCTTCGAAATTTCCAAACGTCGCGAATTTTTTGTTTCTCTTCTCACTCATAAATTTATAAAAGTTTTGAAAACAATTAATCCTTTTTTTCTTTAGAAACGGATTTTTTAAATTTACCTTACACTTCTAACCCGATAAAACGGGAGACCTATAATTTTGTTTACGGACAAGAGCTTCAAAGAATTATTTTATGAGATTAAAGATTATAATTCTTGGGTTGGTAGTGCGAGGTAAATTTGAAAAATCTGTTCCTAAAGAAAAACGATTAATTGTTTTGAAAATTTTACAAAGCGTCAAATTTATGAGTGTTCGTATTTTCATATAGATCGTTATTTTCGTAGCTCTTAAGTGACCAATAAATATTCATTGAACGGCTAGAGCTTTCACGAGGTTAATTTAAAAATTATAAAGCGTAACATTCATGGGTGAGAAATAAACGAAAAAAAGCCGATGTTTTAATGAAAATTAGAATTTTTGGGAGGCTTGGGCGACCTCTACATATACCGCTCG